>OY986050.1:41112033-41712033 GCA_963920205.1 Stenodema calcarata
TGGGGTTTTTAATACTACGTCGGTAATAATTTTTCTATAAAAGAAGTACCTACCAACAAACATTCGAAAATACCTTCATTTCCGTAGCACGAAACGCACCTCAGAACAACAAACTCGACATCACTTAAGCCATAATTATGATGATCATATTATGATGTTCCAAAGAACTTGTTAGTAATACTATGAGAATGGACCTGTATTTCAACAGTTTGAGTCACGATCGTGTTGTGAGGCACAATCTTTGAACGAACGGCTGGTCGTACAAAGCTGCGGGTGGTCTTAAAAAATTCTACGGAACAAACTCTATCTAAATATGAAATAAAAAACTCTGCAAATCCTTGACACAACGGTTTATTATCTTCCTTGTGCAGATCACCCTTCTGTCTATACCAGACTGTATTGCAAATCGGCACCATACCATATTCTCACCGTACTCATACCATACCATACGAATTTCTTTCCTATCATACCATACTGTATTATACCAAATCATACATAAAATAATATACCATACCATACTCATACCATGTCATACAAACCGAGTGAATATTGAAATGTCATCCATTTCTGACCTATATTTAAAATTTCAAGTATCTAGCTCATCATCAAAATTTAATTTGTTTAAACAAATAGGTATTATTTAAACAATTTTACAGACAAGAAACCGAGTGAATCCAGTTCTGTGATCCAGTTCTGACCTATTTTTAAAATTTCAAGTCAATAGCTCATCAAAATTTAATTTGTATTATTACAAAAAGGTATTATTTAAACAATTTTACAGATGAGAAACCGAGTAAATATTGCAATGTGGTCTATCCCCGACTCACGGTTAAAATTTCTAGACTGTAGTTTACCGGGAAGATGACAAAAGGTAGTTTTATTCTGGGCGTCTGAGGGTTGGGTCACATAACGGCCGTTTTCGACGCGAAAGATTAGTGTTTTTCCTAAACCTTTGCGCGCTCACTGTGAACGAACGGCTGGTCGCACAAAAATCCAATTGGTCTCAAAAGATTCGTAATTTTTCAGGTCATTCAAAAGTGAACTGAAAATCCAACGTTTCAGTTAAATATTTTGAGATATGACATTGTCGAAATTTTAAATTTCGTTTTGAACCCCTTCCCCTTGACCTAGGGTTATGAAAAGTTTTTTTTTTTTTTTTTTTTTCTTTCAAATGATTTATTGCACCAAGTAACAACTTATTAGCAACATATTTTTGACATATATGTGAATTGGTTGTAGTACAACTTAGATACTTAACTAAGCCGCTTATAGTTTTGAAAGTTAGGAGTGCAATTTTGTGCACTTAAACCGATCACTGATTTCACTGAACGGACTTATCGCGAGAACACCTTCACTCACTTCCACAGGTCATGAGGCTTCTTTCTCTTGAGACGTCTGAGTAGGTCGTCAACGTCGAGCAGCTGGACAGCTTCTTCATTGACGTGTACTTGTAACCGCTTGTGATGGGCTATGGCTTGAACCTTGATGACTTCATTGACAGTTGGTATGCGAAGTTCTTTGTGTAGCCGGACATTTCTGGTGTACCGGTAGGCGTCCACACAACATCTCAGCACATTGTTTTGGAAACGTTGGATAATATCGCGGTTACTTTGAGCGGTGCAGCCCCACAACTGCACTCCGTAAGTCCAGACAGGCTTGAGGACTTGATTGTACAGGGTTAATTTGTTCTGGATCGACATTTTTGAGCGTCGGCCCATTAACCAGTACATTTTCCTGAACTTAAGCACCAGTTCTTCTTTTTTCTTCTTGACATGCGCCTTCCAGCGCAATTTAGCATCCAGGGTCATGCCCAGGTATTTAGCTTCATTGGCGTGCGGTATAGTCTTGCCGTTGAGATGAAGGGGGAAATAGTCGAGCTTACGATTGGTAAAGTCGACATGAACTGATTTCGCTTCATTCATCTTGATCCTCCATTTTGATGTCCATTCTTGGAGTTTCTTAATAGATCTTCTGAGCTTGGGAATCGTCACTTGATTTGTTTCACCAACTGCAAGGACAGCTGTGTCATCTGCAAACGTTGCTATTGTATTCTCCTCTCGTTCTGGCATATCGCTGGTGAACAGGACGTACAGGAGTGGGCCAAGTACACTTCCTTGGGGAACTCCAGCATGTATTCGGTGCACTTCTGAGTAGGCATCTTCATGCTTTACCCTGAAGAATCGATCTGATAGATAGGATTGCAATAATTCAGCATATTTTGCTGGCAACATTCTTCGGAGCTTGTGGTTTAGTCCATCGTGCCAAACTTTGTCAAACGCTTGGGTTACGTCGAGAAAGATGGCCGAGCAAACTTGCTTGTTTTCTAGTGCCTCCTCAATCACACTCGTAATTCGATGCACCTGGTCAATGGTAGAGTGCTTTTGTCGGAAACCAAATTGATGAGAAGGGACCAGATTGCGTTCTTCTACGACTGACATCAGCCGCTTGTAGATGAGCTTCTCAAATAGTTTTGATAACACTGGAAGAAGGGATATTGGCCGGTAGGATGTTAATTTTTCCGCTGGCTTACCAGGTTTCTGAATCATGATCACTTCAGCTAATTTCCACAATTGAGGTACATAACGAAGTTTGATAGCGGCATTGATTATTTTGGTGATTTTCATTAGGACCTTCCGTGGGAGGTTTTTAAGGATATGCCCCGTGATCAGGTCGTACCCAGGAGCCTTTTTTGGATTGATTTCATTAAGGATGGTTTCTTGAACTTCTTTAACCGTCACTGGGGGTATTTCGATTTCATGATCTGTTACAATAACCTCTTCCAGTGGTTCCTCATCTGGGTCTCCAGGATTTGGTCTGAAGATGTCGGCCAGATAACGGGCAAATGCATCAGCCTTCTCTTGGTTGGACTTGATCCACTTCCCGATAGTTTCATCTTTGATTGGTGGTGCTTGGACGATAGGACGTTTGAGATGCTTAGTAGCTCTCCACAGGGAATAATCAGCGTCACGATTGATGGCAAGGGAAGTGATGAATTCTTCTTGCGTTTCCTCTTTGATCTCTTTAATCATATCACGAAGTTCACTGGCATATAGATACCATATTGCCTTGTCGTCTGGAATACGCGTTTGCTGCCATTTACGCCTAGCTCTGCGCTTCTTCTTGATCATGGTAAGAACTTCACATGGGTAGTTGAACCCTTTGAGTTTCTTGACCACCTCAGGGGTGTTTTCCCACGCGACCGTTTGGATGTTATATACGAGTTGTTCAAGTTCCCGATCGATGTCCGCAGGACATTCAATGACATCATTCAGATAGATGTACTGGTTGATGTCTATTTTGAATGTACCCCAATCCGTCTTTTTATTGACAAGTACTGGATTGTTTGGTTTCTGAATGATTCGTTCGCTCAGTGTTAGGATGATTGGTGAATGATCTGAGCTGAGATCAAAGCATTCATCCACAAGAGCGTAGTTAGCCGAGATATTTCTCATAATGAAGAAGTCAATTAGGTCAGGTTTTTTATTTATGTCGGTGGGCCAGTATGTTGGCGTTCCAGTTGAGTATGGTTCACAATTGTGGCTGGCCATATATTGGGACAACTCCCGCCCTTTTGCCGTAGTGACACGAGAGCCCCAACATGTGTTTTTCGCGTTGAAGTCTCCACCAATAATGAATCGATTTCCTAAGAGTTCGAATGCATCAGTGTAGTCTTCTTGTTTGATATTGTGCTTTGGAGGACAGTAAATACTTGCTATCGAAGTCTCATAAGACTTGGTTTTAATGGAAATTGCACATATCTGAAACATCTGCGTCTCAATCTTTGCACATTCATAATGTTTCAAATTTTCACGGATCAATATAGCGCTGCCCCCTCGTGCTTTATTGCTAGGGTGGAGGGCATTATAACATTTGTATCCTTTTATTTTAAAATATGACTCTTTTGTGAAGTGCGTCTCTGAAATTAAACAAATATCTATGTTACTAGAGTTCAGAACCAACTCAAGCTCTAGCTTCCGCCCATTGAGCCCGTTAGCATTCCAAGCCATGATTCTGAGGCTATTCATTGTGATTGCTTGGAAGAACGGCTAGGCTTTGACTTGCTCTCCAAAGCCTCTATTTTCTGACTCAAGGAGAGCATTTGCTGTTGCATTTGACCAAACTGAGTGACCAGAGTCTGCAACATGCTCTCCACGGATTTCGCTGGCTGTTGAGATACTGGCTGAGCACTGCCGGATTTTGTTGCCTGCGCATATGATTTTGTGTGCCCAAAGTAGCGATTTACACTTAAGATCGGGGTTTTAGGAGTAAATTTCACCTTTTTAATAGTTCCCCTTTGATCTGGGCTCTTCTGATTTCCACTTGAAGTAGCGGTTGGCTGAGCACTGTTCCCAATATGTATCGGCTGACTGGAAAAGCTAGGATGATCCTTTACTGCTCTGATTTTAACTATATGTTCTTTAGCCGCTGCCACGAAGACTGGGCACCGGCGGTAATTTGCAGTATGTTCTCCACTGCAATTGGCACATGTCGGGGCTTCCGACTTTGGTTTTAAACAAGTCGCGGTTTCATGATTTTTGCCGCATTTCACGCACCTAGGGCGCTTCTTGCAGTAGTTCTGAGTGTGCGAAAATTCTTGACACCGTTTGCATTGAGGAACGATTTTACTCGTTCTGATGGCCTCGAATTTCACCTTGCAGTTATACAGCCTGGTAATTTCGTGAATTTTGCTGACATCGCAGCCTGTTTTAAATTCGACAAAGTACATGTCAAGCTTTTCTTTGGTCTTCCATTGTAATTTTTGGTTGACCTTCAGCGCTCCGATTTCAGGGTACTCATTTTGGAGAGTACTCAGGATTACTGACTCTTCAATACCCCCGGGAAGCCCTTTGAGTATTGCTGAATAAGGCCGCGTTTGCTTGTTCTGATAAGTAAAGTACAGACAGTGAATGCTTTCTAGATACTTATCGATTGCAGTGTATTCATCTGAGTCACTGGCATTGATTTTGATTAGGCCACCAGCCAATGTTGAAGTCATAGCATTGGGTGCTATTTCTTTCAATTTCTCTTTTAGCTTTAGAAAGCTTGCAATGTCATTCAAAGGCTCAAGCGTAATGGGAGGGGGCTTGTAAACCTTCTCTTTTCTCTGTGGATTCTTGGTTACATTGTCATTTTTGTTATTGGGAGAACTTTTCCTTTTTCGTTTTTTGGGAGGGACGGGCTTAAAAATTATACCTGCACCCGTATCATAGGCTAACTGTTCTTCGTCAGTCCAATATTCTTGGTCGCCTTCAGATTCTGATTTATGTTGGTCAGTCGAAGCTTGATTATCCTCTAAGGAAGCTAATTTGACGTTGATTAATAGATTTTTTTGCTTTAAATCAACAATTTCTGCTTCTGCTTTCTCTAGCACATCACATAGATGTGAGAGAGTGGTCCTATACGCATGGATTTCATTGAACAGAATCTCATCCTTTGGTTTAATATAATCATTTGAAAGGGCATTACGGGCATATTTTAATGCTACCTGAGGTGGAATTTTCCATATTGACCGTCGCCAACTCGACACTAAACTCGCGGACAGTTGTTTTTAAAACAAGGCCGCGGAGGCCACAGCGTTAACACTTTCGCGAACGTCAGCTTAGATGTTTGACCAAAACAAGGCCGCAGAGGCCACAGCGTTAACACTTTCGCGAACGTTAGATGTTTACCGCTCGGAGGTTGAACTGAGACTACATGAAAAGTTTAGAGGACCATTGTGGGGTTGGTCGAAACCCATAAAAAAAATTTCGTAATTTTAACTCAACGCTAACTGGGCAAAGTGGCGCGGACGGCGTACGGCGTACGGACGGATTTTTTTTTATTCGATTTTCTGAATCTACGTATCTTGAAACGTAAACCAACAAATTTTGAGGGGGGGTTAAAATTTTTTTTTCTTTGGGCGATTCCAATGGTTCATTATCGAAGATAATAAACCAAAATCCGTCCGTCCGCCGTACGCCGTACGCCGTCCGCGCCACTTTGCCCAGTTAGCGTTGAGTTAAAATTACGAAATTTTTTTTATGGGTTTCGACCAACCCCACAATGGTCCTCGAAACTTTTCATAACCCTAGGTCAAACTCTATCTAAATATGAAATAAAAAACATACCGTTCTATATGAATTTTCCGAGATATGAGATTTTCAAATTTTCAAAATTCGTTTTGAACCCCTTCCCCTTTACCTAGGGTTATGAAAAGTTTCGAGGACCATTGTGGGGGGGGTTAAAAAAATTTTTTCTTTGGGCGATTCCAATGGTTCATTATCGAAGATAATAAACCAAAATCCGTCCGTCCGCCGTACGCCGTCCGCGCCACTTTGCCCAGTTAGCGTTGAGTTAAAATTACGAAATTCGGTTTCTGGGTTTGGACCAGCCCCACAATGGTCCTCGAAACTTTTCATAACCCTAGGTCAAGGGGAAGGGGTTCAAAACGAATTTTGAAAATTTGAAAATCTCATATCTCGGAAAATTCATATAGAACGGTTTGTTTTTTATTTCATATTTGGATAGAGTTTGTTCCGTAGAATTTTTTAAGACCACCCGCAGCTTTGTACGACCAGCCGTTCGTTCACAATGACGGCTCAAAGATTGTGCCTCACAACACGATCGTGACTCAAACTGTTGAAATACAGGTCCATTTTCATAGTATTACTAACAAGTTCTTTGGAACATCATATTATGGCTTAAGCGATGTCGAGTTTGTTGTTCTGAGGTGCGTTTCGTGCTACGGAAATGAAGGTATTTTCGAATGTTTGTTGGTAGGTACTTCTTTTATAGAAAAATTATTACCGACGTAGTATTAAAAACCCCAGAATTATATCGTATTAATTAATCATAATTAATAATAATTATTATTAATAATAAATACGAATGATTAATACCTAACAATAAATTATAATAATTTTCACTAGGTACTTGATGAAATTATTAATAATTAGTGATAATTGATAATAATAATTAATCTAACATTTAGGATATAGACATTCAGACCTAGTGATCTAGACAGAAGAGTGATCTGTACAAAGAAGATAATGAACCGTTGTGTCAAGAATTTGCAGAGTTTTTTATAAAAGAAGTACCTACCAACAAACATTCGAAATTACCTTCATTTCCGTAGCACGAAACGCACCTCAGAACAACAAACTCGACATCACTTAAGCCATATGATGTTCCAAAGAGCTTGTTAGTATGAAAATGGACCTGTATTTCAACAGTTTGATTCACGATCGTGTTGTGAGGCACAATCTTTGAGCCGTCATTGTGAACGAACGGCTGGTCGTACAAAGCTGCGGATGGTCTTAAAAAATTCTACGGAACAAACTCTATCTAAATATGAAATAAAAAACTTACCGTTTGATGGGAATTGTTCGAGATATGGAATTTTCAAAATTTCAAAATTCGTTTTGAACCCCTTCCCCTTGACCTAGGGTTATGAAAAGTTTCGAGGATCATTGTGGGGCTGGTCCAAACCCAGAAACCAAATTTCGTAATTTTAACTCAACGCTAACTGGGCAAAGTGGCGCGGACGGCGGACGGCGTACGGCGGACGGACGGATTTTTTGTAATTCGATTTTCTGAATCTACGTATCTTGAAACGTAAACCAACAAATTTTGAGGGGGGGGTTAAACTTTTTTTTTTCTTTGGGCGATTCCAATGGTTCATTATCGAAGATAATAAACCAAAATCGAACACTAAGGAGACGAGCCTGGAAACACGATGTTCCTCGTTTCAAACGGCTCTTTCTCACATTCCGTTCAAAGGAGTTATATCACCACTCGTCCAGAACGACTTAATTAGTAGAAATGACTCCCCAGAAGCAGCCGCTCGTTAGCTTGTGTTGTTTTTTCCTTCTCCCTATTCCGAGTCCAATTCGTTTGTACCTGTTTATTTCATTATGAGCTGTCCAGACGAACGATCGAGTGAATGTTAATGATCATTCAATTACGTAATTAGTCAAACGCAGTGGTTCGGTGAAAGAATTTCTCGACCCCAGACGAGGGAAGGATGGAACTCAATAGTTTCCGAACTCAAGACGCTTCTTCGTACCATAAAAACAATGCTGAAAACCGTTGAAAGGTTGAGTTTACGGATGCAAATAAATGATCGGATAATCGATTATTTGAATCCGATCAATTGATTAATTTTAATCGATGTTTAGCTGCCAATTATTTTTATTAATCGATTATTACTACAGATTAATCGTTATTATTACTGATTAATCGATTCAAAAGTGAACTGAAAATTACACGTTTCAGTTTTAACTGAAATATTTAAAAATATTTTGAGATATGACATTGTCGAAATTTTAAATTTCGTTTTGAACCCCTTCCCCTTGACCTAGGGTTATGAAAAGTTTCGAGGACCATTGTGGGGCTGGTCCAAACCCAGAAACCGAATTTCGTAATTTTAACTCAACGCTAACTGGGCAAAGTGGCGCGGACGGCGTACGGCGGACGGACGGATTTTGGTTTATTATCTTCGATAATGAACCATTGGAATCGCCCAAAGAAAAAATTTTTTTAACCCCCCCCACAATGGTCCTCGAAACTTTTCATAACCCTAGGTAAAGGGGAAGGGGTTCAAAACGAATTTTGAAAATTTGAAAATCTCATATCTCGGAAAATTCATATAGAACGGTATGTTTTTTATTTCATATTTAGATAGAGTTTGTTCCGTAGAATTTTTTAAGACCACCCGCAGCTTTGTACGACCAGCCGTTCGTTCAAAGATTGTGCCTCACAACACGATCGTGACTCAAACTGTTGAAATACAGGTCCATTCTCATAGTATTACTAACAAGTTCTTTGGAACATCATAATATGATCATCATAATTATGGCTTAAGTGATGTCGAGTTTGTTGTTCTGAGGTGCGTTTCGTGCTACGGAAATGAAGGTATTTTCGAATGTTTGTTGGTAGGTACTTCTTTTATAGAAAAATTATTACCGACGTAGTATTAAAAACCCCAGAATTATATCGTATTAATTAATCATAATTAATAATAATTATTATTAATAATAAATACGAATGATTAATACCTAACAATAAATTATAATAATTTTCACTAGGTACTTGATGAAATTATTAATAATTAGTGATACCTAATTCATAATAATAATTAATCTAACATTCAGGATCTAGACATTTAGACCTAGTGATCTAGACAGAAGGGTGATCTGTACAAAGAAGATAATGAACCGTTGTGTCAAGAATTTGCAGAGTTTTTTATTCGATTTTCTGAATCTACGTATCTTGAAACGTAAACCAACAAATTTTGAGGGGGGGTTAAAATTTTTTTTTCTTTGGGCGATTCCAATGGTTCATTATCGAAGATAATAAACCAAAATCCGTCCGTCCGCCGTACGCCGTCCCCCGTACGCCGTCCGCCGTCCGTGCCACTTTGCCCAGTTGAGCTAAAATTACAAAATTTGGTTTCTGGGTTTGGACCAGCCCCACAATGATCCTCGAAACATTTCATAACCCTAGGTCAAGGGGAAGGGGTTCAAAATGAAATTCAAAATTTCGACAATGTCATATCTCCAAATATTTAACTGAACCGTGCAATGTATAGTTCACTTTTGAATGACCTGAAAAATGACGAATCGAAAAATGATCGAAGATAATAAACCAAAAATTATTACCGACGTAGTATTAAAAACCCCAGAATTATATCGTATTAATTAATCATAATTAATAATTATTATTATTAATAATAAATATGAATTATTAATACCTAACAATAAATTATAATAATTTTCACTAGGTACTTGATAAAATTGATAATAATAATTAATCTAACATTTAGGATCTAGACATTTAGACCTAGTGATCTAGACAGAAGGGTGATCTGTACAAAGAAGATAATGAACCGTTGTGTCAAGAATTTGCAGAGTTTTTTATTTCTAACGAGAAACAACGATTTTGATCCATACTCCCCGTATCTGCCCGAATCTAACGTAGGTGATGTGACCTTATTGAAGAATAAGTCAGCGATTCAAACAAGGCCTCCGAACATATTTATGAGGGTTTGCACTCATTTAGGGAAAATCTGAAAGCAACGTTATGTCATTTTTGTTGTTGTATAAATTTATTGAATTGAGTCCAACATCACCGCCAATCCGTTCTAAATCGCCGTCACCTTCGCTAATTGAGTTTTGCCGATAATGTTTTTAAATTTAAAAACCGTTGTGCAGTCTTCCACAACAATTTATTACCACCCGTACTGATCATTCGTTCGTCACAGTTCTCTGTACAATATCCTTGGGAGCGCCTTAACTGCTCGGAACAGCTGGAGAAATGCGCTAAAATATTGATAGTTCATTTATATAAATGATGAATGAAACATTATTTCGAAATAAATTGTATTCAAATTATATCATGATATACCCCCATTGCTGATACAGCAGGTACCGACATAATATAAGGAAGGCCCTCAGCCTCCGCGAGCTCAGTTCTCGTTGTGCCTTTGCTGTGTGCGTGTCGCCTGTTACTCCGCGTCCCTGTTTCGCTGTGTGTCAACACCAAGTTCCTATTTTCCCATCATCTGAAGTTTGTGAACTATCATCAGTGAACTATCCACCGAACTACCATATTCACCAATTGTGTTTACTACCAATTGTGTAATTACCATCTACACCGTCATTGTCTGTCTATTTCCGAATAAAACTTTTTAAAAACTCAATCGGCAAGACAGAAGACGTTTCTTTCATATAATTCACATAATTCTTTGGCAACTAACGTATAATTTATTACGGGCGATTGTAAGCTGAGCCCAATCCTTCCTACTTGCCCAACCCCTTGATGTGTAAACTCAGCCCAGGATGCACTCATACTCGTAATCTCCTCAACTCGTTCACTGTAAACTGAAGGAACCAGTTATAAGTAGCCATTCATTCCACCAAATTTTATTAAGAGTATGTTTTTATTCCGCAACCCCGTCCACTTGATCTATATGTCCAACTAATATACTATAATATATAGTAATATACTATAATATAGTATATTATACTCTATAGAGTATAATATACTCTATAATAATATTATATAATACTATACTCTAGTATAATATAGTACCATATAATAATATGGACATATAATATATATCAACTGATTAGTACCATATAATATATGTCCATATTATTATATGGTACTAATCAGTTGATTGGGGGATAAACCCAAGGAACTAGTTAAAAGTAGCCGTTTATTCCAAGTTTTATTAACAGTACCTACCTATTAATACAAAATTGATATTACAAAAATAATAATGATAATATGAACGATTTATGGCTGAGAGTGGGGCCTATAATGTGAACTGACTCTAAAGGCCAAGCCATAAGGAGATAGGCTGCCCTGGAAGTATTTTTCAAGTTCTACAGCTATGAAATTTTGGTGTTTCAGTTTGTGGACATTTTTGGTTGCCGGTGTTTGGGAGGAGGTACTGTTAAGTTTGACTAAAACTTCTTTCTGAAATTCTAACAGCACTTGGGTGAAACCAGAAATGTTTGGGTGAGAGCTGGAAAATTGTTTGTTAAAGTGGGTGTTCGGCCCCCAGAGTTCACCTCTAGAGACCTCAGGCCACTGTACCACATCTTCCCTAGTTCCCATTATTCCCGCTACTAGCGTCTTTCTACCTACCATGGAGTTCTTCCTAATTTTCCAGTTTCCCCACACAACTTCCTCCATGCGCCTTAGCTCTCCCTTATTCTATGACCCAGTTGCCATTAGTTCCGTAGCCCACTAGCGCCCCGACCATTCACTACACATTACCACCGAATAACAACACTAATACTATTCACCCGACACATAATATTTCCAGATTATTATTTCCAAAATTATAATGCCAGTTGGGGTAACATGCTGAGAAAACGGGCAATGAAGTACCTACATATAAATTACATTGCAAAACTGCGTCGTGCGACGCCATGTTTGTCTCCCCACCGAACGTCTAGTCAGTCTGTCTTCGACTCATACCAGTGTAACTTCGCGTTCCCCAATTTCCAATGTTTTACCAATAATACTTCCAAATAAAATACCGATTTCCCGACGCAATTGTTTCGCTGACTAATTCCCGAGACTACTTTACATGGTGCCGAAACCCATTAAACGGTGATCGTGCGTGTGAGTTTCCGCGATTGCCTTCATGAAACCAGTTTATCAACCCAACCAGCCCGACGCCATCTTTTCTGCAACTTCCGAAATCAATTGCCCGACTCGATGAAAATATCATACTTATTATGTTCTCCCAAAATCAGAATCTCCCGACAACCCAACGTCTTCTTGACTTCCTTCGTTCCCGTTAACAACGCAATCACGTACTGCCTCGGAATGTACGATCATCGAATCGAGACCAACCTACGAACTTATTCACCCGATCCGGCCCTGAAGCCCCTCCAAAACCGATTTCCGAGGTCAGTACCGAAACCAAACATCCGTGGTCCAACCCGAAATTGCTCTTACTGTGACTGCCGGCATTTTTTGTATCGCTGTCCGGAGTTTCTCCAGTTAAGCTACACCGACCAGATGAACTTTGTGGATGTCAAGCCAAAACGCCTCCAAGGTGCCCGCAACGATTCCAAGAACGAAAACCATCGTTACCGAAGAACCGGACACATCTACCTCATGCGGTCACGTAAGCCCTATTGTTATTTCTCAGCTGTTACCCTTACCTAAAATGCGTTTTAAGAAATTGCCGCGACACTACAATTTTCATTGTACAGACTATTCCAAAAATTCCAAAAATTCTATATTCCAAAAAATACTTTACCAAAAAGAATTCCAAATATTCCAAAAAATACTTTACATGGTTTACTTAAATACTTTCCAAAAATTCCTAAAAATACTTTACTTCAATGCTTCCCAAAAAATTCTGCCATTCCAAAAATTCCAAAAAATTCCAATAATTCCAAAAAGTACATGGTTTACCTACTTAAATATTTTCCAAACATTTCCAATCCAAAAATTCCAATACTTCCAAAAAATTCTTCCAATCCAAAAATTCCAATACTTCCAAAAAATTCCAAACATTTCCAATCCAAAAATTCCAAAAAATTCCAAAAATACTTTACATGGTTTACTTAAATACTTTCCAAACAAATCCGCCGTTCCAAAAATTCCAAACATTTCCAATCCAAAAATTCCAAAAAAATTCCAATACTTCCAAAATATTTTGATAAATACTTTACAGCTTTCCAAAAAATTCCGCCCTTCCAAAATTTCAAACATTTTCCCCTAAATTTGTCACCTTTATAGTGTTAGAAAACCCGAGTTCCCCATCACCGACGTATTCCTTCCCGATTACCCGCTGGCCAGAAGTTTCCAAACTTACATTGGCTGATCCCAATTTTAACAACCGTCACAAAATTGATATTATATTCAGCGGTGCTATTTTGGACGATATTTCCATTAACGTAGACCCGATCGTATTTGACGATTCTCCCAAATTTACCAGAACAAAATTTGGATGGATAGCTAGTGGTTTTATCAGTTTCCCAAGGAAGAAACGAGTTACGTTTCACCATTCTGTAAAAAATAATGAACGACTTCCCGTTAACATCCCTAGTGAACATAAAAAACCCGACGCTACAAGCTGCCAATACATCATTTTTGGATGAATATATTTTCCTAGGACAATGTGTCTCAACATCCCGACTTCTTCCTGCTCCTATGCGATACCTTCCGACATTCCTGCTGCCACCCTTCGCCCCCGGGGTGCTCCCTTGGGGGGGGGGGGAGGATGTTCGGCCCCCAGAGTTCACCTCTGGAGACCTCAGGCCACTGTACCACAACTTCCCTAGTTCCCATTATTCCCGCTACTAGCGTCTTTCTACCTACCATGGAGTTCTTCCTAATTTTCCAGTTTCCCCACACAACTTCCTCCATGCGCCTTAGTTCCGTAGCCCACTAGCGCCCCGACCATTCACTACACATTACCACCGAATAACAACACTAATACTATTCACCCGACACATAATATTTCCAGATTATTATTTCCAAAATTATAATGCCAGTTGGGGTAACATGCTGAGAAAACGGGCAATGAAGTACCTACATATAAATTACATTGCAAAACTGCGTCGTGCGACGCCATGTTTGTCTCCCCACCGAACGTCTAGTCAGTAGTGGTGGGCGTTATTGCTACTTTTCCATAACGGTACGTTACGTTAGTTATGAAAAAATAACCGTTATTTTTTTCGGCTACAAAATAACCGTTATTTCTTTTCTGCTAACCTACAAAAATAGTCGTTTCGTTTTTCAGTTACTTCCTACATGCTAGTTTTTTTCCGTTTCTCGCTATTTTTCGGTTGTCAGGTTATTCCGAGCACACCACTTTTGATAAATAGCAGTTTTGCTAGTAAAATTGAACGTTAACTACTGCGATTCTTGTTTTGAAAAAAATGTTGGTGTAAAAAAATCTTTTTTAATTTAGCTCCATGGCACTTCCACATTTTACGATGTAATTTACTCTACTCCATTTTCTGTTGATATAACATTCCCAGTCAAAAAATTCTTTGTTGCTTATGGATGTATTATTTTTATACCTCTTCTGCTCTTCACAAACTACGAGTATCTATAACGCACTGAGTTTTTTGAAAATTATATTTATGTATACATAGTTTAAAAACGAATTTACACGAATATTATCGCAGTGATTCGTGAAGAAAACCTAGAGGATAAAATATCATTTCTACCCGATAATTAGATTGTATAAATACGAGATTGTACGATATAAATATAATATATTTATTATATATTATAATATATAATAAACTTGCAACTTAGCATTGAACAAAAGACAATATTATTGTCTTTTGTTCAATGCTAAGTTGCAAGTTGGTTATCCGACACACTGGTAGATACTATAATTTCTACAAGCCATTCGTATAAAAATGAAGGCCGGTCAACTTTGGAATTGATGTTTACACCATCCTATTCTTTACACCCTAAAATCTTTTAAACGCTATCCTACGTGCAATTTAATGTGGGATTCTCTATGTGGGCAAACCGATACTCCTCCGCAGTCGGTTATCGCCGATAACTTATCGGTATAAAAGCTGTAGTGATTACTTTCACCCCAGCTGATTACTTTCGTCCCAGTCGACGGTACCAAATTACCTGCAATTGAAGTTTATTGAGCCCAATAAGAAGTGGTTATTTGAGTATTGTTTGGTACTGCCAGGAGTAGACTGAAAAAATGGAAAAACTTTGAAACATTCACAAAATATTTGAGTACCTACCTACGTATACGGCCAGGAGATTGAAACAACCAAAACGGAAACAACGAAAAAACTCTCGAATATCAAAATATCTGTGATGGCCGGGAGTACGGAAAATATTAATGAAATTAGGTACCAAATTACCTGCAATTGAAGTTTGAGCCCAATAAGAAGTGGTTATTTGAGTATTGTTTGGTACTGCCAGGAGTAGACTGAAAAAATGGAAAAACTTTGAAACATTAACATTCACAAAATATTTGAGTAACTACCTACGTATACGGCCAGGAGATTGAAAAAAAAAAAAACCGAAACTACGAAAAAACGGTCGAGTATCAAAATAACTGTGATGGCCGGGAGTACGGAAAATATTAATGAAATAGAAAATGAAATAGAATAACCGAAAAGAAATCGACAACCTTACCTGAGTACAGCTACAGCCAGAAAAACGAGTTATCCGGTTCGTCTCAAATAACGCATGCGTTATTTTACAGGTTACGTTATTTTCGGTTATCCCATAACCGAAAAAAACGTAACCTGTAAAATAACTGAAAAACTTCGAATAACGGAGTAACCACTGTAATGTAACGGTTACATTGTAACCGATGCGCTGACCATAACCGAAAAAAACGTAACCTGTAAAATAACTGAAAAACTTCGAATAACGGAATAACCACTGTAATGTAACGGTTACATTGTAACCGATGCGCTGACGCGATAACGTTTCGATTTTCGATTACAAATACGAACGTTCGAACAAAAGACGAACATGATGAAGGATCACTGAAGTTTCTTCATCAGCTGTCGACAGTATGGGAGTGACAAGTTATTGTTATTGTGAGGCCAGAATAGCCGCAATATAGGAGCAAAACAAAATTTTAGGTGGTTTTATAACCGTTATTTTATCAATTGAATAACGGTTATAACGGTTATTTTGAAATAACCGGTTATTCATAACAGTTTCAGGTTATGCGACCCACCTCTACTAGTCAGTCTGTCTTCCACTCATACCAGTGTAACTTCGCGTTCCCCAATTTCCAATGTTTTACCAATAATACTTCCAAATAAAATACCGATTTCCCGACGCAATTGTTTCGCTGACTAATTCCCGAGACTACTTTACAGCGGGAGTGATCACCTTTTCGAAAAGGCTCAGAGTTGTAAGTCGTTAAATTCAGTTCATACTCGTGACATACTCGTAGTTTGGGTACCCGTTCACTTGGAGAAACTGATAGACTCCTGGGGCTGGGCTGAGATTACAACTATCATCAATGAGCGATAAGAGGGCTGGGCTGAGTTTACATTTAGATAAAACAGTCTGACCCTCGGTACACCGCGCTTGGGCTGAGATTGCAACTGCCCTTTATTACAAGAAAGGCCTACAAAATATATTGCCTCCTTACTGTAGAAACGAAAAGTACCCGGAAACAGGAAACTCGATAAAAGAAAACCATGTGTTTGTACCAAACGTACCTCAGTATGGAAATTGGCCTGACTTGGCGCCTTTTGATTGACTCCCATCTTCACGATTTTCTTTCGGTTCTACCTTTGAGCCCTCGTTGTGGACGAACGGCTTGTCGTAAAACGCTCCAAATGGTTTTTTAAATTTGTGCAAAAACTATACCACTCCACTTGTAATTTTCGCAACATGAAGTTTTCAAATATTTAAAGCGTTTTGTTATGAACCGTTTCTAGCATCATCCTGGGGCTGGTCCAAATCCTTCCCGAATTTCAAAATTTTAGTACAATTCTAACTGGACTTGTTGATTTTATATAATCTCAAGTCAAAATATTATTGGTCTTCAGAAAAATCCCCATTTTTTGGGTGATTTCTATGAAGATCCATCTTCACCTTTTTATTGACCTTTCAACATTCTCAGGTTCCCTCAGTATTACCAAACTTCTCATACTTCGTTTGTCCCCGTAAGTTCTAAACGCCAACCGTCAAATGCCCATGTTCTACCGAAAATAATCAAACAAATCTGACACAATTCTCATTAAACCGCTAAATCAGTGGTTTACATTCGACCAGATGTATTGTAATCAGGTTGGATGAAAAACGCATCGTCAGACGTTCGGTGACCGGTTCTGACATTTAGAGCAGCGCCAACACAAGGGCACACGCTCCCTGGAGAAAACGCGAATGGTCCTTGACCTTCCTCACCGAGTAGCAACTTCTCGGCGGGTCTCGCTCTATCTAATTTGTATCTGGATGTAGTGCAGATGATGTGATTATGATGGATGGCTTTAGAACTCGTTGTTTGTTAATAAGAGTGAATTGCCTGAAATAATGGAGTTGCCTGGTGTCAGAAGTTGATTGATGTCCCTCCATGGGTGGTAGTTTATTTTCACAGTATATAAGAATACCATAATAATAACAACAACTTCTGCATTATCAACAAGTGTTTCCATATTTAGATCGTCGAATGATTAATTATTGATACTGCTTACGCTTCCTAATGTGCTCCCTGAACCCAACGATAGGAGAAGATCAAGCACTCAATATAATTCGCTTCCTATCTGGAATTCGCAAGGGTGCCCACCCCCTTAACCTGTTAAGGGTATATAATGCAACAGTTCGATCCATACTGGACTATGGAGGACACGCAATTGATGTTAAGGAGAGCCCACATTTATCGAAACTGGATACGGTACAAAACGCTGGAGTCCGATTATCATTAGGAGCATTCAGATCAACACCTATAAACGCTTTACTGGTTGACGGCGGAGAACCCCCATTATACCTTCGCCGGAAAATGTTATTGAGGAGAGACAGTTAAAACGTTGGCAGGCCGCACACACCCTCAACACGAAAACTACAAAGAGCTGTATGAATCTGAAGAATCCATAGTACCACGCGAGGAATACAGAGAAATAGTGAAGGTCCGGAACATTTTGAATCGTATGACCGTACATGCGTCAGATAGACTCCTAATATATACCCTGAGCATCCCCATCAGCATGATCAAGGTTGATATTCAAAGCGAAATACCAGAGATGAAAGACCCTAAGAAGGAAGTAAGCTCAACTCAGTGGAAGGCACTAGTCAGAGAAATGATCAGTAAGGTATATGGAAATTATCGATGTATCTACACAGACGCCTCGAAAAGCCAAAATGGAGTAGGGATTGGAATTTACGACCAACATACGAAAGAAACGTTGGCCAAAAGCCTACCTAATAGCTTCCAAATACTAAGCGCTGAACTGGTCGCAGTACTGTGGGGAGTAGAGTGGGGGATACAAAAACATCAACACTCTATTGTCATTCTGTCGGACTCAAAATCTACCTGCGCAGCCCTACAAAATATTCATGTAGGATCATCCAATAATTATCTGGTCTACAAAGGTATAGATACGATGATGACCGCTCTACAAAACAGGAATGTAAGACTACAATGGATACCGGGACATGTTGACATAAGCGGCAATGAATTGAATTGAATGAGGGTGTTTGTTTCAAATCGAGTAGACCAATCAATCAATCAATCGATCAATGGTTTATTTGCTATTATGGTTAGCAGCGACCCTTACAACAAAGAAGTTTGCAGACATGGTTGTGTACAATATTTTGCCACAAAGACACGAGTAACAAACAGATGAAATTAAACTAAGTACTTCATGAATAAACATAAACTTAAGTTCACTTATTTGTTTTATTCACGTACGGTGCAGGAGTTGAATCCATGTTGAGGTCGAAGATGTATAATCTCGTTAACCCTTGAAGATTTCGTTTGAAAACCACCTCTTTTACCTCCTTCAGATATAGAAGCGTTTTACTTCAGCTGTGGAGGAGGATGGAGGATGAAAAAGAAACCTATTTTATAACAACGTTTACATATCTCAACAGATCGCATCTCATCTCTCGCAAGAGCTGAATTCGTTTGCACTAAGAAAAGGGGGAAAGGAAAAAAAAAAAAAAATCCGTAATTACACGAAGGCCCCGCAGCGCTCATATTTCAGGAGATAAATATCAAATACGCGATACACATCAATTAGAGGTCGTTACGCAGGAAATAAGAGGAGTACAACTCGGTCTTGGCAAACTGTAAATCCACCATGAACTATTCATGAATCGCGGAAGTACATGAAGTAACCAGTAGTCAACAATACGGGAGGAAATTAATTTATGGGGAACGATTTCATGGAACGAATTTTCGAAAGAATGACAGGTTTTATGAAAAATGTCTCTACATTTCTTCTCAATTTTCGCCGAGTTTATAGACTTTTTAACGCTGAACACGACGGTGAAGTCAGAATTGCGATATCTCATTCCGTTCTCGAATGAGAGCAGATGAACCGTGAAGCACATCTCAATTAACAACGACGTTTCTTCATTCTCAAAGTGCTCCAGTTTTAGAACGGATACTCAGAGTGACAAATATGAAACTAATGGTCTGAAGCGTAAAGAAGAACTGCCTTGCCGCGCAGGGCTGGTTCCTTATATATATAGGTTGCTGATTTTAGCTGGGATAGTAACTGTCACCTCAACAGTCGAAGGCAGATTTACCTAAAAAGCTGTACATAAGTTACATACATATGATTTTTGGTTACTTTTGGCGGTGAATCCAGAACAATCTAGAACGAATTTTGGTATACAATTTTTTTCGGAAATTCGAGTTTGAAAAATGTTGGGCCAAGAACAATAAAAAACGATCTTCATCTCACGAGCAATTTTTGAAAGCCAGACTACTAATTCACCTGGACAGCAGGGCAATTCCAGTATCTCGTATCCTCCTTCGGCCGTATTTAGACTCAAACGCTGAGAAACCTCGCATGTAGATTTGCCTTTGTTGACACCTACTTTGACATGAGGTCCTTGAATTGTAAAAATAATATTATATAATAATATTTTTGATTATATATTATATAATCAAAAATGAGTAACGCCAATAGTGAATTACAGGATTTTACGAATGAATTTCGTTAAGAAAATCCGTTAAATTCCCTATCGTGTTACACATTAATCTAGCAATCAAACGTTAACATGACTGTACATTTTTCATTCGGATATAAATGTTGGTGCTCCTAAATCAATTATGTGCAGTCATGTTAATTTTTGTTTTCTAGACTGATGTGTAACACGATAGTGAATTTAAAGGATTTATGCAATGAAATTTATTCATAAAATCCTGTAAATTCACTATCGTGTTACACATTAATCTAGCAATCAAAAATTATCATGACTGCACATTGTTGATTTAGTAGCAATTTTTGATTGCTAGATTAATGTGTAACACGATATTGAATTCACAGGATTTTATGAATAAAATTTATTCAGAATTTATTCAGAAATTCACTATAGTGTTATAGATTGATCTAACAATCTAAAGATAACATGGCTGCACCTTTTTGATTTGGATACAACTGTTGGTGCTCCTAAATCAACTATGTACAATCATTTTAATTTTTGATTGCTTGAGTGATGTGTAACACCATAGTTAATTTACAGGGTAACTTATGGGTAAAAAACAGAAATTTCAGGCTAATAGTGTCCACTTTGTCGAATCTACAGCCTGGGTAACACGACCAATCGACTTGAAATTTTGCACAGACTACCAGACAGATTTTCATCAAAAACGGTCGTTGCAGAGTGTCAAAGCTGCTCACTCAGTTGGAATTGACTCAATCTGCCCTTACGGAATCGTAACCATGGTTTGGCTACTTTGGCTATTTTCGGATGTGGATTACAAATGGGACCGATTCGTTTTGTTCATTTTTGACTTCATCAACTAATCCAGATTAGGCCAAAGGTTCAGATACAGCGGTTAACTCATTTAATGTATAAAGTGGACATGGGTTGCCATCAAAGTTGAGTAGTCCGATCTATGAAAGTACGAGTGCTACCGGAATGAGACCACTTAGTTAAGCTAGTTAACATAAATTCCTTCAAAAGATTAGAGGGATGTATAAGTGGAGGAGAGTACGAATCCTTGAGAGTTTTCAACTCACTTCAGAAGTCTTGAAACTCACATCCCTAATTATTGGAGTTAATTATTACGTTATTAATTATTGGAGTTAATTAAGTACGAATCCTTGAGAGTTTTCAACTCACTTACTTCAGCAGTCTTGAAACCCACATCCCTAATTATTGGAGTTGTCGGGGCAACACTGCGAGCGCTCTGGTGAAGAGTGGGAGAAACCTCACTTCTAGTTCCCCCCTGACCGCTGACCATTCAAGTCTACCCGCCAGTTTTTCACCTCCCAATTTTCCCCGCAAATTTCCGCCCTCATCACCATTTTCCATAATTTCCGCCCTCATCGCAGATTTATCATCATCATCGATCTTCATCACCCCCCCGCAGCAGTGGCATCATGTGCCTACATCGCAGAACCCCGCTGACCCAGCATCCCGAGGATTACTAGGTGACGACCTGATTTCTTGTCTTCTGTGGTGGAACGGCCCAGATTTCATTCATCAACCGCCAAAACTCGAGTCTGACATTAAGGTAGAATCCTCTCCTGAGTACCTCCACGAGTTAAAAACACCTTCCGCCGACAGTTTGCTTGTCTCTGTCAACCGCCGCTATTTACTGGACGCTTTGGAGAAATATTCCTCAAGGCTCAACCGACATCAACTGATTCAGCACTCTGCCCAGTCCTTTTGGAAGCGTTGGTCGAGCGAGTACTTGCCTTCTCTTATTCCACGTGAGAAGTGGTCAAGTAGTCAGGAGAACCTTGCACCGGGAGACGTTGTCTTCATTCGCAAACTTCAGATGCCTTACCTTCACTGGCCAGTTGGTAGAATTCTTGAGGTGTATCCTGGCAAGGACAACGTTGCCCGTGTGGCAAAGGTCAAGACCTCATCCGGTGAATACGTGAGACCAGTTCATACCATGGTCCCACTTCCACCGCTCAATTAAGCACCCACAACCACTTCATATTATACTTTATTTTATTTATTTAGTTTTCATTTCTCTTAGTTTAACATTGTTCAAAACCAGTATACCTTCATTTGAGTTTGCGCTAGGGCATGTTTAATTTTTGGGAAAATTATGCTTTCATCTACATACTTTCAATTGCGAAACATATGTAATAGTTTCACCCTGGGCGGCTTGTCGGGGCAACACTGCGAGCGCTCTGGTGAAGAGTGGGAGAAACCTCACTTCTAGTTCCCCCCTGACCGCTGACCATTCAAGTCTACCCGCCAGTTTTTCACCTCCCAATTTTCCCCGCAAATTTCCGCCCTCATCACCATTTTCCATAATTTCCGTTCTCATCGCAGATTTATCATCATCATCGATCTTCATCACATCATCTTCACCAAACCGGGGTACCCCAGGTATTCAACTTACTCGAAGACCAGGTACGAGAAGAAAATTATAATATACAGTCCACTCACTTCCCCTCCCATTCTTTTCAGGAGTTAATTATTAAATCTGAAGAGAATGAAGAAATGCAAAACTTTTTGTAATGAACTAAATCACTCGCGACCAAATCGTGGAAAAAATAGTTAATTTGAAAAAAATCTTCTATTTCCACTGACGAATGAGTACACTGTTAGACCGGTTTGACAAGGCAATACTGTTACTGACGATCACCGAAATCGGTCTAACAGTGTAGGTAGGTATGTACTCATATTTCAGTGGAACTGGCGATTTTTACAAATACTCTTGTTTTCTTTGTAATCTTCCGTTGTGATGTACGAGTAATAGTGGTGCATTCAATGGATTGTTCTTCGAGAAAACAACGAAAGTTGCAATCCATTTTTCCTCATTTAATTAAATGTGTATTAATGCCGCTCGACGATGAATAGTTCATAAACCACCTACGGCAAGAGTCGAATTCTGAATCACGAACTTCTCTTTTTTTACTTTCATCTCGGAAAGAGCGCGTTCAAGGGTAACCAGAGCTCAGATAAATAGCTTCGATAAAGTCCGCCAAAGGTCAGAAAAATCCAACATTGTATTGTAGGAGTGCACTATATTCCTGTTTTGTCAGCCTGGTTTGTCTATACAGGGTGTCAGGGTTGAGGTCGTACCACTGGCCAGGGATCGATTCTACAACTAATTTCTGATGAAAATTGTCCTATAACTTGTTTGTACCGGTTCCAATCCGACTTTTTTCACTTTTAAGCTTTTTTCCGTGTTTTCGTCCTTGAGACACTATAATGGCCATACGTCCCTCATTTTTCAGTCACAATTCAAATGTGATTATACCGTTGGAAAAAGCGTTAAATTCCCTATCTCCCTAGTGCTAAGTGAAACTTTGTAAGATGTTGAAAAATAAGCCCGAATAGTAAAGTCTCGAAAATCTCGGAAATGTACAGTTTTTTCGAACGTTTGAAAGCCCAACTGAATCTGTAGTATGTGTTTAACATCCTTCACCCTCCCCCCAACGCAATTGAACAAACCTGCCTGCTCCTAATAACCTGGTGCATAATAATAACCTCCCACCAGAGTGCACCTAATAGGTGTTTTCAGTTTTTTCATCCGCACGTATGGCAAAGTAGCAGTAGTCTTACGTGCAATATGGACCCCTCACAATACGAGGATTTGAATTCGACAGGGTTTTCAATGCTGGGCGCAACAAGTTGGCAGTTGTGACAAACGATTTGGTATCGAAGTATTCAAGGTTAATTTAGTGGATTCGTATCAATGCAGATCACTTGGAAGCATTGACGACTCTCGTATTCCTGGTTTGGTTCCATTTATGTGTACAGGGATCGACTTGAGCGCTGGGACTCCGTAGGTGTGTGCAAATGTCTGATCCTTCTCACCAAGGCCCGCGGGTGCCAGTGGAGATCGCACAACAAACCTCCAGCCTTGATCACGTTTGGTCAATGATCCCTCAAGGACAACTTTGTTTTCAAAAGCGGCACCTAGAACTATTTCCCACTGACGTCACAACTAAGTCATGACGTCGGTAGAAGAGAAAAAAAACCGCTTATGACTCCCCAGTGAGAGATGTTAATGAACGACTGGCTAGTGCCGCGCAAACCGCAGAGTCTGCCCCGTCTTGTTGACCCTCTTCTTCTCTTCATAAATCATCTTCCTGCAAATATTCCTAACGAAAAATTATGATCCAACCGCAGCCTTCTACATAACAACCTGGTAGGACCGTACAAATAGGTAGAAAAGTCCGTGGTTCCAAACTCAAAGCTTGCAAGCTACATTAAAGTTGAATGGTAGGTAGGTACAAGTTTTGTTTCTGTTGTACAATCTTGCCAACTACATACTAAACTCTCAATTCAATACGCGGTTTGTAAGTTCATTCATCATTTGCTGCGCTTTCATTCAGTGCGATTTGTACAGCTAATGTGTGGTATGTAAATTTGGCCCCAAAGGCAACTTCAGACGTCATATAGTCAAGTGTAGTTCATTTTCTTCAAGGAGGCAGAGTTTTTATTTGGCTTCGTTGAGATTTTTGTGTTTTTCTCGAGAGTTATATTAGATATGAATTTGTTCAATACGCGAAAACCCCTTAGAAAATTGTTTACAACCAGACTAATTTACAAGCTTCAAAATGTTAGTACTCCAGTCCTCGAAGCGCTTAAAAGCTAAATGGCAAACATCGTCATAGAGGGCTAAAATTTGGAAGGTCCATAAATCATCCCATATCAATTCCATTGAGTGTTTCCATAATATGGAAACATATTATGTTGAAGCGTGCGTGAATGGTTCGCTTGGCAGCGAAGAAGAAGAAGGAGAAAGAATTCAAGTTGTAATTTCAATTTATTCAAGACGTAATAATAAAAACAAAATAAATATCGTTTGACTGATGTGTGTTAGAGTTGCTACATGAATTTAGTGATTACATTACATTAGTTATTATGTTATTATATAATATTCAGCTATCGTCATTCGACAATAATATTATTTTTGTTACATGACGGTAGCTGAAGTGGACTGTATTACTGTATTACTTACTGTATGGACTGTATTACTAGGTATATAATATAAACTGACCGGGAGGATCCACAGTCACAGGCGGGATAGTCCGCAAAAACAATACATAAGTCATATCAGCCATTACAGAGCCCCACCATCGGGGGGATGGGTTGACCCATCAAAACGTTCATGAGGGTATTTTAAACAGTATGGTTTCAGAAAAGGAATATCAACTCTTCATAGTCTAGCTACCCTAGTTACGGACATTCAGAAAGGATTTACCATTGGGAAGACCACAATGGCACTGATGTTGGACATAAAGGGTGCGTACAACCATGTCGTTTTGGAGATATTGGCGGAGAAGATGATCAAGTCTGGTATTCCTAATAAATTTGTACAAAATGTCTACAATTTATACTCGGAGCGTTATGTGCAGCTGCGGGTGGGGCAAGCGACTTTTGGTCCGAGGACAGCTAGGAGTGGACTTCCCCAAGGCGGAATTTTGTCGCCGATTTTGTTCGCATTATACGTGAGTGATATGGGGGATTCGCTTCCAGAGGGTGTGCAAATTTTGCAGTATGCAGATGATGTATGTCTGTATGTTACTGGGGATGATTTTGCTAGGCTTATGTCTCAACTCCAGCAGGCTCATGAAAGCATTGAGCACTGGTGTATTAAGAACGGTTTGTCTATCTCTGTAGAAAAGTCAACGGTATGCGTCTTCTCACGCAAGCGCAGGTTGCCCATAGCGCAGGAATTGAGACTGGGGGAAGTGTCACTGAGAATACAGATGACAGCGAAGTTTTTGGGTATGTTCCTTGACAAAACGTTGTCGTGGAAGCCGCATATCGCGTACACAGTTCGGAAAGCGGAAAAATACATTAATGTATTAAGAATGGCGACGCATTTGCATTGGGGAGCGGATCCGGTGGTTGCGTTGCGATTCTACAGATCCACGATTCGAGCGGTCTTTGACTATGGATGTTCTTTGTATGGTCAGGCATCCAAGACAGCCCTTAGTTGTTTGGATAAGATGCAATACAAATGTCTGAGGATATGTATAGGATATCTTCAATCGACGCCTATTGTGGTAATGTTACAGGAATGTAACGAGCCCCCGCTTTGTCTGCGTCGCCAGTTACTGTCTGACAGATTTTTGATTCGTGTCAGCTTATTCCAACGAATTATTCAGAAAAATACACAGGCTAAATGAACACGGTTTACTGTGTTGCTTTTGGATGAGAAAACCTTCGCCCCCCCTGGCGGCTAGTTTTGCCTCAACAGCCGTTTACTGTGACGTAACCTACTCCAGCAGGTTGTTGCCTGTGTTTCAGTTCGACGTCTCCATTATAAAGTACAGAGCGGGATACAGCTTTGTTGACGTCGACAAGCTAGGGGGATCTCGAGAGGCTTCTGCACGGTTTGCAGAGTTCACGCAAACCAGGTTTCCAGGTGCATATGTTATATATACAGATGGGTCAAAGGCTGTGGATGGTTGTGGTTGCGCGTTTTTCGACCCACAGGTTGACACTGGTAGAGCTTTCAGACTCCCTAAGTTATCCTCGAGTTTTACCTGTGAAGTTGTTGCGATCCTGGAGGCCCTGCGGTATGTCCAAGTCCGAGAGGAGGAGTCTATCATTATAGTTACTGACTGCAAAAGCGCCATTCTGAAGCTATCCAACTTTGTTATGAAAGCCAGCTATAATCACATCCTCATGGAAATATTGGAGATTATTTTAAACATGAAAAGGGACGGTCGACGAATTCATTTTGTATGGACGAGATCGCATGTTGGTGTTCGCGGAAACGAAATCGCCGACTCCATGTCAAATGCGGCTAGATATAACGGGGTGGATCTGGATCTTCGAATTCCGTGCACCGACATCTACGCGAGGCTCCATGAAGAATTGAAGATCCGATGGCAACAACTTTATGAAGAAGCTAGAGCGGGCATAAGGTATCGCATGCACAACCCTCGAATTGGGGTAAAACCTTGGTTTTCCCAATTTGAGCTCAGTAGACCGGAGATAAGGGCGGTAGCCCGTATACGTTCAAACCACGCTTTATGTGGTGTGTACCTGCACCGAATCGGAAGGGTCGACGTACCAGCGTGTGAATTTTGTCAAGAACAGGAAGATGACCTGGAGCACAAATTCATGATTTGCCCGAGATTCGATCATGCAAGACGTCGGTTGCTGGATACGTGCGTCCGCTATTTGGTCAACCCGCTGAACTTTCACGAAATAGTGCATTCTCGGATTTTTACAGTATTTAAAGGAATTTGTTTATTTATCCAAGAAGTAGGAATCAAAATTTAATTTTATTATTTTTTTGCTTTTTTTGTAATGTGAAGTAGCAAAATAAAATTACTTCATGGCTATGGCTGCTGGCTAATGCCAAATGAAGGAAAAAAAAAAAAAAAAATTTCTTCGTACCACCAGAAACAGACTGCATCAGGTAGCGGTCATTAGGTAAAACCTTCACAATTTTGTAGGGTCCTCTATAAGCATCATCCAACTTGGTTCGGTTCCGAGACTCGGTCTGTACAAACACTAGATCATTCTCTTGGAACCGTTTTACTTTCAGTTTTCCACTATCAAATCGATTTTTACTGATCTGAGCTTGTTTCGCAATCAACTGGGATGCAGAGTCACGTAAGTCTTGGAGGCTAGTGGATGGTTGTTCAGTGAGGTGGTCTGTCACAGAAACTAGTTGGAGAGGTCTAGAAATGCGTCCAAACATCAGTTGCAGAGGTGATACTTTGGTAACACTATGGGGTGTACTATTGAGAGCCAATTGGATTTGACCAATACTGGACTGCCATGTTTTATGTTGGTCAGTTTCAGCGACTGTCAGCATATTTCGCAAAGGCGTTCGACCTGACCATTGGCGCGTGATGCCCCAGTAGCAATAAAATGAAGGTCAATTTGATGAGCAACACAAAAATCTTGAAAATCCTTAGCCGTAAAATTAGTAGCTTGATCACAAATGATACGCTGGGGAGGACCAAATAGATTTATAATAAATGTTAGTGCTTTTACTGCACTTGTAGCATCTATTGAACGAGTATGCTGCAAAACACAGTATTTTGTGAAAGCATCTATGAAAACATAAAGGTACTCTTTAGAGTCCTTCTTTAGAGTACCACTTAATTTTCCCGAAGTATCGAAGTGAAGGGTGTGCCAAGGAGCTGAAACTTTGGGTATAGGGTGGAGTTCAATTTGTCTAGGGCCAGAGTCTGATTTTGATGTTTTACACACCAGACAATTTTCTACAAACTTCAGCACATATTTTGCCATATGTTCAAACCAATAATGCTGGTATAGTGCCTCCAAAGTTTTCTCATAACCTAAGTGGAAAATGGAGTCATGGACGTTTGAAACAACAGCATATCTAAGAGAATGCGGGACAATAGGAAGATACCTAGTTCGTGTATACTGTTGTACCTTTCTACACAAAATGCCAGAATGAATCTCATAAGTGTTTTCAACATCGGAATTGATGTCATCAGAATGTAATTTATTTATAATGTCCGTAAGAAATGGATCATTTTGCTGAGCAGTTAACAACCAATCAGTTGAAATTGCTGTTAAGTCCACTCGTTTATCATTAGATGAAAGGTTTTTGGGGGGTTTTACATTCCGAAGTTTTCCATGAGGTCGCATTTTTGGAGGTGGTGAATCTAAAGTTGATGTATTTACTTTCAAAGAGTTATCATGGAATTTCAAAGGAATTGCCTGAAGAGGAGGCGAATTTTCGTTTTCATTAATTTCATTGATGGGGTTTCTACTGAAGAAGTCAACATGTTGCATATGCGAAGATTGTCGATACTGAATTTTAAAATCGAAACTTTGTAGAAATGACCACCATCTTTGAACTCTAGGAATCAAATCTAGTTTATTTTGAGTTGCTCTTAATGAAGCACAGTCAGTGATAACAACAAATGGATAGCATTGGAGATAATTGTGAAAGTGCTTTATGGCATAGACCACTGCTAAAGTTTCCAGTTCATATGAATGATAACGCGATTCCGCTGGAGAAGTTCTTTTACTATAATAAGCAACTGGTTTTGGTTTTTTGTCTATTATATTGACCAAAATTGCTCCAAACCCCACTGAACTTACGTCAGTGTGTAATTCAATCGGGTTCAAAAATGGTTAGAATTGGTTCAGAGGTAAGGAGATCGATAAGTTTTTGTCGAACCTTTTCATGGTCATCTGTCCATGGAATAGGTCTATTTTTATTTTCATCGGTTTTATCATTTGTTTTCCGAGTCAATTGAAACAGAGGGGCTGCCAACTGAGCAAAATTTCGTATAAAGTGATGAAAATAAGACGCCAGTCCCAATAACTGACGAAGGGTATGGAGATTGGTGGGAGGTGGCAATTTTGTGAGGGCTTCAACTTTTGATTTCTTGGGTCTTAGCTCTCCATTCTCAATCTCGTAACCCAAGTATTTTATTTTTGAAACTACAAACGAAAATTTAGCAAGATTTAATGAAAATCCCTTAGTGGTTAGAACTTCTAAGACATGGTCTAATCGCTCTAATGCTTCGGTTTCAGTACATGCTGCAATCAGTAAATCATCCATGTAGCATGTGACGTAGTCATGTACCTACCAAGTCTCCTAAGGCGGCCACTATGGCACGCTGATAGACACTCGGCCCATTCCTGACACCAAAAGGTAATGCCAAAAATTCCCACTGGCCATCTGGGGTCACGAAAGACAACTTTTCGATGGACTCTTCCTCTACAGGTATTTGATAAAATCCACTGGCCGCATCAAGCACAGAAAAATAACGGGCCCCACTTAAGCGGGATATCTGGTCCGTGATTAAGGGCAAAGGAAATCGATCTGGGACTGTGTTTGCATTTAAAAATCTAAAATCAACTGCCATTCTATAACCACCTGTCTTTTTTTGGAACAAGAAGGATTGGACTAGCAAAAGGGGAGGAGCTAGGACGAATCACTTTCGCTTCTTCTAGTTCTTTTGTATGCTCTCGTACTATTTCACGCTGAATGGGACTAAGTTTATAAGGACGACGGTGTATTATTTTATTAGGATCAATTAGTCGAATTTTAAATGTACCAGTTGTGACACGTGTAGAAGGAATTCCCGTGATGAAGAATTTAGAATATTTTTGTAATATATCTACTAGATCAGTTCTCTGACTTGTGGGAAGATCTGTGTGTACATTATCAAAGTGTTCAGTACTTACAGGCAACACATTGCAAATTGGTAAGCCAATAGAAGGAATTGTGACATTGTGACCATCTAACATCTCACTGAACAACACAACCTCATCCTCAGTACAGTGATCTAGAGAGTAATGATCACTCGAAGATTCAGAAAATTCACTGTCAATATTGTAATTATTTTCGGTCTCAGAATGCGTATCTCCTTTGGTTTTATTGTCCAATAAGTTCGACTCAACTGCCAAACCGGTTTGTTTGGGATCAACACCAACTTCACAAGGGCTACTATCGTTCAGTACGTTACTTTCAGATGTATGTGGCATAAAAGCAGGATTGTCCTTCCTCAACATGCATAGTAATAATGTTGATGATCGTGGATAAAATATAAGCAAACTTTTGTAGACGAAACGTGCGACAGCCATATTTTGGTTTATTATCTTCGATAATGAACCATTGGAATCGCCCAAAGAAAAAATTTTTTTAACCCCCCCTCAAAATGTGTTGGTTTACGTTTCAAGATACGTAGATTCAGAAAATCGAATAAAAAAAAATCCGTCCGTCCGCCGTCCGCCGTCCGCGCCACTTTGCCCAGTTAGCGTTGAGTTAAAATTACGAAATTTTTTTTATGGGTTTCGACCAACCCCACAATGGTCCTCGAAACTTTTCAGAACCCTAGGTCAAGGGGAAGGGGTTCAAAACAAATTTTGAAAATTTGAAAATCTCATATCTCGAAAAATTTATATAGAACGGTATGTTTTTTATTTCATGTTTAGATAGAGTTTGTTCCGTAGAATTTTTTAAGACCATCCGCAGCTTTGTACGACCAGCCGTTCGTTCACAATGACGGCTCAAAGATTGTGCCTCACAACACGATCGTGACTCAAACTGTTGAAATACAGGTCCATTTTCATACTAACAAGCTCTTTGGAACATCATATGGCTTAAGTGATGTCGAGTTTGTTGTTCTGAGGTGCGTTTCGTGCTACTGAAATGAAGGTAATTTCGAATGTTTGTTGGTAGGTACTTCTTTTATAGAAAAATTATTACCGACGTAGTATTAAAAACCCCAAAATTATATCGTATTAATTGATCATAATTATTAATAATAATTATTAATAATAAATACGAATTATCAATACCTAACAATAAATTATAATAATTTTCACTAGGTACTTGATAAAATGGTTAATAATTAGTGATAATTGATAATAATAATTAATCTAACATTTAGGATATAGACATTCAGACCTAGTGATCTAGACAGAAGGGTGATCTGTACAAAGAAGATAATGAACCGTTGTGTCAAGAATTTGCAGAGTTTTTATTATCAGAGTAAAAGGGTGATAACATGCGCGGGGTTAGACTGCGCAGGTGTGGATCATATGCACGTACGTGATATTATCCTTATCCTATATTCCCCCTCTCTAAACTAATGCTTAAAGATAACAATTTTTACATACTTACTCTATATTTAAAATATTACATAAATGTTACAACGTCAAATAATGCACAATTCAGTGAAATAACTAATTAAAAATGTTTTCACAATGCTTGTTAAAAATATTGGAACCAAGAGCCTTCGTTAAAATATCTGCAATTTGCTCTTCGGTTGGAATGTACGTTATTTCCACATTCCCCTTCCCCACTTCATCATTGATGAATCGGTAACGAACATCAATGTGTTTACACCTCTTGTTATTGTCATTATTGGTACAAAACAAAATTGCATTTTTATTATCTTCAAACATATTAATTTTTCCCACATCAATCCCCAAATCCTTCAACAACTGCCCAAGCCAAATACCGTATTCCGCCTCGGCGGTTGATAGAGCCACTGTGGCTTGTTTGTTAGACCTCCATGAAATGACGTTATTCCCCAAGTAAAATATAAAACCAGAACGAGATTTTCTATCATTAACATCACTGCCAAAATCTGCATCTGCATACCCTGTTAATTTAAAATCTTTCGTATTCGAATAAGTCAGCGTTACATCAATGGTACCTTTCAAATAACGTAATATACGTTTAGCATATTGCCACATTTCATCTGTTGGATTTTCCTGAAATTGACTCAATTTGTTAACGGCAAAACTTATATCTGGTCGAGTCATATTAGCAATGTAGTTCAGACAGCCCAACAGTTGTCTGTATGGTTTATTTGTTGATTTATCTGGATCGAGATTTAATTCAATTTTTAAATTTTGTTCCATTGGTGTTTTGACTGGAATACAATCGTACATTCGAAATTTTCTCAAAACATTCTCAATGTATTTCTGTTGAGAGAGAGAAACGGTTTGATTTCCCCTATCCCAAGATAAATCAACACCAAGAAATTTATTGGAATTTGTTAAATCAGAAATTTTAAAACGTGAATTTAGTTCTGAAATCAACCCTTTAAATTCAGCATCATTATTATAAACACAGAAAATATCGTCAACATAAATTAGAATATACATAGTACCCTCATTGATTTTTCTCACGTACAAACAAAGATCACTTTTAGAACGAACAAAGTTTTTAGAAATCAAAAAGTCATTTATACACTTGTTCCACTGGCGAGAACTTTCCCTCAATCCATATATAGATTTTCTTAATTTGCACACCCTTCCCTCAACTTCAAAACCGGGGGGTTGCTTCATATAAATGATCTTTCCATTATCGATTTCACCATACAAAAATGCTGTAGTGACATCCAAGGAAGAAACTTTAAAATTGAACTGATTCGCAACACAAATCAATGTTCTCAGAGTTGTGTGTTTTGCTACTGGTGCGTAGACGCTTTCACTATCACAATTGAGAGAAAACCCTCTTGCAACGAGTCTTGCTTTGTAAATTTGTTCCCCCTCTTTCTCTTTAATTGAAAATACCCAGCGGCATGATACTATCTCCCCATCATTAGCGTCATTCTCATGAACTATTGTCCAAACGTTATTTTCTTTCATAGAATTTAATTCCTTATTCATTGCTTCCAACCAAAGATCAGCATTTTCTGATTCCAGGGCTGATTTTGCAGTCAACGGAACATCACGATTCACTTCACAAAAGAAAGAGCCTAATTCATAATCTCTTAGGTGAGCGGGTAACGTCCGATCTCTTCTGGGCCGAGCTAGAGTAGACGCATTTTCAATTGGGTCAGGATTATATTGATCAGTCACATTTTCGGTAATGATTTGATCCAAAACTTGTTCAGAAGAATTAAGAACAGGAGTAGGAACAAGGTCTATATTTTCCGAATCTGAAAGTTCTGGGTCTACAAGCGTGGGGTCTGGAGCATTAGTATGTTCTTCAGAAATTGCACTAACGACACCAAAATTCAAGACTAAATCAGAATTACCACAAAAATCTTTAAATTCATCCCAATCAGAAATATTTTTATTCTCATTAAAAACAACATTGCGTGCGCACTGAATTTTGTTTGTTTGCGGGAACCATAATTTGTAACCAGTTAACGTGTAGCTAATAAAAATTCCTTTTTCCCCTTTCTCAGAAAATTTCTTTCGAAATTGTTTAGGAATGTGTCTATAGGCAATCGAACCAAAAACCCTAATATTACCAACGTTGGGAATCTTTTCGTAAAATTTTTCTGCTGGAGTTATGTCTTGATGACTTACAGGACAACGGTTAAGCACATACGTAGCCGTCTCAATCGCAAATGGCCAAAAGGAAATATCAAGTTTAGAGTCGAGTAGAATAGCTCTAGCGCGCTCCACCAGAGTTCGGTTGTTCCTTTCCGCACAAGAATTTAATTGGGGTGTGTAGGGATCAACGTATTGAATATAAATTTGATTTTCAAGACAAAAATTTCGAAATTGGTTACTACAATATTCCCCACCATTGTCACATCGGATGGATGCGACCCTATACTTTGAATGTGCATGAACAAAATTGAGAAATTCTCGAAAATAGTCAAAAGTTTCGCTTTTTGCTTTCATACAATAAGTAACTTTGAAAGATGTAAAATCGTCAATAAAGGTTAGAATGTAATTTTCTCCATTTCTGCCTTTTTGATTAACAGTCACAATATCAGTGTGAACAAGCTGTAATGGCCTAGAACTTCGAGAAATATTACGCTTCTTGTAAGGGAATTCAGACTGCTTGCTAAGCACACAAATTTCGCATTTGTCGAATTTTGATGGAGTTTTCGAATTACATTTCATTCCTTCAACCATTTTATCTTTGGCAAGTAAACTGAGGCTTCGATAATTTACGTGGGCAAACCGCTTATGCCAAATAATAGTTTCCTCGTGAGACAAGTTAGCATAGCAAGAATGTGGACCCATACAATCATTTCTGTCAAAATCAAATGTAAGTGCATACAAGTTCGAATCTTTTACACCAGAAGCAACAAGATTGTCACCATCAAAAATTAAAACTTTAGCTTCTTGAAAAATTATAGTATACCCCATATTGTCCAATTTATTAACTGATAGCAAATTACTGTGTAATTCATCTACACAAAGAATATTTTTAATGGTTACACCACAGCCCCGAGAAACAATATTTAAATCACTTAACATCCACACCTTCGCTCGACTCGCTGGAACCGCAAAAATAACCTCTTTATTTACTTTGAATAATAAATAATTGTTTGTCATTTAAAAAAAAAAAAAAAAAAAAAAAAAAAAAAAAAAAAATTTAAATCACCAAACCTTTTAGATGTCAATTTTACATTTTCTTTGGAGCTATTAACTTCCAACGGTTCATCAAAATTTTGAACATTAACCAATTTATGAGTAAATTTGCTGGAAATCATGTGGTCTGAGGCACCACTATCAAGATAAAAAGAAATTTTCGACTCATCTGACATAATTTTCGGAGTAAACAAACTGACAGTAAAGAAAGTACGACGATAACCATTATTTGAATTTGAGAACTGACCTCTCGATTGTCCTTGATTGTTACCTCTGTTGTCGTAATTTCCGCGGGAATCGTCACCTCTTCTGTCGTCCTTGAAGGCATTCTGGTCATTTCTGTACGAACCTTTTTGTCCACGAAGATTGTTCCTGTCGTCTCTGTAGGTATTCCTTTGATTACCTCGGTTTTCATTAAAGGACCCTCGATTTCCGTAGTTGTTTCCTCTAGGCTGATAGTTGTGCCCTCTTGGCTGATAGTTGTTTTGGTAGCTGCGGGAATGATATCGACCTCGACTGTATCCCTGAGATCGTTGACCTTGGTAATAATAATTGTAATTCGGGCGGGATGAATAAAATGCTGCACTTTCATGAGTATGTACCTGAATTTTGTCCAGAACGGTCCTGATGGTTCTTGATCTCTTGCAGAAATCTTGCTTTCAAATTGGCTACTGTGCGAGAATCTTTGTCGAGAGCATCAAAATAGGATATCACCATGTCGTATGAAGGTGGAAAGGACATTTGAAGATATGTGATTATGTCCACATCGTTTAATTTATCTCCGGCGTTTTTCAATTGATTGATCAACTTTTCAAAGTGAGTCAAGTGGACGATCCCGTCATCTCCCTCTTTATACTTGAGGCCCAACAATTGACGCTTGATGCGTATGACGTCCATCTGGCTATGATGATCATAGATCTCCTTCATTTCATCCATTATTGCTTTGGCCGTCTGCTTCTCCATTATAAGCTTAAGCTGTTCACTGCATATACGCTCGGTGATGAGACGCATAGCCCTGGCGTCCATAATTTCCCATTTTGGCGATAACTCCGCCGGTGTTTCTCCATCAATTTGGCCGATTAAACCTTCCGCGCGAAGTAATGTTCGCATTCGGTAGTCCCATTCCCGAAATTTTGAGCCGTCAAAAGGTTTGAATGCAGTTGCGATGACCGAAGGTAGCATAGTGGAGGCAGCCATCGTCGCAACCGACAAACTTTTTATTTTAAAACACAATACAACTAACTTTACACTTTAACTAACTTTGCACGCTCTGCTACCATAATAATGTTGATGATCGTGGATAAAATATAAGCAAACTTTTGTAGACGAAACGTGCGACAGCCATATTTTTATTATCAGAGTAAAAGGGTGATAACATGCGCGGGGTTAGACTGCGCAGGTGTGGATCATATGCACGTACGTGATATTATCCTTATCCTATACATAGCACTAATTAGTGGTGGGCGTTATTGCTACTTTTCCATAACGGTACGTTACGTTAGTTATGAAAAAATAACCGTTATTTTTTTCGGTTACAAAATAACCGTTATTTCTTTTCTGCTAACCTACAAAAATAATCGTTTCGTTTTTCAGTTACTTCCTACATGATAGTTTTTTTCCGTTTCTCGCCATTTTTTTCGGTTACAAAATAACCGTTATTTCTTTTCTGCTAACCTACAAAAATAATCGTTTCGTTTTTCAGTTACTTCCTACATGATAGTTTTTTTCCGTTTCTCGCTATTTTTCGGTTGTCAGGTTATTCCGAGCACGCCACTTTTGATAAATAGCAGTTTTGCTAGTAAAATTGAACGTTAGCTACTGCGATTCTTGTTTTGAAAAAAATGTTGGGGTAAAAAAATCTTTTTTAATTTAGCTCCATGGCACTTCCACATTTTACGATGTAATTTACTCTACTCCTTTTTCTGTTGATATAACATTCCCAGTCAAAAAATTCTTTGTTGCTTATGGATGTATTATTTTTATACCTCTTCTGCTCTTCACAAACTACGAGTATCTATAACGCACTGAGTTTTTTGAAAATTATATTTATGTATAGTTTAAAAAGTCTCCTACACGAATATTATCCCAGTGATTCGTGAAGAAAACCTAGAGGATAAAATATCATTTCTACCCGATAATTAGATTGTATAAATACGAGATTGTACGATATAAATATATTGTCTTTTGTTCAATGCTAAGTTGCACTAGATATTGTCTTTTGTTCAATGCTAAGTTGCACTAGATACAATAATTTCTACAAGCCATTCTATAAAAATGAAGACCGGTCAACTTTGGAATTGATGTTTACACCATCCTATTCTTTAACCCCTAAAATCTTTTAAACGCTATCCTTCGTGCAATTTAATGTGGGATTCTCTATGTGGGCAAACCGATACTCCTCCAAGGTGAAGAAAGCTGCGGATGGTCTTAAAAAATTCTACGGAACAAACTCTATCTAAATATCAAATAAAACTCTGCAAATTCTTGACACAACGGTTCATTATCTTCTTTGTACAGATCACCCTTCTGTCTAGATCACTAGGTCTAAATGTCTAGATCGTAAATGTTAGATTAATTATTATTGTCAATTATCACTAATTATTAACAATTTTATCAAGTACCTAGTGAAAATTATTATAATTTATTGTTAGGTATCAATAATTTGTATTTATTATTAATAATAATTATTATTAATTATGATTAATTAATACGATATAATTCTGGGGTTTTTAATACTACGTCGGTAATAATTTTTCTATAAAAGAAGTACCTACCAACAAACATTCGAAATTACCTTCATTTCCGTAGCACGAAACGCACCTCAGAACAACAAACTCGACATCCCTTAAGCCATATGATGTTCCAAAGAGCTTGTTAGTATGAAAATGGACCTGTATTTCAACAGTTTGGTTCACGATCCTGTAGTGAGGCACAATCTTTGAGCCGTCATTGTGAACGAACGGCTGGTCGTACAAAGCTGCGGATGGTCTTAAAAAATTCTACGGAACAAACTCTATCTAAATATGAAATAAAAAACATACCGTTCTATATGAATTTTTCGAGATATGAAATTTTCAAAATTTCAAAATTCGTTTTGAACCCCTTCCCCTTGACCTAGGGTTATGAAAAGTTTCGAGGACCATTGTGGGGCTGGTCCGAACCCAGAAACCAAATTTCGTAATTTTAGCTCAACGTTAACTGTGCAAAGTGGCGCGGACGGCGTACGGCGGACGGACGGATTTTTTTTTATTCGATTTTCTGAATCTACGTATCTTGAAACGTAAACCAACAAATTTTGAGGGGGGGTTAAAAAATTTTTTTCTTTGGGCGATTCCAATGGTTCATTATCGAAGATAATAAACCAAAAAACATACCATTCCATATGAATTTTTCGAGATATGAAATTTTCAAAATTTCAAAATTCGTTTTGAACCCCTTCCCCTTGACCTAGGGTTATGAAAAGTTTCGAGGACCATTGTGGGGTTGGTGGAAACCCCTAAAAAAAATTTCGTAATTTTAACTCAACGCTAACTGGGCAAAGTGGCGCGGACGGCGTACGGCGTACGACGTACGGACGGATTTTTTTTTTATTCGATTTTCTGAATCTACGTATCTTGAAACGTAAACCAACAAATTTTGAGGGGGGGTTAACATTTTTTTTTTCTTTGGGCGATTCCAATGGTTCATTATCGAAGATAATAAACCAAAAGTGGTCCAGACATAAGTCTGCCAGGATGGGGGAAATTGGAGCTCCCATAAAAATATTAATGAAATAGAATAACCGAAAAGAAATCGAGAACCTTACCTGAGTACAGCTACAGCCAGAAAAACGAGCCTCAACAGTTATGCGTTATAATATAACGCATGCGTTATTTTACAGGTCACGTTTTTTTCGGTTATTCCATAACCGAAAAAAACGTAACCTGTAAAATAACTGAAAAACTTCGAATAACAGAATAACCACTGTTATGTAACGGTTACATTGTAACCGATGCGCTGAGGCGATAACGTTTCGATTTTCGCTTACAAATACGAACGTTTGAACAAAAGACGAACATGATGAAGGATCACTGATGTTTCTTCATCAGCTGTCGACAGTATGGGAGTGACAATTTATTGTGATTGTGAGGCCAGAATAGCCGCAATATAGGAGCGAAACAAAATTTTAGGTGGTTTTATAACCGTTATTTTATCAATTGAATAACGGTTATAACGGTTATTTTAAAATAACCGGTTATTCATAACAGTTTCAGGTTATGCGACCCACCTCTAGCACTAATGGACATACAAAGGAGAGAACATTCTGACCCCGAATCGAAACTGTACTGGAATACATCACCTTGGTGGGTAAACGTGCCTTCTGGATTTGCAATGCAAAAGCCAACTTGCTTCTCTACTGGCTTGGACATCGGATTTCGGTTGTCTCCAGACCGTGGTTTTGTCGGCTGCTTCTTCTTGGGGCAATTAGTAGCAATAAGCCCTTTCTGGTTACAGGCAAAGCATGTTGTAGTGGTCCGTTGCTTGGGTATATGATTTGAGGAGTTGGACCCGGGAGCTGAAGATCGGCATTCAAATGATTTATGCCCAATTCGTCGGCATCTGCTGCAACGAGGAGGGAAGTCCTGGGTAGATGAAGGGTTTGGCCGGTGCTTCTTTGATTGTCCTGAGTCATCACCATTACTATCAACAGGTCTCTTGAATGACAGAGCACGTAACTCCTGCAGTAGTTTTTCTCTGTTGTCAACCCTGGTAGTGTAGCAAAGTCGACGGGCTCTTGAGTCTGTTTGGGCAATTTGAGCAAGAGCCACTGAAACAGCAATTTCTTCTACTGTGGACTGTCGATAACGAGCTACAAACTGATTTATGGTTCGTGATGCAAAAGTGGCATAGTTTCCAACATCATGTGGTTTAGCTTGAAAACATTGAAGCATGAAACCAGCTGGCGTAAGTGAAATGCTGTATTGATGTAGGAAAAGGGAGCGAAATTCATCCCATGTAAGCTGTGGATGGACAATAGTTGTAAACCAAACAGCTGCTTCCCCTTTCAAAGCTTTACTCAATGGGACAATCAGGTGTCGCCCTTGTTTGTCCGCTGGAGTTAGACAACACTCAGCTGTATTACACCATGATCTTGGCTCAACTTGCTTATTTAGAGGGTCGAATTCAGGGAGAGTAAGTCTTGATGTACAATTTGAAAATGATGTTGTGTCCTGACGTTCAGATAATTTTTCAACAATTGCTCGCATCGCGCGAGCTTGTTTTAACAATAAATCGTGTAAAGGGCTTGTCTGGTTTCGAGTGGGTGTTCCGACAGATTCACTCGTGCGTCTTCGTGTGAGATCGGCATCATATTCGGGAAAGCGAGGAGGCCCTTGGAAGTGAGGGGGTACAGAACTTGAAAAGGGGCCCCGGCGCCCATTGTTGTGATCTTCGAAAAATGACCTGGCGTCCCTGCGACCCATCGATGTATATACCTGGATCGCGCTCTGCTGTGGTTGGGAGGGTCGGGTTTTCGGTCCGACCCCTCGGTGCGTTCCCCCACTCAGAGTGGTATAGAACGTCAGTCACCCCATAGCCTTCACGTTAGAAGTTTATCTTTCGCGCTCTCTTCGCCTAAATTTCACGTTTTGTGTGTTTTTTGTGTGTGATTCTTGAGTGTTTTCAAGTTGCAGTTCATTGTAATACACCATGGGCACGTTTTGCGCCGCTTACGGTTGCAGCAATTCGTCCAAACAAAAGGATGAGAACAAAAAAAATATCATTTCATCTGTTGCGGCTCAAACGCTTAGTTGCAGCGTTGCAGACGCGATAGAATTTTTGTGCCTCAAGAATCACCCTGATTTTAGAGGAAGTGGGGAAACTGTTGAGTTTATTCGCCTAATAGACAAATTATTTGATTTAAAGAACAGTAGGGATCCTTTCAGTAGAGAGGGAGCAAAGGCCCTATTAAACTATCAAATGCAGAAGTCCATGATTCTACTCGTATGTTTGAGGATGCGGTCAAATTTATATCTGTACTTAAAGCTGAAGGTGTACCAATATTAGAACATCCAAGGAAAACTTTTGCATTAGGGTTTCTTTCCAATATTGTTGCCTTGAAAAGATTGCGACACACATTGTTAAATATAGACGGGTTCAATTATTTACTTATATAAAAATTGTCGTAGGACCATTTAGAGTTCCTTTTTTCATGTAGGTATACGTGCTAGAATGGGAATAATAATAATCCCAATGTAATTGCTTGTCTTTTGACCCATACCTACAACACAGCATATTCAACTTTTCTAACTCAAATGTTCAAACAGATGTGGATGTAGAAGATGACTTCACTGATGTTAAAGCTCTGGCCTCTATGATACAAAGTATCCAAAGGAATTCATATTTTAAAGAAAATATTTTATATTATTTAAAGATACGTTAGTTGTTATGAGTTGTTAGTTGTTAGGTGTTATGAATGTAGTAATTTATTAACTACTAACAATAACGATCTTTCCAAATACACACATTTTACTGATTTTATATCAAAAGGTAAATTGAAGAGAGCGTCTCCAGATGTTTTTAGAATTGTTAAATTTGTATATGGATTGCTGCAAGACCCCACTCATCACAACAGTACGACTGAATTATTAGCAATCAAAGCTTGTAATTTCTTTAAAAATACAGTATTCCAGGGCCATAATTCAAATGAAGAGAATAATCATACTCTAATGTTTATAACGGTAATTAGTAAATTGGTTTTTAAAGTGGCCCGGTACAAAATAGCTAAAGATGCCACAGAAAAATTAATAACTGCTCCCAAACAAGGCCTACGCCAGAGACTTAATAAGCTTATTTTGTTCAACCATATTTGAGATACCTACCTAATTTACTATGTTACCTTATTGATTACTATAGTAATTGATTACTATGGCAATATATTACCTATGTTTTTGGTTTATTATCTTCGATAATGAACCATTGGAATCGCCCAAAGAAAAAATTTTTTTAACCCCCCCTCAAAATTTGTTGGTTTACGTTTCAAGATACGTAGATTCAGAAAATCGAATAAAAAAAAATCCGTCCGTCCGCCGTACGCCGTCCGCCGTCCGCGCCACTTTGCCCAGTTAGCGTTGAGTTAAAATTACGAAATTTTTTTTATGGGTTTCGACCAACCCCACAATGGTCCTCGAAACTTTTCATAACCCTAGGTCAAGGGGAAGGGGTTCAAAACGAATTTTGAAAATTTGAAAATCTCATATCTCGAAAAATTCATATAGAACGGTATGTTTTTTATTTCATATTTAGATAGAGTTTGTTCCGTAGAATTTTTTAAGACCATCCGCAGCTTTGTAGGACCAGCCGTTCGTTCACAATGACGGCTCAAAGATTGTGCCTCACAACACGATCGTGACTCAAACTGTTGAAATACAGGTCCATTTTCATACTAACAAGGTCTTTTGAACATCATATGGCTTAAGTGATGTCGAGTTTGTTGTTCTGAGGTGCGTTTTGTGCTACTGAAATGAAGGTAATTTCGAATGTTTGTTGGTAGGTACTTCTTTTATAGAAAAATTATTACCGACGTAGTATTAAAAACCCCAGAATTATATCGTATTAATAAACTCTGCAAATTCTTGACACAACGGTTTATTATCTTCCTTGTGCAGATCACCCTTCTGTCTATACCAGACTGTGTTGCAAATCGGCACCATACCATATTCTCACCGTACTCATACCATACCATACGAATTTCTTTCCTATCATGTATGATATACCATACTGTACTATACCAAATCAAACATACAATATTATACCATACTCATACCATGTCATACAAACCGAGTGAATATTGAAATGTCATCCATTTCTGACCTATATTTAAAATTTCAAGTATCTAGCTCATCATCAAAATTTAATTTGTTTAAACAAATAGGTATTATTTTAAACAATTTTACAGACAAGAAACCGGGTGAATATTGCATTGTGATCCAGTTCTGACCTATTTTTAAAATTTCAAGTCAATAGCTCATCATCAAAATTTAATTTGTGTTATTACAAAAAGGTATTATTTAAACAATTTTACAGATGAGAAACCGAGTGAATATTGCAATGTGGTCTATCCCCGACTCATGGTTAAAATGTCTAGCCTGTAGTTTACCGGGAGGATGAAAAAAGGTAGTTTTATTCTGGTCGTCTGGGGGTTCACCCACCTTAACCCATTTTAGGCCAAGGTACGAAAAAATTATAAACTTGTTTTTTTTCCTTATTTTTATTGTTGGTTATATTCAAATTAAGAGAAAAATCGCAAAATCAGATTTTTTACCAAATCCTAGGTATTTTTTTCAGCATGGGTCGTAAACGACCCTACGGCCCTATACACTACCGGGTATGGTAAGTCTTGAAACATTCTGGGTGAAGATGGGCCTTACATTTTTCGCACAAGTAAAGAGTTTTGTTCTGACTCTGTCCACACCTTTTCCAAGTATTTGAGGAATGTCGAATAATAATATGTCCCACGTTGTCATATCTCGAATATGAAGATGAAATTGATCATCTTCCAAAGTTTGGATTGGGAAGATCTTCCAACTGACTTCATCAGATGATGTACTATTGCAGTTAGAAACTCAATCAAGGGCATGGAGTCTTTGTTGAGCTGTAGATGAATTTTCCATGCGTTCACCACAGAGTTCCCCCAAAGAATTGGTGAACATCGGCCACCACCATTTTTTGCCTCTGACTGAAATCCGATAATTGGCGACGCCGTTATCATGAAGGTCAACTCCTCCCATGTACCGATTGTAATCAGAAATCATCTGGGGTTGTCCAATTGTGACTTTTTCTTTAGCAGTCCTTGAAAAACGTTTTGTGTTATGGAGGGGCTCAATAGTCGCATAGTTGCTAGCCACGATTACAAGCGAGTTATCATGCTATTTGACCACCAACAGATTCCATTTTGGATCGTATGCTGAGTCATAAGCCCCTCTTGGTTTTTTTCAGCTCAGAGTCTGACTGAAGAGGACACTTTTTCAGTCGATTTTCCCTTACAGTCCCAGTTGCACAAAAACCTTTCTCTAACAGTCTGTGAAACAGTTAGTAAGAGGAGAAAAAATTATCGAAGTAAACAGCGTGTTTCTTAGGTTGCTTCACGATACTCAGTACCTAATTCAAGAACTACACTTCCTCCAAGCCCCAGGTCAGACGTGAGACCGGATTGTGCACCTGCATAGGGAATGAACTGAAATAAGTATCCATCATCTGCGCACATACACCATGTCTTGAAACCGAAGCGTACTGGCTTATTCCTCATAAACATCTTAGCTGTATGACGACCGACAAAAGGAATCATCTCTTCATCAATTGATAGCCTCCCGGAAAATATTCCAAACATCGCGAAATTGGTATTCAATCTGTCAACAAGAGGGCGCAGCTTAGCAAACTTATCGTTTTTGTTCAGGTTATTGTTAGCTGAGACATGTAAATTCTTCTTTATGGCTTTGAATCTATTTCTACTCATTGTTTCCCTTACCAAAGGCACACCTTTATCCTCACTTTTGGACCAGTACATGTGGAGCTGGGGGTAATGTATGGTAACCCATAAGGAGGAGTATGCCTCCATAACTTATAGGTTCATACCACTCAAAAAATAAGCTGAATTCCGCGCACACGAGAGGAGAGAATGAAACCGAACACACAATATTCGTAATATAATAAACGAGAAGAAATCACTTTAGAGGTAGGTTCAACGATTAGATACTGACTGAAAACATAGTTGTCACAATACAGAGAAAATTATACCTGAGTGGGGTGGGTGGAAGTGACCAATCCTAAGAAACGAACGTACGGGAAGTCGAAAGGTCAAAGATGAAGATCACAATATAAACAAACAACTTGGATTGTCATGCCTTGCAGTCAACCTCCCTTGAGGCACCGATGATCCCATATTAGGCCGTAGGGTCGCCTACGACCCCAACATGAATTATCAAAGATAATTACTTCCAATCAGTCATTTTTCGTGAACTACTTATTGATTCCATTAGGCAGATGTTTGAACATAATGTTTACACCAGAATATCAATATCATGATGGTGAATTTCAATTTTTTTTATTATCTGAAATGCTGATCCGAAAATTCACGAAACAAGGTCATATATTTTTCATTCCCAACCACCGAGGAGTCTGATCAGGGTGTTCGTGATTTTTCCTCTATTTCATGAAAACATGATCAAAATATTTGACGGCAAAAAACATCAGAATACATGAAAGGAGCATGGGGAAAAAATCGTTAACCAATGGGTCGCATACGACCCCTTGGCTTAAAATGGGTCTATCAAATTGGATTAAAATATATTGCAATGTGGTCTATCCCCGACTCATGGTTAAAATGTCTAGCCTGTAGTTTACCGGGAGGATGAAAAAAGGTAGTTTTATTCTGGTCGTCTGGGGGTTCACCCACCTTAAGGGCGTTTTCGACGCGAAGTTTAGTGTTTTTCCTAAACCTTTGCGCGCTCACTGTGAACGAACGGCTGGTCGCACAAAAATCCAATTGGTCTTAAAAGATTCGTAATTTTTCAGGTCATTCAAAAGTGAACTAAACATTGCACGGTTCACTTAAATATTTTGAGATATGACATTGTCGAAATGTTAAATTTCATTTTGAACCCCTTCCCCTGGACCTAGGGTTATGAAAAGTTTCGAGGACCATTGTGGGGTTGGTCGGAACCCATAAAAAAAATTTCGTAATTTTAACTCAACGCTAACTGGGCAAAGTGGCGCGGACGGCGGACGGGGGACGGCGTACGGCGGACGGACGGATTTTTTTTTATTCGATTTTCTGAATCTACGTATCTTGAAACGTAAACCAACAAATTTTGAGGGGGGGTTAAAAAATTTTTTTCCTTGGGCGATTCCAATGGTTCATTATCGAAGATAATAAACCAAAATCATAATTAACAATAATTATTATTAATAATAAATACGAATTATTAATACCTAACAATAAATTATAATAATTTTCACTAGGTACTTGACAAAATTGTTAATAATTAGTGATAATTGATAATAATAATTAATCTAACATTTAGGATATAGACATTCAGACCTAGTGATCTAGACAGAAGGGTGATCTGTACAAAGAAGATAATGAACCGTTGTGTCAAGAATTTGCAGAGTTTTTTACTAACACTTGATTTTGGTTGTTTGGATTCGGGATTATTATTTTGAAACATGCTATTTGTTTGAATGAGGATTTTTGCATAAGCGTTAATGTCTTCATTAGTGTATTCATCTTTGGATGGAATATCAGAAGCTATGGGTTTTGTTAAGAGCTTCCATAAGCCTTCAGTACCGGAATATTTCATTTTTTCTATTTCAATATCATTTCCATTTACCTTTATCTGTTTATTTCCTATAAAGATATGATTTTTTAAAGGGTATATTCCAAATTGCTTATCAGGATGAAGAATATATAATTCTTCAATTGGTCCAATACCCAAAGGACCTACAGAAGAGTTTGGTAATTTAACACTTCTTTGTAATATTAATTCCATTTCATCATCACTATCTACATTGTCACTTGAAAAGCTTTGATTTAATGTATCTTCAGTATCAATACCTTGAACCTCGGCATCAACATCTTTAAAAGTAACTTTTTTAGGTGAACTGATAGCCAAGGGGTTAAATGTTTTTATTGCAGGAATGAGTTCTAATTTTTTACCAAGATCTTCATCAGTCTGTTTCACTGCTTTTTCTACCTTATCTAATCGTGAAGTTATAGGTTCATAAGCCTTTTCTCTTGTTTCCTTATCAGATGCTTGGTTAACCCTTTCTTGTTTTGCTAATTTCTGTAAATTTTTCTTGAGTTTAATCGATTTATCAGCTTCAGCCACAGTCATGGGCTTACGTTTTGGTTTTGTGAAAATTATTTGTTCATCTTCAGAGGGTTGATCAATCTTTTTGATTTCTGTAAGTTTCGCTTCTTTTTCTTTCATCACTTCATTTTGCGCTTCTTTGATTTTTTGTCTAAGCGCTTGTTCTGCAGTAATTATTGTTGCCATGTTTTATTATAGGAAAAAAGTTTTTTTTTTTTTTTTTAAATCGGTCAAACGTTAAAACGTTAAAACGCTTAAACGCTTAGGAACGTTATTTTTGCGTTTTTAAGCGTTTCCCAAGGCGATTTTTTAAGCGTTTCCCAAGGCGATTTTTTTTGAAGTTATCCATGTAGCGTTTCACCAAATTTCTTTTGGTAACGTCCGTTACTGAGTTTTTTTTCTAAGTTAATCGTTAGAAAACCAAAGTCCTCACCCCAACAAGAATTGCATAATTCTTTGAATCGTTCGAAAGTAAAATCCGTTCCAACATAATCAGTGTAAATATATCGCATGTTTCTTGGTGTTTGTCTAAATACACATAAAAAATTAATATTGTTTCTAATGAGTTGCAAATCAACTGTTGTCCATGATTGTGTCAAGTACACGCACGAGATTTTCTTATGACGTCCTCTCATAAAATAATCTTTGATTTCTCTTTGCTGCTGAATATTAACGCAATCATCAAAAATAATTAGGCTGTTTTCTTTGCATTCCTCCAAGGGTAAAAGTTCTTCACAATTACTGAAAAACTGTGCTATTTCCACACCATCTTTTACAGAAATTTTTTCATAAATGCTTCTCAAAACCTGATATACATTCTGATTCAGAGATGTTGAAAAAATATATAGATAATGAAAGGGGATTCCCCATGGTTGTGTGATGAGATTATAGAGAAGTGTTGTTTTCCCACAACCAGAAGTTCCTACTATTAATGCTCTTAAAGGTAATGGTAAAATTCCTTCACTAGCCTTATTTTTATCCAACGGAACTGGAACAATATTATATTTATCCATATTTATTATACGAAAAAAACTTTTTTACCTATAATAAAACAATGACATTGATAAAAATTTCAGATAAACATCAAGATTTAAAATTGAGATTTGCTCAACATATCACTCTGAATCCTGAGAAAAATTACAAGATAGGAGTGGTGAAATTACTTTTTAACACACCAAGTGTTTTCACAATAACAAATTTCTCATTTCAAACCAGAATAAAACTATCTGATGGTGAATATAAACGTAGATATGAGATAAATGGTGATTATACCATAGAAAAATTCAAGCAAGAATTTCATGGAAAAATTAAAGAATCGTATAATACAATTATGAAAAACTCTGCAAATTCTTGACACAACGGTTCATTATCTTCTTTATACAGATCACCCTTCTGTCTAGATCACCCTTCTGTCTAGATCACTAGGTCTAAATGTCTAGATCCTAAATGTTAGATTAATTATTATTATCAATTATCACTAATTATTAACAATTTTATCAAGTACTTACCTACTGAAAATTATTATAATTTATTGTTAGGTATTAATAATTCGTATTTATTAATAATAATAATTATTATTAATTATGATTAATTAATACGATATAATTCTGGGGTTTTTAATACTACGTCGGTAATAATTTTTCTATAAAAGAAGTACCTACCAACAAACATTCGAAATTACCTTCATTTCCGTAGCACGAAACGCACCTCAGAACAACAAACTCGACATCACTTAAGCCATATGATGTTCCAAAGAGCTTGTTAGTATGAAAATGGACCTGTATTTCAACAGTTTGATACACGATCGTGTTGTGAGGCACAATCTTTGAGCCCTCATTGTGAAATAACGGCTGGTCGTACGAAGCTGCGGATGGTCTTAAAAAATTCTACGGAAGAAACTCTATCTAAATATGAAATAAAAAACTCTGCAAATTCTTGACACAACGGTTTATTATCTTCCTTGTGCAGATCACCCTTCTGTCTATACCAGACAGTGTTGCAAATCGGCACCATACCATATTCTCACCGTACTCATACCATACCATACGAATTTCTTTTCTGTCTTATCATACTGTACTAAATCATACATACGATAATATGCCTTACCATACTCATACCATGTCATACAAACCGAGTGAATATTGAAATGTCATCCATTTCTGACCTATATTTAAAATTTCAAGTATCTAGCTCATCATCAAAATTTAATTTGTTTAAACAAATAGGTATTATTTAAACAATTTTACAGACAAGAAAACGAGTGAATATTGCATTGTGATCCAGTTCTGAACTATTTTTAAAATTTCAAGTCAACAGCTCATCATCAAAATTTAATTTGTATTATTACAAAAAGGTATTATTTAAACAATTTTACAGATGAGAAACCGAGTGAATATTGCAATGTGGTCTATCCCCGACTCACGGTTAAAATTTCTAGACTGTAGTTTACCGGGAAGATGAAAAACGTAGTTTTATTCTGGGCGTCTGGAGGTTGGGTCACATAACGGCCGTTTTCGACGCGCAAGTTTAGTGTTTTTCCTAAACCTTTGCGCGCTCACTGTGAACGAACGGCTGGTTGCACAAAAATCCAATTGGTCTTAAATGATTGGTAATTTTTCAGGTCATTCAAAAATGAACTAAAAATTACACGGTTCAGTTGAATATTTTGAGATATGACATCGTCGAAATTTTAAATTTCGTTTTGAACCCCTTCCCCTTGACCTAGGGTTATGAAAAGTTTCGAGGATCATTGTGGGGCTGGTCCAAACCCAGAAACCAAATTTCGTAATTTTAGCTCAACGCTAACTGGGCAAAGTGCCACGGACGGCGTACGGCGTACGGTGTACGGCGTACGGCGGACGGACGGATTTTTTTTAATTCGATTTTCTGAATCTACGTATCTTGAAACGTAAACCAACAAATTTTGAGGGGGGGTTAACAAATTTTTTTCTTTGGGCGATTCCAATGGTTCATTATCGAAGTCCGTCCGTCCGCCGTACGCCGTCCGCGCCACTTTGCCCAGTTAGCGTTGAGTTAAAATTACGAAATTTTGGTTTATTATCTTCGATAATGAACCATTGGAATCGCCCAAAGAAAAAATTTTTTTAACCCCCCCTCAAAATTTGTTGGTTTACGTTTCAAGATACGTAGATTCAGAAAATCGAATAAAAAAAAATCCGTCCGTCCGCCGTCCGCGCCACTTTGCCCAGTTAGCGTTGAGCTAAAATTACGAAATTTGGTTTCTGGGTTTGGACCAGCCCCACAATGATCCTCGAAACTTTTCATAACCCTAGGTCAAGGGGAAGGGGTTCAAAACGAATTTTGAAATTTTGAAAATTCCATATCTCGAAAAATTCATATAGAACGATATGTTTTTTATTTCATATTTAGATAGAGCTTGTTCCGTAGAATTTTTTAAGACCATCCGCAGCTTTGTACGACCAGCCGTTCGTTCACAATGACGGCTCAAAGATTGTGCCTCACAACACGATCGTGACTCAAACTGTTGAAATACAGGTCCATTTTCATACTAACAAGCTCTTTGAAACATCATATGTCGAGTTTGTTGTTCTGAGGTGCGTTTCGTGCTACTGAAATGAAGGTAATTTCGAATGTTTGTTGGTAGGTACTTCTTTTATAGAAAAATTATTACCGACGTAGTATTAAAAACCCCAGAATTATATCGTATTAATTATTAATAATTAATAATAATTATTATAAATAATAAATACAAATTATTAATACCCAACAATGAATTATAATAATTTTCACTAGGTACTTGATAAAATTGTTAATAATTAGTGATAATTGATAATAATAATTAATCTAAAATTTAGGATCTAGACATTTAGACCTAGTGATCTAGACAGAAGGGTGATCTGTACAAAGAAGATAATGAACCGTTGTGTCAAGAATTTGCAGAGTTTTTTAAATTTATTCGTTCCAATAAATAGTTCTTTTTTCTTGTGTACCTACCTTTCATACATTTTCTTGTATACTTACCTGATAAATACACACGTACCTACAGGGACTTGATAAAATACACACCATAATGCGACTCCGATAATTGAATCCCTTTGTTTACCCTTCCCTTCGACTGAATAGGTAAATGATTATAATCTTTAAGACAAAAAATGCTCAACAAATAGGAGATGAATATGAGATGAAAACCATTACTGCGTTTGCAACGGTAAACAATTTCTAAGAAGTGGAATAATCCGGTCAATTACCCTCATCAACAATGTGGCTGGAAATTAAGAGTGTCTGGAGCGTCTTCCGAGGTGATTCCGTGAACAATATCATTAATAAGGTCAAAATAAAGCGAAAAAAACAGAACGGTATAGGGGATTACCTTGTGTGAGACGGCGCGCGACACCACTCAGAGTGGGGGAAGCGGCTCAACCCGACGGACCGTTTGCTCAGCTCTGAGGGAGCGATCCAGGTATATACATCGATGCTCCGACCACCCAACGAATGGTTTACAACCCCTTCTCGCATTCCAAACTGACAAAAATCACCAGTCAACTCGAGATTCAGATTTTCATTTTCACGAAAACTGTAATGTTCACTATCACTATCATAATATCGATCACGTCGGGTATCAGATCTCACTTCTGATGTTACGTCCCTCCTATCCTCGGATACAATTTCTCCTTCTTCAAACTCCGAAGCCATGGGACGTTTAGAAAAACACAGGCGATTGAAAGATAACTATTTTAATTAAATGAATTTAGCGAAAAGTAAAGAACTCGAAAAAAGCGTACTCCCCTCTCGACGGCACTAAATTAACGCGTGATATTAAACAATGATAATAACATACTAGCTGTCAATACCAGATGCTACTACGTTTTAATAATTTATTAGGTATGACTTCAGTTCATTAGTTACCGATAGACATTGCTCTCCCATCATATGATTCAAAATAAAAATTCATTCGATTACGGGCTCTACAAGCTTACGAAGTGTATTTTTCTTTATCGTACAAGTAGTCAGATAAAAAGCACACATGGTGCCGAAACGAACCACAAAAAGAAACACAAAGAAATTTGATGATGATGTTGAAGAGGTTCACGCCACGCATGCAAGCGCATCAAAAGGTGATTCCAACTGCAAACCTCCGAAACCTATGGCTATTTCCGAAGAAGAAATGGGAAATGCTTGGAAGAAGTGGCTGCAGCAATGGAAGTGGTACGCTACTGCATCCCGCATATCAGCACGTGCACCCGACATTCAGGTCGCCTCATTCATGTCGGCGATAGGTCCAGACGTGATAGACATTTATAACAGCTTCTCCTTGGATGACGATCAATGCGAAGATTTGGACTTGATAATTAGTAAGTTCAATGATCATTTCATAGGTAAACTGAATTTGACCTATGAACGATATAAATTTAATAAAATAAACCAGAAAGAAAATCAACCATTTGAGGATTTTCTAACTCTTATCACGAACCAATCGTCAAATTGTGACTACAGACAGTTAAGAAATGATTTAATTACAGACAAAATTGTCATAGGTGTCCACGATGATAGACTTCGTGAAAAACTTCTATCGAGAGACGCTCTTAGTCTGACAGAAGCTGTGCGAATATGCAAAGCTCATGAAATGACTGAGAAACAAATACACGACATCTCTCAGAAACAAAAATCAATTAATTTAGTCAATAGATCCAAGACAACAAGTGATACTTATAATTGCTATAGGTGTGGCACAAATCACAGCAAGCGTAATTGTCCGGCATTTCAAAAGCTTTGTTCCATTTGCAAACGAAAGGGTCACTTTTCTTCAATGTGCCGATCAAAAAATCAAAAAAATGTAAATTACATTGAGCAAATTGATGGTAGCTCTTCAGCAGACGACACCCGAATGCTAAACATAGACGTTCTTTCGGTATACTCGCTTACAAAATTTGAATCCAAGCACGATTGGTTTGAAACTCTCACTTTTGGAAGCAATCACAAACTACGATTCAAGCTTGATAGTGGGGCACAGTGTAATGTGATCCCTAATGCTTTTGCAATGAAAGCTGGTCTCAAAATTGTGCCTTCATCCATTAAATCATTAATATCATTCAACACTCTGTCCACTGAGGTCGTCGGTGAAACAACAACTAAGGTCACTACCAATAAGGGTCTTCCATTCACCGTCACATTCTTAGTTATAGACAACGATTACCAACCATTACTTGGAAATTCCTCATGTCAAGAGTTAGGGTTCATTGCAAGGATTCACTCAGTCACCAACAGTCTCCCCAGTTCAAACGATGACATATTCAATGGAATAGGATGCTTAAAAAATTTCGAATATGATATAGATCTAATTGACAACCCCCAGCTCAAAATCCATCCTGCCAGGAGGGTTCCCCACTGTCTGAGAGAAAAAATTAAAGAGGAACTTGACAACATGGTTCGAGATGGCATAATTGTTCTTGTAACTGAACCCACACCTTGTGTCTCTCCCATGGTAATTGTCAAGCAAAAAGACAAGTATCGAATTTGCATCGACCCTACTGATCTTAACAAAAATGTCAAACGCAGACACTACCCACTAGCGACTCTAGAGGATATCGCAGCTAGAATTAAGGGTGCAAACTATTTTTCGTTGCTCGACTGCAAAAAAGGGTTTTGGCAGATCAAGGTAAGCAAGAAAAGCTCCAAATACCTTACGTTTTCAACGCCATGGGGAAGATACTCTTGTCTGAGAATGCCGTTTGGTTTAGTCTCAGCATCAGAAGTTTTCCAACAAGCCATGTGCACAGTACTTGAAGGCATTCCTAATGTAGCGAACTCAATAGATGACATTCTGATCTACGGTAAAACATTAGAAGAGTTAAGAAACACCACGAAAATGGTTATGAACAAGCTCAAAACAGCCGGACTCAAACTCAACCCAGACAAATGTATTTGTGAAAAGCAAGAAGTAAAGTTTCTTGGGCATATTCTAACTAATCTAGGCATGAAACCCGATACACAAAAAATAGAAGCAGTTCAGAAATTAAAAACACCAACATCAGTAAAAGAATTGCAACGGTTTCTTGGATTCACAAATTATTTATCAAAATTTATACCAAATTACTCAAAACTAACGACTGATCTCAGAAAGTTGACTAAAAAAAATGTACCATTCGCCTGGACCGAAGCTCAAGAAACAGCATTCAAAGCACTCAAACTAGCCCTGGAAACTCCACCTCTTTTACGATACTACGACAGCAAACTTCCCGTTACTCTATCAGTCGATGCCAGTTCACACTCGGTTGGTTCTGTACTACTTCAAAACAGTCAACCAATCGCCTACGCAACTAAAGCACTTTCAAAAACACAACAAAATTACAGTCAATTAGAAAAAGAGGCTTATGCAATTTTTTTCGGCTGCAAACGCTTTCATGAATATGTTTGGGGATCTCAAAATCTTATCATTGAGACTGATCACAAACCACTCGAGGCCATTCTAAGAAAACCCCTTCATCAAGCCCCTCCCAGGGTTCAGCGTTTATACTTTGAAATAATTCCATACCACCCAACTATCCGATATGTCAAGGGTTCTCAAATGTACATAGCCGACGTTCTGAGCCGAGACTGTGAAAACTCGGAACAAGTAGATGTACAGCCATCCTTTGAAATACAAGTAGTTGTTCCAATGTCTAAATCGAACATCAACAAACTTCAAGACTTAAACAACACAGACCTTGAGATGATCAAACTAAAGGACAACATACTCTCAGGATGGAAGTTAAAGAGAAACGAATTAGAACCTATAATGCAAACGTACCATTCTTTTAGAGAAGAATTGGGAATAATTGAAGACATTATCTTCAAAGGAACAAGAATAATCATTCCAAGCAGTATGAGGGAAGCCGTTGTTCGGGACCTACATCGATCCCATAAGAGCCTCGAGTCATGTTTACAGCTGGCTAGAGAATACGTGTATTGGCCAAACATGAACTACGACATAGCTGAATTCAAAAAAAATTGTTCGGCATGTCAAAGGTTCCATAAAGACAAACCTCAGGAAACTATATTGATGGAAGCAGTTCCAACACGACCTTGGATGTACGTCGCAAGCGACATATTCACATATAAGTCGAATGATTACCTGTTGATAGCAGATTCTTACTCCGGCTTTTTTGACTTTGAAAGGATCAACAGCAAATCTACACAAACAGTTGTGAACTGTCTCAAGAAATGGTTTGCAGTTCAAGGGATCCCTGATGAGCTAAGAACCGATGAAGGAACTTGTTACAGTTCAATCGAATTCAAAGAATTTCAGAACTATTGGAACTTCAAGCACCGAACGTCATCTCCCCGATTTCCACGAAGCAACGGTTTAGCTGAAAGATATGTTCAGGAGGCAAAGAATTTAATAATGAAATGCACAAACGAGAATTCTGATCTTCAGTTAGCCTTACTCTTGCACAGAAACACACCCCGTGGAAAACTTGGATCACCAGTTCAAAGGTTAATGAGCAGACGCACCAGGACTCTTGTTCCGACTCATGAAGAACTCCTAAAGCCCAAAATAGCAGAACGTGTAAATGAAACCTTGAAACTTCTGAAAACAAAAGAGAAGCAGCATGCAGACCAGAGGAAATCAGCATCAGAAACATTTCACGTTGGCCAGAAAGTTCTCTACAGGTCTGATCACAAGAACTGGCTACCAGCAATCGTGATTAAAATCGGCCCAGAACCCCGCTCGTATGTAATCAAAACAAATGGTGGCGCGGAATACAGAAGAAATTCATGGTTCATAAAGGCAGATCCCACTAGTTCCCATCAACAACCATAAGAGGGAAGATGTCAATACCAGAAGCTACTACGTTTTAATAATTTATTAGGTATGACTTCAGTTCATTAGTTACCGATAGACATTGCTCTCCCATCATATGATTCAAAATAAAAATTCATTCGATTACGGGCTCTACAAGCTTACGAAGTGTATTTTTCTTTATCGTACAAGTAGTCAGATAAAAAGCACACAGCTTTCACACAACAGCTTGGTAAGACACCGTAGGTCTTTACTCGGACACTGACCATCGCATACTGGATAGGCCAGCGTAGGTAGGGCTTCACAAAGAGGGCTTCACCCCCTACTACCCTTTTTCATAGTTGACAGTTGTGTTTCAAGTAAATAATAAACAATATTCGTATTATCTTATTTAATTTACAATTCGTACACTCGACATGGACTATCACAACAACATGAGTAACGCTAATTCGTGTAACACTAAGGTTGGTTGGTTGGTTGGTTGGTGGTGGCATGATTTATCTTCTAACATGCTCCCCTTTTATTGTTCTAATAATATTCGTCAAGTCAATAAGAACATACATACATTAACAAGTTAATAAGAACATACATAAAAAACAAGTAGGTCGACATCTAAATTCACAATCTCAACTAGGTAGAAAACCTTTAAATTAAAATCTGACAATCAATCCAACATTTCCAATTCACAATCTCAACACACGTAATTTGAAAAATCCTTAGGTTTTCTGTGTCTATCAGAGCGCCTTGGATAACTACTGCTGTTCACCAGCTCCGGACGAGCTACAATGGTTGCTGAAGAGCAAGGGTTGCAAGGTTCCAACAACTTTTTTAAGAAAGAAGAATTTCTCCTATAAACTCCTCCCTTGTCAGCACGCACCAAGTATGACCTAGGACTATCAGCAATTTCCAACACCGAGGCTTTCTCCCACACATTGTTCTCAAGAACCAACACCCGCTCTCCTACAGCAAACTGTATCTCTTTCCTAGCCCCTCTATCATAATAATGTTTTTGATTTACCTGATTGATCACCATCCTCTCCTGAATACCAGTCAACAGTTTCGGCTTCAGAAGTCCACCATGAATTGGCAACCTGGTACGTAGTTCTCTGCTCTGAAGGAGCTGGGCTGGAGAGACGCCCAAAGTTACAATTGGAGAGTTACGATAATTTAGTAAGGCCAGATGGAAATCTTTGGTGTCATATTCGCACTTACGCAACATCCCCTTGACAATCCCAACACCCTTCTCAGCCAACCCATTACTTTTAGGGTACAGCGGGCTGGAAGTTACAAGCTGAAACTCCCACTCACCAGCGAAACTCTTGAATTCATAACTATTACACGGATTGTTATCAGCCACAAGGACGCTAGGTATACCCCAACGGGCAAAAATCGGCTTTAAAAGATTAATAATGGAAGATGCTGACTTACTAGGCATTTTGTCCACTTCAATCCAACGGGAGAAGTAGTCTATCACAACTAAGTAGTATTGACCCCCATATTATTTTTGGTCAAAAAGATCCCCCCGACGGACGGTTAAAAACCATGTTGGTTAACTGTTTATTTACTTTTGTCTCTTAAAAATGTTATAGGTATTTCTTGGATGTTTCTTGTAATAAACCTTTTCTTCTTCTTCTTCTTCTTGACCCCCATATTCTGCTACATCCAGACCAATTTTACTGAATGGAGTGCCAGGAATATCATGATTAATCAGCTGTTCCTTGACGTTCTTTCTACTAAACCTTTGACAGACATAACATTTGGAAATAGTGTTTTCCAATTGTGAATTTATGGATGGCCAATAAATCAATTGCCTCGCTTTGGCTTTGCATTTTTCTAACCCCAAGTGTGTTTCATGCAGAAGGTCCACCATCATAGCCCTGAGTGACGCTGGCACAACGAGTCGTTGATTCAGATAGACCAACCCCCCATCTACAGTGATGTCATTTCTCAGATTATGAAAGTGCACCAGATCACCGCCAATCTGTTTAAGTGTGTGCATATTGGGCCATTGAGTCTGATAATACCCACAAATACGCTGTAAAACAGGATCTTTCGATGTTTCTTGTACAAACAAACTCATTTTCTCACTAGAAACCACCAACTCATTACAGCAGAGCGAATGAATTATATCTTCACTATCAGGTTCACTAGACCTAGTAGGAATGATGTTACGACTTAAGAGATCCGCAGAGTACAGTTCTTTTCCCGGTTTGTATTTCAGAGAAAAATCATAGTGTAATAATTTCAGTTTCAAATTTTTTAACCGATTATTCCGTATTTTATCAAGGCTTTTATTATGAATGGCAAGCAACGGGGAATGATCAGTAAAAATTGTGACGCTTTTGTGTCCAAACAAATAATTGTGTAGTTTTTGGCAAGCATACGTTATGGCTAGGTACTCTTTTTCTATTTGAGCCCAGTTTTGCTCACAATCTGTGAGTGAACGTGAACCATAATGTACTGGATGATCATCCTGAAACAAAGCAAAACCTATAGCATCTTTTGACGAATCACATTCCAAGGTTATTGGTCTATCTGGATCAAAATTGGCCAACTTGGTTCTCTCAGAAATCAATCCCTTCAACTTTTGAACGACATCTGTGTGACTTTGTTCCCAACAAAAGTCAGTATTACGCTTGAGCAGATCCCTCAATGGTGAAATAATTTCAGAGTAATTTGGAATGAATGACCGCAGATAATTCACAAAACCTAACAAGCTTTGAAGTTCAGTTTTGTTTTTGGGCATAGCTAATTCCTGAACTGCTTTCACTCTGTCAGAATCAGTTGACATTCCCTCTGAATTAAACTTGAACCCAATAAATTTTACCTCATTCTGAAAATATTGGAGTTTTTTAGGATTAAACTTGATGTTATACAATTTACCCCTATCGATCACTTTTTCAACAATCCTAGTAAGGGCCTCCTGATCATCAGCTGCCAATAAAAGATCGTCAAAATACACAATAACACCCTCCAAATCTCCAAAATATTTCATATTCAACCTCATGAAAGTCTCTGGGGCTGTACAAACCCCAAAAGCAAGTCGAAGAAACCTAAAATTTCCATGAGCAGTGCTGAAAGTCAGAAGTTTGCTGGACTCATCATCTAATTTAATATGATAAAAGCCATCCTTTGAGTCAAATTTTTTTTTTTTTTTTTTTTTTTGAAAGATTTTATTGCTCCAAGTAATAACTTATTAACAATATTATTTTGAAACTAGGGCACATACTATTGAAAGCTTAGATACATCACTGAGTTTTGTTCATTTTTATGATGATATTGCATTCACTATACTGCTTCACCCGTGAGCAAGCTCGAGCGGTTTGGTACGCTTCAATCGTCTGGTGATATCACTCGTGTCAAGGAGTCGGACAGCTTCCTCGTTGACGTGAGACCTTAGCCGTTGAAAATGACGTACGGCTTGCCGCTTGATGGCTTCGTTTATGGTTTCGATTTGAAGTTCATGGTGGAGTCGTTCATTTCGAAAGTACCATGGTGCATTGACAACATTTCTTAGCACATTGTACTGGAATCTTTGGATTATTTCCCGGTTTGATTGAGCCGTGCAGCCCCACAGCTGAGCTCCGTAAGTCCAGACTGGTTTAAGGACTTGGTTATACAGCGTAAGCTTGTTCTGGATTGACAGTTTTGACCGCCTCCCCATTAGCCAGTACATTTTTCTGAATTTGAGAAGAAGTTCCTCCTTCTTTTTCTTGACGTGGGCTTTCCACCGAAGCCTGGCATCAAGCGTCATACCGAGGTATTTGGCTTCATTGGCATGAGGAATCACTTTGCCATTGAGATAAGCCGGTATATAGTCGATCCTTTTATTGGTGAAATCGACATGTACCGACTTAGTTTCATTCATTTTGATTCTCCATTTCGCTGTCCATTGTTGTATGCTAGATATTGACCGCTTTAACTTGGTCATTGACTCAATGTTGCTGTCTCCAACTGCCAATATCGCTGTATCGTCTGCGAAAGTGGCTGTGGTGTTCATTTCAATTTCTGGGAGATCGCTGGTATACAGGACGTACAGGAGTGGGCCAAGTACATTCCCTTGCGGGACTCCTGCACATATCGGTTTTGGTTCTGAAAATGCATCATCTTGCTTTATCCTGAAGTAACGATTAGTGAGGTACGATTGAAGCAACTCAGCATACTTTATTGGCAGGGCCTTACGCAGCTTGTAGTTGAGTCCTTCATGCCAGACCTTGTCAAACGCCTGAGTGACGTCAAGGAAAATGGCAGAACATACTCTATTTTTCTCAAATGCTTCTTCGATGATGTGTGTTATCCGATGGACTTGGTCGATTGTTGAGTGTTTCTGCCTAAATCCAAACTGATGTCGTGGGATCAGCTTTCGTTCTTCAATAATTGGTATTAGTCTTCTGTGTATCAATTTTTCGAATAGTTTAGATAACACTGGTAGAAGTGAAATTGGTCTGTATGAACTTGGTTGCCCTGGTGGCTTGCCTGGTTTGGGAATCATAATGACTTCTGCTATCTTCCACAGCTGAGGGACGCTTCGAAGTTTGATTACCGCATTGATGATCATGACTATTTTTGCGATAGCTTTACGCGGTAGGTGCTGGAGGATTTGTCCAGTGATAAGGTCATAGCCTGGTGCCTTTTTTGGGTTGATATCCTTGCTGATCACCTGTTTTATCTCTTTGATGGTAACTAATGGGATATCAATGTCCTGATCAAGTGGAGGTGTTTCCTCTAGCGGCGGTTCATCCGCCATTGCGAGATTCGGAGTGAATATATTCGCAAGATGGTCTGCAAAAGTATTGGCTTTGTCTTGGTTGCTCCTTGCCCATTTCTCGTTTCCACTCGCAATAGGTGCAGCATGAGTAACAGGCCTCTTGAGATATTGTGTAGCCTTCCAAAGTGAGTAATCGGTATCACGATGACTCGTTAGCTCTGTGATGAAGTGTTCATGAGTTTCTTCATTGATCTCCTCCATCAGCGACTTCAGTTCACTTTGTGTTTTGTACCATTCAGACTTGTGATGTGGTGCTCTGGTAGCTTGCCATCGTTTTCTGGCCTTCTTTAAGTCGAATACGCAAAAATATTTTTTTCCAGAGAGCTTGGCTTTAATTTCTTCTAAAGTGGGTATTGGGTACAAATCCCGAACCAGACACTGGTTAAGCTCTTTTGGATCCAGACAAAATTCTCAGGGAACCATCCGGCTTTTGAACCAACACCAAATTGTTTACCCATGCAGCTGGTTCAGTGACTGGTACTATAACATTTTTATCCACCAACTCATTCAAGGTGTGTTTTAATTTATCACGTAGTGCCAAGGGTACCCTACGAGGAGGATTTGCTCTCGGCAGAGAGCCTGGTTTGAGCTCTAACTTACAGATATCTGGGAAACATCCCAACCCCGAAAAACAATCATTGTGTTTCAAAAGAAACTCGTCTTTACCCATGTATTGAACCGCATGAACCATCTTAACAATACCCAACTGCCTAGCTAGCTCCAGACCTATTATGGGTGTCCAGTTTTTTTCAACAACCACAAAGTTAGTATTTAGTGAACTGTCACGGAATTTACAATTGAGATTAACTAACCCAACTGGCGCAACTTGAAACCCACCATAGGCTCGCAATTTAAACATTGGTTTGCTCAAAGTTATATCACTAAATTGAGGCAATAAATTTTGGGGAATCGTGTTAACTTCTGATCCAGTGTCAATTTTAAAAGACTCCACTACATGGTTATTCAATATTAACTTCTCAAACCAAGCTTTTTCAATCGAATGCGCATCCAAATTTACAGAGTCAACAATGAGAAAGTCACTAACGTCACCACCAACACTATCAACATTAATCAATTCAAGAACAGCAGTGTCTTTGGCCCTTTTGTACTTACTACATGCTTTTTGGAAATGATTATTTCCATTACAAAAACCACACTGTTTACCACACTTATTAACTTCATGATTGTATGTACAAAATTTACAATTAGAAATAATTCGACTTCTACCTTGAATCTGACTTGACAGAACATTTGATGCTTGGCCCACTAGTTTTGACGTCCCAGCGGCCGGCTTGTTGAAGGGATTCGCATTTGACACCCTTCCCGAAATTCCTTGAGTCATGTGAGTCTTCCTAGGTCCATGGGAGGATACTGACAGCTTATCAACACTAGGAGAGTCCAGCACAACATCATCAATAGACTGACGAACCTGTTTTCGGTGAGTCACACCCGCCTCATGTGATTGAACTAGCTTGACCACTTGCGGTAGTTCAACGTCGGACCTGAGTAATCGCTCTTGCAGGTCCGTACTTTCGACACCAAGAACTATTTGTGTTCTCAAAAGCTTGTCCTGAAGGTCACCAAATTCACATGCGACCACAAGGTCCTTCAAGTCCCTATACCAATGAGCAAACGGTTCACTAGTTCGTTGACGCCGCTTGAAAAACTTGAAGTGGGCCATAACTTCATTTCGTTGAGGAACAATAGCTCCCTCGATAGCTTCTAAAACACGCTCAACAGTTCGTTTTCCAACGAAATTAAGCGAGTCGAACACACGTCGAGCATCACGTCCAATGAGATTGAGAAGATGAGCAACCTGAACTTCATTAGACTTCTTAGTCGTTTCAGTCGCAACGAAATATATCTCCAATTCAGACTTGAAAGTTTTGAAGTTCACATAGATATCACCGTCAAAACTGAGTTCAGCGGGTGGATGAAACTCGGAGCCCGCCATGGTGTACTGCAGCAATGGTCACCGCGTTATTCTATGTGATACGAACTCTTTATGCACAATTTAAACGAAAGTCCAGTCCTTTATACATTTAAGACTGCGCACTGTTTCAAGTAAATAATAAACAATATTCGTATTATCTTATTTAATTTACAATTCGTACACTCGACATGGACTATCACAACAACATGAGTAACGCTAATTCGTGTAACACTGTAAGGTTGGTTGGTTGGTTGGTTGGTGGTGGCATGATTTATCTTCTAACCAGTTGTGCCTCGAGAGGGTTTTATGAGCAGCTAAGGGCGACACAATACGTGTTATTTCGAGTAAACCAAATGTAAGTACTTAATTGAAATATGATGTATTTGTAGGTTCTTGTGTAGTCCTCAGTGTTTGGTTATTCCATCACATATATATTATATATAACTGATATAACCAGTATAATAACTAACTAGTAATATTAACTAGTATACCTAACTCTCGATATAATTGAGATGAAAAGTTCAAATTTGCTCAAAAAAATCCGTTGTAGGAATCGAAAGGCTAAGTTCGTAGATGGGCAGAATCGGGCCAATCTATGGCCAGGGGGGGGGGGGGGGGGAATTACCCCCAGAAACGCTCAAAATGAGACAGACTGACGAGTGACACCTCATTTTAAAGGTTTTTTTTACGCTGAACACGATGGTGAAATTAGAATTGCGATATCTTAAGTAGTCCTTTTTCAAACTGGAGCACTTTGAAGATAAAGAAACGTGGTTGATACTTGAGATGTTCTTCATGTTTAGTCTGCTCTAATCTGATAACGGAATGAGACATCGCAATTCTCACTTCTACCCGAACTGTACATATCCCTTCACTGGTAAAATTCGTTAAATCACCCTGGGATTCTAACCGAAAACCCTCGGAAAAAGTGAAACTAAAATGCCTCAGACACCTAGTGCCCCCATTCTCTCAACTAAACAATTAGTTCTGCAGTACCTAACGGCAAGCATCTAGACCATTATACTTTACCTGGTAATCATTGTCAATATATTTTACGTAGCCACGGCGTATGCCGAATATAAGCGAGGAATCCGTTCTAACGACTAAACGAAATATTAATGAACTTAAAATCCAATTTGTCGCCAAGCTATCACGCGTATGCTACTAGCGCTGTACTATTATTATTATCGTTATTACTTGTATTATTATGTATTATTGTATTACCATTGCATTATAATGTACTGAATTGTAGTATTATTAGTTGTATCATAATCATACTAGTTGCATATTGTTTAGTACTGTTGCATTGAACTTGTTTTATCTCTTTTATTTGCTACACATGTCTCCCTATCACAGCTGACATCAGCATCCCAAGGTTATATAAGGAGCCAGCCCTGCACGGCAAGGCAGTTTGTTTTTACGCTTCAGACCTTTAACTTCACAGTTGTCATTTTGAGTACCTGTACCTTGTGTTTGAGGATACCTTTTTTAAAAAGTCGTTTTTGGAAGAACTAAATTTAGCTTATATGTACACGGAAGTAATAGCCGCAAATATAAACCGAGGAGAGTGAAGAACATAGATAATAATCGATCATTCTATACAGGCGGATTCAGGACTTCTTTCGATGGAGCAGTTAACGAAATGACTCACCCAGATCCGGTTAGTCAGAGGGATCTTGTTATGCACCAACCTGGTCGTTATCAAAAATAACTCTCTCAACTTGACGTTTTGGCAACTAGAAATAAAAAATTAAATCTCTTTGATAGGTGACGGAACAAACGAAGTCGTTCAAAAAATTGTTCCTGTAAAAATAGAGGGCGAAAAAAAGCTCTGAGATATTGACAGGAACCTAATTAAATGGCATTAATGCTCCAGTATTTGACGTTGGGAAATACCATAAGCGCCAGCGGCAGTTGTAGTGATCGTGTTCCTTAAGGCCACACCTCGGAAGGAGTCGACACAATGGGGCACTACGTCGAGTGGGACGGGTCGGGAATCTTTCCATTACCGGATCAGGTTCACTTGGCCGAAGGGAGGGGAAGAGATACTGTCACTGAGGGCAACTAGACGGATAATTCGGTTAATTTATTCGCGCATAAAGAGATAAGAACCATTCGGGTCAATGTTGGTTGGTCGCTCTTCCACAGGTCTGTTGAGTATCGATGGGAATTACGACTGCCAGGAAGCAATTAGACGGGATTAGAAGTGCACAGTCGAAATGAACGAAAACCAGCACAGCTGTTTAAGTGACCCATTACTGTAACCCAGGAGTCATAGTGTTGAAGCGGCAATCGATTTCCTCACAGATAAGTAGGTAATGTTGAAATTCTTCATCAAATTAGCCAAAGTTTTCTGACGTGCTTTGGAGTCCTAGGAATTTGGATGTAAAAGACGTGCTGTTTTGCCTGCTGCAAATGTCCAATACTACGAAAAAAAAAACTCTGCAAATTCTTGACACAACGGTTCATTATCTTCTTTGTACAGATCACCCTTCTGTCTAGATCACTAGGTCTAAATGTCTAGATCCTAAATGTTAGATTAATTATTATTATCAATTATCATTAATTATTAACAATTTTATCAAGTACCTAGTGAAAATTATTATAATTTATTGTTAGGTATTAATAATTCGTATTTACTATTAATAATCATTATTATTAATTATGATTAATTAATACGATATAATTCTGGGGTTTTTAATACTACGTCGGTAATAATTTTTCTATAAAAGAAGTACCTACCAACAAACATTCGAAATTACCTTCAATTCCGTAGCACGAAACGCACCTCAGAACAACAAACTCGACATCACTTAAGCCATATGATGTTCCAAAGAGCTTGTTAGTATGAAAATGGACCTGTATTTCAACAGTTTGATTCACGATCGTGTTGTGAGGCACAATCTTTGAGTCGTAATTGTAAACGAACGAACCGTCGTACAAAGCTGCGGATGGTCTTAAAAAATTCTACGGAACAAACTCTATCTAAATATGTAATAAAAAACATACCGTTCTGTATGAATTTTTCGAGATATGAGATTTTCAAATTTTCAAAATTCGTTTTGAACCCCTTCCCCTTGACCTAGGGTTATGAAAAGTTTCGAGGACCATTGTGGGGTTGGTCGAAACCCATAAAAAAAATTTCGTAATTTTAACTCAACGCTAACTGAGCAAAGTGCCGCGGACTGCGTACGGCGTACGGCGGACGGACGGATTTTTTTTTATTCGATTTTCTGAATCTACGTATCTTGAAACGTAAACCAACGAATTTTGAGGGCGGGTTAAAATTTTTTTTTCTTTGGGCGATTCCAATGGTTCATTATCGAAGATAATAAACCAAAATGAAGTACGAGGTACGCGGTGTAGGTGTGGGAGGGGGCGCAGAGACATAAAAGGTCTCGTCGTATGACGCACTAGTTGTCCTCCTGCCAGCCGCATTACGTCATACGCTCGTGCGTCATAGGCTCTGACGTACTTGTTGGCCTCCTGCTAGCCGTCTTACATCATACGCTCGTGCGTCATAGGCTCTGACGCACTTGTTGGTCTCCTGCCAGCCGTCTTACGTCATACGCTCGTGCGTCATAGGCTCTGAAGTACTTGTTGGCCACCTGCCAGCCGTCTTACGTCATACGCTCGTGCGTCATAGGCTCTGACGCACTAGTTATCCTGCCAGCCGTCTTACGTCATACACTCGTGCGTCCTAGGCTCTGACGCAATAGTTGGCCTCCTGCCAGCCGTCTTACGTCATACGCTCGTGCGTCATAGGCTCTGACGTACTAGTTGGCCTCCTGCCAGCCGTCTTACGTCATACGCTCGTGCGTCATAGGCTCTGACGTAATGGCCCGCCGGTCGCTTGTGTTCTGACGTGATCTGAGGGAAAGGGTGAATCAAGGGAACAAATTTTTCCCGTTTCAGTTTATGTGCCAAAGCAAAGACATGAAAATGTCAAAAAAATGTGTAAATAGGTACCTAAGCCCAACTGTAATGTCAATTTTCTGACAATGAGTTTTCGACTATAGTTTTCAAACCTTTTTACTTAAGTACTTATTGCAATTTGAGACTGATAATGAGCTGTTTGCAAATAAAAAGTCTGATAACTACTTTATTACATCTCATTAATCTATTTTCAAGTTCCGATTCACAGTTGAATGTATTTTATTTAGATGTCGTAAAATTCGAAAACGATGGAATGACGAAACCTGTCGACTACTGACTCAAGTGATACTGTCGACTTCTAACACATGTAGGTCGACTACTATTGCAAAACCATGTCGACTACTGAAGAAAATGTTGGTCACTGGTATCGACTACTACCTAGAGCATTGGGATTTTTTACAAAACTTGTTTTTCCCTTTTCAAACCATGTTGAGTAATATTTCCCGCTGCCAGGTCTTTTAGGGAAGGATCTTGGGTACACAATGAACAGGTTTGCAATGAGAAAAAACTCTGCAAATTCTTGACACAACGGTTTATTATCTTCCTTGTGCAGATCACCCTTCTGTCTATACCAGACAGTGTTGCAAATCGGCACCATACCATATTCTCACCGTACTCATACCATACCATACGAATTTCTTTCCTATCATACCATACTGTACTATACCAAATCATACATACAACAATATACCATACCATACTCATACCATGTCATACAAACCGAGTGAATATTGAAATGTCATCCATTTCTGACCTATATTTAAAATTTCAAGTATCTAGCTCATCATCAAAATTTAATTTGTTTAAACAAATAGGTATTATTTAAACAATTTTACAGACAAGAAAACGAGTGAATATTGCATTGTGATCCAGTTCTGAACTATTTTTAAAATTTCAAGTCATCAGCTCATCATCAAAATTTAATTTGTATTATTACAAAAAGGTATTATTTAAACAATTTTACAGATGAGAAACCGAGTGAATATTGCAATGTGGTCTATCCCCGACTCACGGTTAAAATTTCTAGACTGTAGTTTACCGGGAAGATGAAAAACGTAGTTTTATTCTGGGCGTCTGGAGGTTGGGTCACATAACGGCCGTTTTCGACGCGAAAGTTTAGTGTTTTTCCTAAACCTTTGCGCGCTCACTGTGAACGAACGGCTGGTCGCACAAAAATCCAATTGGTCTTAAATGATTGGTAATTTTTCAGGTCATTCAAAAATGAACTAAACATTACACGGTTCAGTTGAATATTTTGAGATATGACATCGTCGAACTTTTAAATTTCGTTTTGAACCCCTTCCCCTTGACCTAGGGTTATGAAAAGTTTCGAGGATCATTGTGGGGCTGGTCCAAACCCAGAAACCAAATTTCGTAATTTTAGCTCAACGCTAACTGGGCAAAGTGCCACGGACGGCGTACGGTGTACGGCGTCCGCCGTACGCCGTCCGCGCCACTTTGCCCAGTTAGCGTTGAGTTAAAATTACGAAATTCGGTTTCTGGGTTAGGACCAGCCCCACAATGGTCCTCGAAACTTTTCATAACCCTAGGTCAAGGGGAAGGGGTTCAAAACGAAATTTAAAATTTCGACAATGTCATATCTCAAAATATTTAACTGAAACGTGTAATTTTCAGTTCACTTTTGAATGACCTGAAAAATTACGAATCTTTTAAGACCAATTGGATTTTTGTGCGACCAGCCATTCGTTCACAGTGAGCGCGCAAAGGTTTAGGAAAATCACTAAACCTCGCGTCGAAAACGCCCGTTAGGTGGGTGAACCACCACACGCCCAGAATAAAACTACCTTTTTTCATCTTCCCGGTAAACTACAGTCTAGAAATATTAACCGTGAGTCGGGGATAGACCACATTGCAATATTCACTCGGTTTCTCATCTGTAAAATTGTTTAAATAATACCTTTTTGTAATAATACAAATTAAATTTTGATGATGAGCTATGGACTTGAAATTTTAAAAATAGGTCAGAACTGGATCACAATGCAATATTCACTCGGTTTCTTGTCTGTAAAATTGTTTAAATGATACCTATTTGTTTAAACAAATTAAATTTTGATGATGAGCTAGATACTTGAAATTTTAAATATAGGTCAGAAATGGATGACATTTCAATATTCACTCGGTTTGTATGACATGGTATGAGTATGGTATGGTATATTATTGTATGTATGATTTGGTATAATACAGTATGGTATGATAGGAAAGAAATTCGTATGGTATGGTATGAGTACGGTGAGAATATGGTATGGTGCCGATTTGCAATACAGTCTGGTATAGACACAAGGGTGATCTGCACAAGGAAGATAATAAACCGTTGTGTCAAGAATTTGCAGAGTTTTTTTTTTATTCCATTTTCTGAATCTACGTATCTTGAAACGTAAACCAACAAATTTTGAGGGGGGGTTAAAATTTTTTTTTCTTTGGGCGATTCCAATGGTTTATTATCGAAGATAATAAACCAAAAGACTGAAATGTAGGTGGATGGTATGGTGACCCGAAGGACCACTCAGTGTAACTGAGAAAAACTCTGCGAATTCTTGACACAACGGTTCATTATCTTCTTTGTACAGATCACCCTTCTGTCTAGATCACTAGGTCTAAATATCTAGATCCTAAATGTTAGATTAATTATTATTATCAATTATCACTAAGTATTAACAATTTAATCAAGTACCTACCTAGTGAAAATTATTATAATTTATTGTTAGGTATTAATAATTCGTATTTATTATTAATGATAATTATTATTAATTATGATTAATTAATGCGATATAATCCTGGGGTTTTTAATACTACGTCGGTAATAATTTTTCTATAAAAGAAGTACCTACCAACAAACATTCTAAATTACCTTCATTTCCTTAGCACGAAACGCACCTCAGAACAATAAACTCGACATCACTTAAGCCATATGATGTTCCAAAGAGCTTGTTAGTATGAAAATGGATCTGTATTTCAACAGTTTGATTCACGATCGTGTTGTGAGGCACAATCTTTGAGCCGTCATTGTGAACGAACGGCTGGTCGTACAAAGCTGCGGATGGTCTTAAAAAATTCTACGGAACAAACTCTATCTAAATATGAAATAAAAAACATACCGTTCTATATGAATTTTTCGAGATATGAGATTTTCAAATTTTCAAAATTCGTTTTGAACCCCTTCCCCTTGACCTAGGGTTATGAAAAGTTTCGAGGACCATTGTGGGGTTGGTCGAAACCCATAAAAAAAATTTCGTAATTTTAACTCAACGCTAACTGGGCAAAGTGGCGCGGACGGCGTACGGCGGACGGACGGATTTTTTTTATTCGATTTTCTGAATCTACGTATCTTGATACGTAAACCAACAAATTTTGAGGGGGGGTTAAAAAAATTTTTTCAAGATTTTGATTGATGAAACATCAACATGTAACAGGGTTTATTATATTCTGTTATTATATTATTATATAGAGTTATTAATACTTATAATATATATTGGATAAAGGACTTGCTGTGGACGATAATGATGGTAGATGTTGATGATAATTGATGAGATGAATTTCGAGGTTTTCTGGAAGACACGAGGTGTAGCCGGTCGAAAACGAACCGTCGACAGTAAGCGCACAATAACCGATCGCGATATTGTTGTTATTTCGGCTATACGTCAGATGATGTCCTGATATATTGGATAAAGGACTTGCTGTGGACGATAATGATGGTAGATGTTGATGATAATTGATGGGATGAATTTCGAGGTTTTCTGGAAGACACGAGGTGTAGCCGGTCGAAAACGAACCGCCGACAGTAAGCGCACAATAACCGATCGCGATATTGTTTTTATTTCGGCTGTACGTCAGATGAAGTCTTCACAGAAACAGGAAGGCAAAAAAAGAAAAGATTTCCTCCACAGGAGTTGATATTATATATAAAGCTGGAGGGACGAGCGTAAAAAACCGTCACGAGTTGGGTCAGTGTTGTCGATTTGTACGGACTTCTCCACTAATGTGAAAAATCCGGTAGCTACTGGTATAATTGTCGGTAGATTTAATGTTTGTTTTAGGAGTCGTAAATCCATTTCTGTTCAGAATTCGTGCACCTGATGTTCCAGGAGGCTCAGGGAAGGGTTCGATTCCGGTTGGCTGCTAAATAATTAACGAGAAATTTACTGGTTAGCCAAATCCCTTACTCGATTTTTGGACACATTCTTATCCAACTGGAAAAGTTCTTCCCTGTCACCTAACCATTGGGTATGTAGGAGACGTCCATTCCTTACAACTAAAAAGTAAAGTAAAAAAGTAAAGTAAGCAACCATTTCAGGTTGGATTTCCGTCCGACTGCCGTTTTTTAGGCGTCGCGGACGTCATCGGCTGTCCACCTAGGTGGATCAGAATTGTTCCGAGAATTGTTCCAAAGCTACTCATTGCCTCGCCCCCTTGAGTTGAGAGGGGATCGCCGTACAGAAGCGTGAAAGATTACTTGGACGGGAGACCCACTTACCGGCGGTCACCCATCCATGTAACATCCACGCCCGACGTCGCCTAACTTCCGTGATCTGACGAGAACGGGTTCGTTGCGACGTCTGCCCCGTACGGCTTCCTTACAACTAATCTAATGTAGTGAGGACGTTAGATTACAGTGAATTGGTAATCCCAACAGGAACTCGTCCGCAGAACATCGAAGCTTTGGCCCGTGGCACTAGCAAGGAATAAAGGAAAAAATGTGAGATCCGTCTGTTTTGTATCGTCATCCTTAATCTTGGCCCGAATTGGATGATAAAAGTTAAATGGTTGGGGAGCACACAAAATGACTGCAGAAGGTCCATTGAATCTTGGATCGTATTGTTTGGAGTGTTGGGAGCCCAGTTGGGAAACTTGGCTTGGACGTCGGCCAGGGAGTGGTCATCACATGACTGCATCCATCGGGACAATCTCCTCTGAAAACCTCATGAAAATTAGTTAATACGGGCATTACATGCTGAAGCTATCGTTGCTTCGACCCCAATTAAAGGTTCAGAGAATCGCACCTAAATGAAGAGAGTGGTGAATAATTGGCCAATTCTGCACTTCTCTGACACTACTATGAAGGTCAGGAAGGTTAGAGGAACTCTTAATTTTTGACGCAAAAAGTACTTCATATACCAAACATTATTTCTGTGCTTCTCTAAGGGACTCTTAAGACAAAACAATACGACAATTAAAATCTAGTTTAAATCAATTCAAAACCAAACCTGTCACAAAATCCTGTAATTGGGTGTATACTCAGAGCATTCGAATCAGCACTTCAAGTCCATGTCTTGCGATGACGGCGAATATCGTGAATAGCGGTTATGGAAGGGATGCTCACATCGAGATAGAGGTGCGCCATCGCGAGTTTTATTGAATGAATAACGTATCGGGAGGAATGCATTCAAAATAAAAAGGAGAACGTATTGCCTTATACAAAAAGGAATTCCTTCAAAACGCTCCCTTTTACATTTAAGACCACACTCACGCTCATCAAGATAATACGAACATCACCAGCTGGACTTGAAACGTTGGCATAATTTCAGTGTCCCATAGACATTTTTTGGCTTGCCGAGCAATAAGAAACTTGTTTCCCTTGTTTGACGAGGTAACTTCGTGCTGTCCAATTCTCGGACAAGTCGTAAACTTGAAAACAACGATGGTGCGAGGTAGTGCCTACACGGCAGTTGTCAAAACAACTTCAACGAACAAGGAAATCGCTAACGATTAAAGATACTCGTACATAAGAAATGACAACCTTCTTCGTGACCTGAAAATGGAAACCGTCACCGAAGCCATCAAGAACTATGCGGTGAGACATGAAGAAAGACTTCACAGACACGTAAATCTAGAAATGATCCGGATCATGGACAACAGTGAAACAGTGAGGCATTTGGATCGGACAAAACCACACGACTCATGTGTTTCACGAAATTAAGGACGAAACTGAAAGGTCCAGTGTGGGGATGTTCAAAAAGAATCAATATTTTTCGATAATTTTTGTATTGTAAGAATCGGCCAATACGATTCTGATTTTCGAGTATCGGAAACCGATACTTTTCTGTTCTTGACAGTATGTTTGTGTCCGTTGCTCTGTAGACTGATCCATAATCATTTGTCTCTAAACATTTTTTTAGAAACTCGAGTGACGCATCGAGAAAACGCATCTACGAGTCAGTTGCTTGTGGAAGTAATAAAAACGTCTCGCAATAGCGCCAAGGGGAGATTTCGAAAGGGGTACGGTGCTTGTGAAGTGGTTAAGCTTTTCATTATACTTAGCTCCTTAATGAGGAAAAGGGCGGGCGGGGAAAGTGGATATCATAACTTTTTCCGGCCTCTGAAGAATGATATTTGCGAGGCGGGGTGATTTTTACACGGAGTGTTTTTTGGGGTAGGTATATCATGATATCGATACTTTTTGAAAGTATCGTATCGATACTTTTTGAAAGTATCGTATCGAAACTTTTTGATACTTTCTATATGTACTTTCTATAGATAGATGGACTGTATGGTAGAAATGTTCGATACTTCAAAAGTATGGATATATATCGTATCGATACGTACCGAACGTACCGAAGTATCAAAAAGTTTCGATACGATACTTTCAAAAAGTATCGATATCATGATATACCTATATCAATGGGGGGGGAAAGTATTGATATATATCGATACTTTTCCAAAAAGTATCGATACTATTAAGTATTATCGACATACTATTATCGACATATTATCGATACTATTAAGTAGTATCGATACTTTTGGACATCCTTACTGTATGGCTCAGTTGTTATCTTAATCTTCAATAAAATGTATTCATTATTAATGAATTTGAAAAGAAAAATTCGATTCAAAATCATCGATTTTTCAAATCATTTGATTAGCCCATCACTACCTACTACAAATGATTATGTTTTAAGCGGTGTGGATTCAGTTCCAATTTCTAATTAAGTCCCTACAAACAGACAAATCGACCTCACAGACAAACCCTACGAGTCCCTACATACAGACAAACGACAAACCGACCTCACTCACAACGAATACGTTGGCAACCTTCAGATTCAGACCCTTTGCAAATTAAAGAATAATCGTCTCGCTCTTTTTATGGAAGCGAACCGACTAACAGGCTAATGGAAGGGTCGAGAGGTCAGGGGAACTTTCTAATAGCCGCTATAATTGAAAAAAGAGATGGAACGGAATGAAGAGTGGATTTTAGGTGTCTAGGGACGGTCTTCAGGAAACCTTGTTGGCCAATATCCATTCCAAGGACGAGGCAAATGAGAGGGCTCCGCTACTGTTAATTTCCACTTAATCACGGACATTTTTTTGTCAGGGGATCCTTCTGGGAGAACAAATCGAGGTCGATGAATTGGAACGTTTAGGTAAAACGTTATTTTCTGGCCTGGCCGCTCACCAGAGTCACAGAATCCTTATGGATTCGGTATGACAACATATTGCGTTTTCATTACTGTATTAATGATATGTTAACTTAATGATGTTTGAGGGTTCATTCCTGCCTATTCATGTTCCTTCCAGTCCACCTTGTGTGGTTACATTGTCAAGGGAGCTGCTTTTTGGTTTATTATCTTCGATAATGAACCATTGGAATCGCCCAAAGAAAAAAAAATTTTAACCCCCCCTCAAAATTTGTTGGTTTACGTTTCAAGATACGTAGATTCAGAAAATCGAATAAAAAAAAATCCGTCCGTCCGCCGTACGCCGTCCGCGCCACTTTGCCCAGTTAGCGTTGAGTTAAAATTACGAAATTTTTTTTATGGGTTCCGACCAACCCCACAATGGTCCTCGAAACTAGGTCAAGGGGAAGGGGTTCAAAACGAATTTTGAAAATTTGAAAATCTCATATCTCGAAAAATTCATATAGGACGGTATGTTTTTTATTTCATATTTAGATAGAGATTGTTCCGTAGAATTTTTTAAGACCATCCGCAGCTGTGTACGACCAGCCGTTCGTTGACAATTACGGCTCAAAGATTGTGCCTCACAACACGATCGTGAATCAAACTGTTGAAATACAGGTCCATTTTCATACTAGCAAGCTCTTTGGAACATCATATGGCTTAAGTGATGTCGAGTTTGTTGTTCTGAGGTGCGTTTCGTGCTACGGAAATGAAGGTAATTTCGAATGTTTGTTGGTAGGTACTTCTTTTATAGAAAAATTATTACCGACGTATTTATACTAACAAGCTCTTTGGAACATCATATGGCTTAAGTGATGTCGAGTTTATTGTTCTGAGGTGCGTTTCGTGCTACGGAAATGAAGGTAATTTCGAATGTTTGTTGGTAGGTACTTCTTTTATAAAAAAATTATTACCGACGTAGTATTAAAAACCCCAGAATTATATCGTATTAATTAATCATAAATAATAATAATTATTATTAATAATAAATACGAATTATTAATACCTAACAATACATTATAATAATTTTCACTAGGTACTTGATAAAATTGATAATAATAATTAATCTAACATTTAGGATCTAGACATTTAGACCTAGTGATCTAGACAGAAGGGTGATCTGTACAAAGAAGATAATGAACCGTTGTGTCAAGAATTTGCAGAGTTTTTTGCTTTATTGTCTATAAAAAGGGAGTTTCGTTGTTAAATCCCAAACATTAATTCTCATTCCTAAAACCTGATAACCTTGACCTATTATTGAGAAGGTGAGAAGCGAATTCACATAATATGTATAATATTATAATATAATTCCTTGGCCTAATTAAAGGCGGCATATTTCATCATATTTTCAGTGAGATTACTAGGACAAGTAGACTGAGCAAGAAGAGCTCTTATGAGGTTCTTTCACAACAAGACTCCTTTCAATACTAAGTCCCGGTTCCCTTAAAGAGTCAATTACCGTATTAGGTACTTGATTGTGTTGTTTGAGGGTTGAAAATACTCGTTATGATAAAGTGTGCCGAATAGTCAACGTAGACGAACTCTCCTGAAATGTTATGAAAACTGGAGCTGAATTTTCTCCAATCGCTCTTAAACTAGTCATTTTTCAATTCTTAATACCAAAACATGAATGAACGTACGATGGATTGATATGTTGAATATCACGATAAAATCTAGTAAGTATAATTCAGAGGGTAATAATATCAGGAATAATAACTAGGATTTTCTTAATTCCTTCAAACTTTAAAATGAATTTAGGACTACAGTTTAGGGCACTGCAATAAATTATATTCAATGAAAATTCAATATAAGATAAATTTTGAGCAGACATTGAGCACACTTTAGTAGTGAAACGATGGCAATCAGTTCACAATTTGAACTAATCGGAGGTGCTTCTGAAATTGTTGGTTTGGACTCACAGAGCTTCGCTACTGAAGCGCTGGCGATCATCAAAACTATTCATTTGTGACAAATAATGTAAAGATTATCTTATTCATTATGGAAACGGATGATGTGCGTTGACCGAGTAATTCTACTTGTCAGTACCTACGTGATATTGTTTCGTTATATTTGAACATTTTTTAATTAGGTAATCGAGGATTTGAAGACAGAGGAAGTTTACCTTCTGATTAAGTACCTTTGAAAGTATCATCTGCCGTCACCGATAAGTTACCAACATAAAATAGATATTAGCCCGTACAATGACACATTTTTCGTCTTCTCGTCTATTTCTATCTACACACATCCCAATGACATGTTAAACGCACAGCCGTAAAGCTTTGCGAAAGAGCATAACTGGAAAGAGCTCGGGAGTAATTCGACCTTCATTGGGCCCCTTGAATGAAGGACGATGTCAGGTTATACCATTCTGCAGTACACGTCTGTATTCTGTGATCCCGTTCCACACAACATCTCCGTTCACTTCTCCAGAATTGTTGCATTGGTACCGTCCGCCGATGATGATTTTCAAAGACAAAAAAAAAAACTGTACAGTATTCCAAATCTTGAGGCATTAATTGCATCATGGGCCAAACGACTCCTTTTAAACAGTGGCGGCTCGTCCATAAGGCCACCTTGGCCCTCGCCCCACCCAAAAATTTGCAAAGGAAAACAGAAAAAACATAGAACAAGGAGAAAAAAATCTTACCTACTACTACCCACCATGGAAGAAGGGAGATCTCCCTTCCTCCATGACTACCCACTTCCACTGAGTCGCATTTTGTTTCGATTTATCGATTAAAAAAGTCGATTATCGGATCGACCAGAAGTGCCCCAGTCTCAATGTTGAAGGTATAGGCGCTTCCTGGGGTGGGGGAAGGCACCCTGTGTTCCGAGATAGGAGCCATTCCGGGCGGTGGCCAAAATATCGAATCAAGTTGAACGCCGAAAACAATCGATCGTTGAATCGTTCCTTGTCAAGGAAAAAGGGAGCTTCATTCTTCCATGCTTTCTTCCATGTTTGATAAGAATGATACCAAAACGTTGCCTGATTATAATATATTATATTATATTATATTATAATATATTATAATATAATATATTATAATATAATATATTATATTAAATATTATATATTATTAAATATTATATTAAATATATATTATATTATATTAAATATTATATATATTAAATATTATATTATAATATATATATAATATTATTTTGAATGCATTGACTGGTGGTTTTTAGCTTCGTATTTACTCATCATAGTAAAAGTGAATTATTGTCTCCATAATATTAATCAACTAAACATTGAAATTTAATATCTCACGTGCAACGCGTGAATGCTTTGCTAGTCGTCAAGACTGAAGTGGATCTCTATTCGCCCAAGGGAATCTCATTTGTTGATTTCTACATTCTGTAAGTTAATAACCGTTAATAACAGTAATATACATAATATTATTATGTAGCTCAGCCAACCGTTGAGAATACTGTTTTATTTGTTATCCCTGAAACTGATGGTGACTTCGTTGACTCGAGCTTTGTTTGAGCTAACCAACGAACTCTAAAAGCTAGTTGAAATCAATCTTGCTGTTCTGTGATCGTTCAAAATGTTTTGATACGATTGGATAAGAAAACGTATGTGCAATCTGGGCATAAGAGGACATTTTTAGAGGGGGTTTTCTAAAGGATTATGGGATTCGAGATTAGAATACGCACGTTGTAGGCAATAAACTAAGTATAATATTAAAGAAGGCAAGGGAGCACGACAGAACAAACAACATTACAGAATGAGTTAGAGAGAGCAGTGCAGGCAGCATAACAACACATAATGTTTCCATATTTAGGTTATTATACAGGTAAGGCAACTATTGCGAAATTTCAACATCCTCCCTTAATATCCTAAATACAGCATTCTTTGACAAAAAAAAACTTAATTAATACCTAAGCATTCGACAAATTTCTGAAATTTTTGTGAACCCAAAGCCTTAGTCAGAACATCTGCTAACATCTCATTTGTTGACATATAATGAATCTTGACATCTCCTTCCTCAATATGTTCTTTAACAAAACAGCACCTTAAATGAACATGTTTGGTTCTTTTTGAATAAATATTATTAATCACAAGCTTGTGACAACTTTGATTGTCATTATATATATCAACACAGTTTTCATTCAGAAAAGCATCAGATCCGTCATTGAACAGTTCCCCCAACATATTCTTAAGGTAAACAGCTTCCTTTGTTGCCTCGGTGAGTGCATTCAGCTCTGCCTCAGTCGAGCTCTGAGCGACTGTTCTTTGCTTACAGCACTCCCATGACACTGCTCCACCAGCCAATTTAAATACGAAACCAGTGTAGGATTTCCTATCAGATGGATCATTTGCCCAATCGCTATCAACAAATCCTTTCAGTTTATCACCAGTCTTTCTAAAGACTAAACCCTTTGATTTCGTACCCTTAAGATACCTCAATACGCGTTTGGCTGAAAGCCAATGCTCGGCAGTATGGGAATTGTTGAACTGGCTAAGATATGACGTAGCAAAAGCAATGTCTGGTCGACTACAAACCACCAACCACATGAAACAGCCAATCAACTGCTGAAATGGACCAGAATGCGGCTTTCCACCTAAATCAAATTTCTTATTTGGTTCCATAGGCACACCAACGACTTTAGCATCCTTCATACAAAATCTACTCAAAATATTTTCAATAAATGTCTCTTGCGAAATTTTCAGTGTTCCCTTCAACCTATTACGTTCTACTTTCATACCCAGACAGTGAGATAGAGGACCCAAATCTTTAATTTTGAAATGCTTCTCAAGCTTATCTTTCACAATGTTCATTTCCTTTTTACAATTATAGAAGACAAAGAAATCGTCTACCCACATTGCCACTATCATAATCATATCAGAATCAATTCTAAAAAATACACAAGATTCTATTTTTGACTGCTTGAAACCCAATTCAGTCAGTACCCTTGATGCTTTAGTGTACCATTCTCTAGAGGCCTGTTTTAAGCCATAAATGGCCTTTTTCAAGAGACAGACTTTTCCTACACCTACTTCACATCCTTCAGGCTGAGCCATGTAAATTTCCTCATTTAGATCCCCATTTAAAAAGGCGGTTTCAACATCTAAATGATCGGCTTCCAAATCTAGTTCGACCACCAGAGCCAATAACAATCTGAAATTAGCTTGCCTGATGACAGGTGAGAACGTTTCAGTGTAATCCACACCAAACTTCTGGGTAAACCCTTTGGCAACAAGGCGCGCTTTGTATTTGCAAATTACACCATTCTCATTTCTTTTTATTTTAAATACCCACCTGCATCCGACAATATTCTTATTAGAAGGTTTGTTGACAAGAATCCAAGCATTGTTTGCGTTCAATGAGTTCAATTCGGAATTCATGGCCTCTCGCCATTCCGATGCCCTAGTGCTAGACAAGGCCTCTTTGACAGTTGAAGGCTCCTTTTCATCAGAGTTACAGAGATAAGTTACAAAATCCTGAAATTCTTTAGGCTTTCTTACTCTTACCGGAAATCGCGATTCAAAATTACCATCAGCTGGTCCTTCTGCATTTTCAGAGTCAGTCGCATTGCCCTCAGATGGTAGGTAGTCATCATCGTCTTCGACAGGTTCAAAACTTCGAGAATCTTCGGTTCCACCAGAGAAGTTGTCCTCGTTACCAGAGGGAGTATCTTCAGCTTCGGAGCCAGCACGATCGATCTCATTCATCTCTAGGTCCACAACATCCTCATTCATATGTGAAACGGGTAGGTAACCTGCTTCAGGGTTGTTGGATCCAGAAACAGGCACATTTGCCGCACACGAAGCATCTTCAATGAAAGTGACAGTTCTGTACACATTGACATCATTCGTCTCAGGGTCAAAGAGTCTGTATCCCTTCTGACATTCCCCATAACCAACAAAGGTCTTAGGCTTCGATTTTGGATCAAGCTTTCTCCGCTTTTCATCTGGAACGTGTCCATAGGCATCACAGCCGAACACCCTCAAGTATTCCAAATTTGGTTTTACTCCAGACCAACTCTCATTTGGAGTCATACTTTTCAAGCGCTTGGTCGGGGAAATATTCATCAAATGCACTGCAGTGTTTGCAGCTTCAGCCCAAAAGCGATAATCTAAATTGAAATAGTTCAACATAGACCTCACCTTATTCAAAATTGTCCGATTTGCACGTTCAGCAAGTCCGTTTTGAGCAGGTTCATATGGTACAGTTGTTTCATGTCGGATCCCTTCAGCTTCTAAGAATTCTTTAAATTGCTTACTTGAATACTCTCCACCTCCGTCACTTCGCAAAACCTTTATCTTCCGATCAGTTTCTCTTTCAACACGAGCCTTAAACGAAATAAATGTTTTCATCACTTCACTTTTCTTCGCAAGAAAAAATATGAACGTTTTTCGTGTACAACCGTCAATAAAAGTCACAAAGTAACGTGAACCACCCCAGGAATCCACCTGAAAGGGTCCCACCACATCAGAAACAATCAAATCGAGTTTATTGTCACTTAACTTCTTGTTCTTTTGATAGGTGAACGGAGTTTTGGGTTGCTTTCCGACAATGCATGACACACAAGGCTTGAGAGTCCCATCAAACTCCATGCCACTTGACATATGATCGCGTAATAGCTTCATATCAAAAAAGTTCAAATGGCCCAACCTCAGATGCCAAAGCATTTCAGCTCTATCTGATGTTGCGGAGAAACCTACATTTTTTTTTAAGGACGATTTACTTGGTCTTTCTTGGTGTTTTACATCCAAACAGTAGACACCATCAATGTTGGAAGCCGTAGCTAGTACGTTGCCTTCATCCAGGATCACACATCCAGCTGCATTGAAGTTCACTGCATATCCTTTTTCTGTGAGAGCGCTCACAGAAAGCAAATTTGCGGCCAATCCAGGCACATAAACAACATTCGAGATACTAGATATGTTATCTCCGTTTACAGGAAAGCTTCCCGAACCTGCACTTATCAACGTTTCACCGTTGGCCACACTGATCGACATTCCCATTCCGTCTTCACATAACTCCGTTAACAAGTTTTTCGCGCCAGACATGTGTCGGTTGGCAGCACTGTCTACGTACCAACGTTCGTCGTTATCACCTCGCTCAAGAATGGCACCAAATGCAGTAAAAAGGGCCCTCTTACCGTTGTGGAAAGACGAAACTTCTTTCTTGTCTGTAGACTTTCGGTCTGGACAATCACGACGGAAATGGGTATCCTTCTTACAAATCCAGCATTTGGGCTTGGGTCGATTCTTTGAGGATAACGAATTCGAGTTACTGCGATAAGACATCAAGGCGGAATTGCCGCGGGAATCTGTACCATTCCACTTGTCGTCAGATAACAATTTCATCTTGATGAAATCTGATGAAATTTTAGTTGAGGAGCTTTCGATCGCCATTACCATCGGATCAAACAAAGAGGGTAAACCTTGCAGTAAAATCACGCCAATAAATTCATCGTCGATTGGTTTATCCATTGCAGCGAGTTGCTGTGTAAGATCCATTACTTCATTGATGTAAGCCTCCATTTTCGGGAAGTTTTCTAGTTTCAACGAAAAAAGCTTACGAAGCAATCCAAGTCGACGAGACAGTCCTTTATCTTCAAAAGCAACTTCAAGGGCGTTCCAGGCGTCTTTAGCTTCAGTTTTGTTGATCAGGTAAGGAAAAATGCATTTGTCAACCATCAGACAAATCCTGCACAAGGCTTTCTCGTCACGTCGAGCCTTAACGTCTTCAGTCGTCTTATCTCCCGCAGGGTAACCAACAATGCTGTTCCACAAATTGTCGTGTTTCAGACAATTTTGCATTTGGAATTTCCATTCGAGATAATTTGCCCTTCCTCTCAACTTTTCGAAGTTAGGAAGAGGTCCGCCGTGGTCACCTTTTTCAGCCATCTTGGTCCGTGAACGTTGGTTTTTTACCGGTCACAAAAAAAAAACTTAAACGCGCACAAAAAAACTTTCTCACAGCAATAAACGTTATCTGGGCCTCATAACCTAAAGGATTATGGGATTCGAGATTAGAATACGCACGTTGTAGGCAATAAACTAAGTATAATATTAAAGAAGGCAAGGGAGCACGACAGAACAAACAACATTACAGAATGAGTTAGAGAGAGCAGTGCAGGCAGCATAACAACACATAATGTTTCCATATTTAGGTTATTATATAGGTAAGGCAACTATTGCGAAATTTCAACATTTTCAAGGTACCACTCGGCTAGGAAGCAGATGGTCGCGATTGCTAATTTTTAAAAACCCCAGTAATAGAAACTCCAATAATATAATTTTTTGACTACCTTTATAATGTACTCTTTGAATAGTACTCGTACAGTCACAATTTCTCTTTTATTCTTCCTATCATTTTGAAGATAATTATTTGGGTGGGTAGGTGGGATTGCCTTGCAGCCACCTCCTCGTCGGTAATCCTGGATACTGGTCAGTAACCTTCCCTCTCCTCAAGAGAACTCTTTGGAGAACGATGTTTCCTGACTTGCTAAGAGCTGCATACCATTAATTATGAAGCAGTTTAGCTGTAAGGGTAGTTTGAGTTTAGTTCCTATAGTGAGTACCTAATAGGTAGGTATGCACCTAAATATTGCCCTGGTGCCCCACCAGTTTCTGAGCCCACGAGCCGCCCCTGCTTTTAAAGGTCTACAGGAGTAGGACAGGACGTTTCCAACACGTCTACTGGCGATACCTGGCCTCCAAGTCCAGATTAGAAGTTGAACGCCCTCGATTTCATATAGCAGTTTACCAGGTACAGAGAGTATAAAAAAGTCGAACAACTCGAAAAAAAGTTGATCAAATCGAATCGAGTTGTGTAGTCAAGCTGGGTTCACATCCATCCGGTAGGCTGCGGAAATACGGATAGGGGAAGCTAGTGAAAAGCAGTGGAGGGGATGGAGGAGAATCGCGGCAGTTGGGAAGGCGTTCGAAACCATCCGGAATTTTGGCTGTCCGGAACAGCTGTATTTCTATATTCTTTTGACTGGGTTTTCCACAACTGTGGTCTCTCCCTCACCAGCTCGATCAATAACTCGTTATTCATCGCAACAAAGTATCCGATCCCGGCCACAGAAAACCCTACTATATCCCGGCACAGCAACTCGTTTTCGCGCTTCAACAGCTGTTTTCATTTGGTTCGCGCCGCCATTTCCGTATGCGCAGTAGTGAACTGCGCAGATGCGGCTGCGGCAAATATCTAAAAAATCTGATGCGTACAGTACGCTTCAAAAGTGCTTCTCCGGTAAGAATGTTCCCCCTCCCCAGCTAACGTCCAACCAATCAGCTCCCCGAACGCACTCCTTCCGCAGCCTACCGGATGGATGTGAACCCTGCTTCAGTCATTCACGAGTTAACTTCTACTTAATAAATTGTAATTGTGGGCGCTTTTGGGTGTGGGTGGGAAAGAGGTGAGCGGGGAGGACGACGGTGGAAGACGGCGGTTTGAAGATGGTAGTGGAAGACGGCGGTGGAGGACGGCGGTGGAGGACGGCGGTGGTGGACAGCGGTGGAAGAGGGCGGTGGTGGAGGACAGCGGTGGAAGAGGGCGGTGGTGGAGGACAGCGGTGGAAGAGGGCGGTGGTGGAGGACAGCGGTGGAAGAGGGCGGTGGTGGAGGACAGAGGTGGAAGAGGGCGGTGGTGGGGGACGGCGGTTTGAGGACGGTGGTGCAGGAGCGGGCAATTGGCGTTGACGTGTGGAATGGGGGCCAGAGTACAACAAGGCCAAGTGCAACAATAAGGAGGAGGGCGGGGAAGGAGCGGACAGTTGGCGGTTACGAGGGAAAAAGGGGGCGGGAGTAATGAAGTGAAGTGAAATTGCGCTAAATATTCTGCATTGCCTGAACACAATAATAACCAGAGACGAGTAAATGACCTATTACCTATGCAAATGACCTAAATGTGCCGTTTTTTTCTTCAAAAATGACCTAAATCACCGAAAAAAAGTGGAAACGACATATTTTAGATGTTTACAGTGTGTGAAATGACCACTCTCTTCTTCAACGAACTTTTCTACCTGCTCACCTTCTTCGACCGTTAATTAGGTGACGAATATAGAGCTTTGCGATAATCCCTTGGATCTCGTTTATTGAACTATTCATGGACACTCCAGTCATCGTCAGAATTGTCCCACTCCTCCCTCCCGCCACTACCAGTTTGGGGAACGGTATACCAGGTATAGGACTTTCCTCATTCGCGAGTCTGTACTGCTGCCAACCATGTCAAAAAACTCTGCAAATTCTTGACACAACGGTTCATTATCTTCTTTGTACAGATCACCCTTCTGTCTAGATCACTAGGTCTAAATGTCTAGATCCTAAATGTTAGATTAATTATTATTATCAATTTTATCAAGTACCTAGTGAAAATTATTATAATGTATTGTTAGGTATTAATAATTCGTATTTATTATTAATAATAATTATTATTATTTATGATTAATTAATACGATATAATTCTGGGGTTTTTAATACTACGTCGGTAATAATTTTTTTATAAAAGAAGTACCTACCAACAAACATTCGAAATTACCTTCATTTCCGTAGCACGAAACGCACCTCAGAACAATAAACTCGACATCACTTAAGCCATATGATGTTCCAAAGAGCTTGTTAGTATAAATACGTCGGTAATAATTTTTCTATAAAAGAAGTACCTACCAACAAACATTCGAAATTACCTTCATTTCCGTAGCACGAAACGCACCTCAGAACAACAAACTCGACATCACTTAAGCCATAATATGGCTTAAGTGATGTCGAGTTTGTTGTTCTGAGGTGCATTATGATGTTCCAAAGAGCTTGCTAGTATGAAAATGGACCTGTATTTCAACAGTTTGATTCACGATCGTGTTGTGAGGCACAATCTTTGAGCCGTAATTGTCAACGAACGGCTGGTCGTACACAGCTGCGGATGGTCTTAAAAAATTCTACGGAACAATCTCTATCTAAATATGAAATAAAAAACATACCGTCCTATATGAATTTTTCGAGATATGAGATTTTCAAATTTTCAAAATTCGTTTTGAACCCCTTCCCCTTGACCTAGTTTCGAGGACCATTGTGGGGTTGGTCGGAACCCATAAAAAAAATTTCGTAATTTTAACTCAACGCTAACTGGGCAAAGTGGCGCGGACGGCGTACGGCGGACGGACGGATTTTTTTTTATTCGATTTTCTGAATCTACGTATCTTGAAACGTAAACCAACAAATTTTGAGGGGGGGTTAAAATTTTTTTTTCTTTGGGCGATTCCAATGGTTCATTATCGAAGATAATAAACCAAAAAGCAGCTCCCTTGACAATGTAACCACACAAGGTGGACTGGAAGGAACATGAATAGGCAGGAATGAACCCTCAAACATCATTAAGTTAACATATCATTAATACAGTAATGAAAACGCAATATGTTGTCATACCGAATCCATAAGGATTCTGTGACTCTGGTGAGCGGCCAGGCCAGAAAATAACGTTTTACCTAAACGTTCCAATTCATCGACCTCGATTTGTTCTCCCAGAAGGATCCCCTGACAAAAAAATGTCCGTGATTAAGTGGAAATTAACAGTAGCGGAGCCCTCTCATTTGCCTCGTCCTTGGAATGGATATTGGCCAACAAGGTTTCCTGAAGACCGTCCCTAGACACCTAAAATCCACTCTTCATTCCGTTCCATCTCTTTTTTCAATTATAGCGGCTATTAGAAAGTTCCCCTGACCTCTCGACCCTTCCATTAGCCTGTTAGTCGGTTCTTCTGTCTAGATCACTAGGTCTGAATGTCTAGATCCTAAATGTTAGATTAATTATTATTATGAATTATCACTAATTATTAATAATTTTATCAAGTACCTACTGAAAATTATTATAATATTTTGTTAGGTATTAATAAGTTGTATTTATTATCAATAATAATTATTATTAATTATGATTAATCAATACGATATAATTCTGGGGTTTTTAATACTACGTCGGTAATAATTTTTCTATAATAGCAGTACCTACCTACCAACAAACATTCGAAATTACCTTCATTTTCGTAGCACGAAACGTACCACAGAACAAAAAACTCGACATCACTAAAACCATATGATGTTCCAAACAGCTCGTTAGTATGAAAATTGACCTGTATTTCAACCGTTTGATTCACGATCGTGTTGACAGGCTCAACCTATGAAACGTCATTGTGAACGAACAGCAGACCGTACAAAGCTGCGGATGGTCTTAAAAAATTCTTAGGAATAAACTCTATCTAAATATGAAATAAAAAAACATACCGTTCTATATGAATTTTTCGAGTTTTGGAATTTTCAAAATTTCAAAATTCGTTTTGAACCCCTTCCCATTGACCTAAGGTTATGAAAAGTTTCGAGGACCATTGTGGGGTTGGTCCGAACCCGTAACAAAAATTTCGTAATTTTAACTCAACGCTAACTGGGCAAAGTGCCACGGACGGTGTACGGCGGACGGACGGATTTAGGTTTATTATCTTCGATAATGAACCATTGGAATCGCCCAAAGAAAAAAAAATTTTACCCCCCCTCAAAATTTGTTGGTTTACGTTTCAAGACACGTAGATTCAGAAAATCGAATAAAAAAAAATCCGTTCGTCCGCCGTACGCTGTACGCCGTACGCCGTCCACGCCACTTTGCCCAGTTAGCGTTGAGTTAAAATTACGAAATTCGGTTTCTGGGTTTGGACCAGCCCCACAATGGTCCTCGAAACTTTTCATAACCCTAGGTCAAGGGGAAGGGGTTCAAAACGAAATTTAAAATTTCGACAATGTCATATCTCGAAATATTTGACTGAACCGTGTAATTTTTAGTTCACTTTTGAATGACCTGAAAAATTACGAATCTTTTAAGACCAATTGGATTTTTGTGCGACCAGCCGTTCGTTCACAGTGAGCGCGCAAAGGTTTAGGAAAAACACTAATCTTTCGCGTCGAAAACGGCCGTTATGTGACCCAACCCTCAGACGCCCAGAATAAAACTACCTTTTGTCATCTTCCCGGTAAACTACAGTCTAGAAATTTTAACCGTGAGTCGGGGATAGACCACATTGCAATATTTACTCGGTTTCTCATCTGTAAAATTGTTTAAAATTTAAACAATTTTACAGATGAGAAACCGAGTAAATCCAGTTCTGACCTATTTTTAAAATTTCAAGTCAATAGCTCATCATCAAAATTTAATTTGTATTATTACAAAAAGGTATTATTTAATAATAATTAACAATTAAATTTTGATGATGAGGTAGATACTTGAAATTTTAAATATAGGTCAGAAATGGATGACATTTCAATATTCACTCGGTTTGTATGACATGGTATGAGTATGGTATGGTATATTATTGTATGGTATGGTACATGGTACATATAAGTTACCACAGTCAATCCTCGACAAGACAAAGGACCTCATTCATCCACACCGGATGCGATAACTCCGCCACTTGAAGTCGCTGCGGATTCAGCAGAATCCACATCACAGACTCCCATTGTTGTCATTTTCCTAAAAGATGAATCAGCTAACTCCCACTCATCAACTCCCGTATAAAAAGACTCTGTGCCCAGTACTCGCTCTCTTTTCTGTTCCCGAGCTCTGTCGCGTCGCAACGTTTTGTTCATTGAGAATAAATTGTTTTTAAAAAGTTAACTGTGTGTTCGCGAGTTATTTTTGGCGCAGTCGGTAGGACGTGTCACGAAAATTGCTTTCGGAATTATTTTAATAATTTAAAGACGCGTCCGAACTAAATTCGAATTTGAACGCGAATTCGAATTAAAACGACCCGCGACAAACCGTTACAACGGCCGGCAGAGACCACAGAAAAGCAGCCAAGGAACTGTATCCGTCGAGAAGGAGATCGTCTCAACCTGTGCGGAATGAACACCGTCCTTACAGCCCTGTAAGTAACAGACGTTATTTATTAACTAACGATCACCGTTCCCGCAGCGACGATAGCCTTTCGGATCTCCCAAACAGTGTCCTTGTAGATTCGAGTCACCAACCTCTTGAAAATTCAGTTCAAAATATGACTCACCAAGCTCAACTCTTAGCCCTCACGCCAACACAGCTACAAGAGCTGATAAACGCTGTCAGGCCCCCAATCCCGGCACGCCCTCAACCTAAACCTGACAAGTCAGACTTTAGCGGGATACCGGAATTCAATGGAGAACCTGAACTACTGTCCCAATTTATTGAACGAAGTGAAGAGCTGATAGACCACTTCTATGACGAAGATGATCCCAATAGCTATCACAATAAAGTAATATTGAATAATATTAGGGCAAAAATAAGAGGTAAAGCAGCCGTAGGTATCTACAACAATCCCATTAGTAGTTGGCCAGAAATCAAATTGGCCCTGCTAGCTAACTTCAGCGACAAAAGAGACATAGAGCATCTCATACTGGAGTTAGGGAAAATGCGCCAGGGAATGAACGAAACCCCGTTCGAGTTCCACGCCCGCGTACACAAAACCTTCACAATATTAATATCAAAATTGAAGAATTCCACTGAAGAATACACCCACACCACGTTCAAGCTCATGGAAAGGACAGCCCTACGAGGGTTCCTTATGGGACTCCATGAAGACATAGGTCGGTTATTGATAACCAAAGGACCAAAAACTCTGAACGAAGCGATCGAAATACTCACAAACGAGTACCAATTTCCGACATTACGGAAGAAATACTTAGAAAGGAAATTGCCTCAATCCTCACAAGGACCATCAACGTCCGGATCGAAGCCACCTTTCGTACAAAAACCCTTCTTCCAAAAGAAACCTCAACCACCACAATATAATAGACCACAGCAACATCCACAACAACATCCAATACCCCCGAGGAAACCATATCTCCCCTTACGAGATTCCCTCAGACCCACACAACAAAGACAAGACCCCCCATTCATTCCTCATCACCTACGAACAAAGGAAACGATGAGTTACCAGACGACATTAAACCATGAATTAGCGGAACTGGAGGAACCCGAACACGAACAAGAACAAGATCAAGAACAAGAACAGGATTTTTTAGAAGAAGCCGAGGAGGATCCCGATTCAACCTAATGCACCTCGAAAAACCATCAACAAATCTCCCCTACATCACTACAAATAATAAATTGAAAGTTTTAATCGATACCGGAAGTTCTAATAGTTTTGTAACGACAAAAGTGGCCCACAAAAAATTTAGGAAATTGATGAAAAAGGATGCATTTTTAGTTACTACTTCACATGGACACACTTCAGGGACACACAGTATCATGTTACCTAATATTATGCTTAATCCAAAATCAAATAACCCGCATGTTAAATGTAAGTTCTATGTAATTGACTTTCATACAAATTTCGACTTGTTGTTGGGACTTGATAATCTCCAATTATTAAAGGCCACCCTAAAATTGAAAAACAACACGATTAGTATACAAAATGAAGAAATACCCCTGGAATTTTACAAAATACCACAAAAACCGAAGACCGAACAATACACGATTCCCCCTAGATCAGGGAAACAAATCCAAATCCACCTCACAAACATAAAACAAGGAACAGCCATCATAAACCACAAAAAAGTAGGACCCTTCGAAATCCCAAATTGCCTAGTTTCTGTAGACAATCACATCGCAAGATGCATCGTCATAAATCACGCAGAAACACCTAAAACCTTGAATGTAAAAGCATTAGACTCAGCCGAATTAGTCACTGACGAATTATTTCTCGATACCCCTGAACCACGTAAGAAAAAGAAATTAGTCAACATCAACAATATTAACCTAAAGTTAAAGGCGAAAAAAATCACCCCCAATATGAGACTTGACCATTTGAACACAGAAGAAAAAACAGAACTACAAAAACTCCTTTCACAATACTCAGACATATGTATTTTATGACCCTGACGAACCCTTGACAACGACTAATCTCACCAAACATGAAATACACACGACGGACGAAATACCCGTGTACTCCAAATCTTATCGATACCCCGAAATTTATAAAACCGAGGTAAAAAACCAAATTCAGAAAATGATACAAGACGACATAATCCAACCTTCAAATAGCCCCTATAACTCACCTCTGTGGATCGTTCCAAAAAAGGACGACGCATCAGGCAAGAAGAAATTCCGCATCGTAATAGACTATAGAGCTTTGAATCAGAAGACAATAGACGACAAATATAACCTCCCAAACATCGAAGACATCCTATCAAAATTAGGGAAATGTAAATACTTTACAACGCTCGATCTTACGTCCGGTTTTTGGCAAGTAAAGATGGAAAAATCGAGTATACCAAAAACAGCCTTCAGCACTGAAAACGGTAAATGGGAATTCAAAAAAATGCCCTTTGGATTGAAGAACGCCCCTAGTACATTCCAACGTCTCATGGATAATTGTCTTCGTGGTATTCAAAATGAAATTTGTGCCGTTTATATGGACGATATCATTGTGTTCTCTTCCAGCTTACAGGAACACATAGTAAGATTGAAGACAATATTTGACAGACTCAGACAGGCTAATCTCAAGATACAACTGGACAAGACGGAATTTATGAGAAAAGAAGTGGCCTTCTTAGGACATCAGATCACGGAATCAGGCTTAAAACCAAACCCAAAGAAAATCGAAGTAATAAAAAAATTCCCCATACCAAGAAATACCAAAGAATTAAAAGGATTCCTTGGATTACTTTCGTACTATAGGAAATTCATAAAAAATTTAGCGGACATAACGAAACCACTAACGACTAGATTGAAAAAAGGAAATAGAATCAACACAAATGATCCAGACTACATAAAGGCTTTCGAACAGTGCAAAACCCTTTTAATGAACGACCCAGTCTTAAAATATCCCGACTTCAATAGACCATTCATATTAAATACGGATGCATCAGGAGTCGCTCTCGGCGCCGTCTTATCACAAAAGCTCGATAATGAAATACACCCAGTCGCTTATGCCAGTCGCACGCTAAACGACACCGAAAGAAAATTATCTACGATAGAACGCGAACTCTTAGCTTGCGTCTGGGCCTGCCAACATTTTCGACCCTACTTATACGGCCGAAAATTCACATTAGAGACAGACCACCAACCCCTTCAATGGCTCCACTCATTAAAAGAACCGAATTCCAAACTCTTTAGATGGAAACTCCGTCTTGAAGAATTTGACTTCGAAATAAAATACAAAAAGGGAAAACACAACGGAAATGCCGATGCACTCTCGAGAATAGAAATACATAACACAGAGATCACTAATACAGACAAACAAATATCCCCTTCACTCATAGTAAATCTCGACGAAGAAGACACAGAAACAAATATAGACACAATACACTCAGACAAAGAAGGAAAAGACATATCTTTAATACCAATAAAAAACAACGCTATCAACCACAGTAAAAACCAGATAATTATAGCAGTTGGCGAACAATTCAATACCGATGTAAAAACTGAACACTTATTCAAAAAAGTAAAAACTAGGATAACAGTTAAATTTCCCCAAAGAAATTTAGAAAAAGAAATTACCCAATTCCTTATAGAATATTTGAACCCAAAAACACCATACGGAATATTTTTCGAGACCGACATCTACCCATTATTCGCCTCAATATTTATGGAAAAATTTAAATCATCCGAATTGAAACTCTCCAAACACACGGAAAAATTACTAGACGTTGAAGATAAAGAAGACCAAATTAACATCATACTATACAATCACAGACAGGAAAGATTTCATCGTGGCATTGACGAAACATACCAACACATAAAACGGATCTACTTCTGGCCCAATTTAAAGAACGATATTACCAACGTCATAAATCGATGCGAACTATGCTTAAAGTGCAAATATGAACGTAGACCCCTAAAACCTGCCTTTAACGTAACACATACCCCTTCACGACCATTTGAAACGGTGCACATAGATACTCTCACGATAGAAAGACAGAAATTCTTAACAATAATTGACAAATTTTCAAAGTATGCTCAAGCATATCCATTAAAATCCCTAAACAACATCGAGATAACGAAAAAACTCTTGACCTTTATATCCCACCATGGAAACCCCGAAGAAATAATTATGGACAACGGCAACGAGTTCAGTTCATCTATTGTAAGAGAATTTCTCAAGGTCCAGAATATCAAAATTCATTTCACTTGTACCCAGAATCCCAATTCAAACTCCACCATTGAAAGATTTCACTCCACAATAATAGAAACAATTAGACTTATGACGGAAAGTGACGAGTTTAAACACACCCCCATAAAGGAACGTTTTAAATACGCGATAATCACGTACAATAACAGCATACACAGTAGTACAGGAGTCACACCATATGAAATAATTAACGGAACGTTAGGATCACAAAACCCGATTCCACCTGACATCGAGACAAAACTTACTAACATCTATATCTCCGACCACAAGGAAAAGGTTAATAAATTATACGAGATCCTACACGACAAACAACAAAACAAGAAAGAACAGATTATTGACAAATTAAATGAAAAACGTGAAAAAACATTACCTGATATACCGACGGAAGTATTTGTGGAATCTAAACAAATACAAGACAAAACTAAACGGAAGTACAATAAAGAAATCATCAAGAATATAAACCCGATTAGGAAAACCGCCGAAATTGAACCACGACACCACAACACCCGTACCAAAATTCATTTAAAAAACGTCAAAAGACCTAGAGCACTAAAGACAAAACCTATCAAAACACTAGACTCCGACGAAGTAAAACCCGACGAACCAAAACCCGACGAACAAAAATCCGACAAACAAAGAATAGAACCCAGAACAAAATTATCAGTAGACGATCTCGAAACCATTAAAGGTTCTAATTGGTTTAACGACCAAGGAATAAATCTTTATATGGAATTAATCAATATCAGGAGCAAAACCAACCTTAAACTACCCAACACATACGCTTTCAACACCTTCCTGTACGTATCCTATTTACGAGGTTACGATCATGTAAGGAATTATACGAAGAAAATCGACCTTTCAGAAAAGGATTTAATATTGATCCCCATTCAGGAAAACGCTCACTGGAGACTTGTATCTATCAAACCCAAACAAAAGACAATAAATTATTACGACTCATTAGGGTACAATGGCTCTCAAATACTCGAAACTATATTCCAATACTTGAAGGATGACTTGCAAGATAAAATCAACCAAACTATAGAACGATCAGAATGGACTCTACATGCCGACCTTTTATCACAAGATAAACCGCTTAAATTCACTTCACAAAATTTGCGTGATGAAATTCACGACAACGTCACCAATAAACACTTAAATTCTTAACTTTAATTTCAGACTCATTACGGGCACCCTTGCTGCCGAGATCCACAACGTCGACCAAAGTGGAGGACTGATACCCATCAACTTAGGACCAGCATACACTGAAACCGAGGAACACCTCATGATCATACACTACGACATTAAGACACTACACACCTCGCTGAACGACCTACAATCATCTTTCATAAAACTCAAACGAAAACTCCAACAGAAATCATCACAAACACTTAACGAATACGTACACACCATCGAAGCGAATTTGCAAATTGCAAACGAAAAAATTCAAAACTTACAACCCCGTCAAGACATTAAAATCAGCCAGCGCTCTAAGAGAGGCCTAATCAACGGATTAGGATCAGTCATCAAATTTATTACCGGAAACCTTGACGAAAAAGATAGGATAAAGTACGACAAAATAATCAAAACCCTATCTGAAAGAAACACTCAAACAAACGTACGACTGAATAAAGAACACCGACTATTAACAGGACTAATACGAAAATATAACGAAACAATCAATAACTTGAACCTGAACAACCAAGAAATAAAAGCTAAATTGAAAGCTCAATCAGAGCTCACCATTGAATTTAATGCCGCACGAATGCGCGAAATTGCATCTCTAATTATATCAAACTTGAACGTTATCATAAACCAACAACGCGAACTTGAAACTTCCTTAGCCTTCTGCAAAATTGGGATAACACACCCTAGTATAGTCCCACTTCAAGCTTTCGAAGCAGAATTAACAGAAATTGCAAAGGAAAATCGTAGAAACAATCTAAAAATGTTCAACAACACAATAGAATACGAGCTAAACTCCAAAACTATTTGTTCACTAACCAATGACCAAATATTGTATATAATAAGAATACCAGTCTTTGTTGATACTGGACTACAACTATATCTACTCCAACCTGTACCCATTATAAAAGGTACAGACTATGTAACCATTATACCTAAGAACAAATTTATCCTAGTGGATAACAGTTACACTATTAAATACGCCACTAACAAATTATGTTATAAAACTAACAATAACTATTATTATTGCGACAATGAACAATTATGTGAAGAGACGTCCACCTGTTCTCAAAATATAATAAAGAATAATACCCTATCAGGATGTCAATTTACGAAAATTCAAATTAAAGTCCCCTTTCACTCATTAGTACCCGAATCAGGTCATATCATCATAACGCCCATTCATAATACCCATTCATGCCAGCCACATCAGGGGAGGAGATAACCAGACTTCATCCACTTCCACGGCAAAACGTGGAAGCAACACCGCAGCCTGTCCCTCGGGCACAGAAGCAGAAGAAGCTGTATGCTGATGCCCTGGCAAGCAAACTGAAGATGAGGACAAGCAACAAGCCAGAACCAATAGTGGTGACAAGGGACCACGAGTCAGGGGCTCCCCTATCTCCAGGGTCCATCAAGAGGGCTGTCACAAGCGAGATTGATGTGGTCTCGCTTGGGGTGGGAGTGGATGCTTGCAGGCCAGGGAAGGGCAAGCTGTTGCTGGTGCCTAGGAACCAAGAGGAGGGTGTGGTCCTCACTGCTGCTTTGCAGGAGAAGGGTTTCAAGGCTAGGGGTCCTGTGAAGCCTTGGAAACCCCTACTTGTTAGCATAAACCGGGTGGACAGATCCATCCCCCAGGAGCAGCTGAGAAGGGCAGTATGGAGACAGAATGATTTCCTGAAGGATCTCATGACTCCAGCTGAAATGGAGGAGGGTTTTGTCCCTGCCTTCAGAAAAGGCCGAAGGGACCTGGATGATGTAATTTGGGTAGTTAGAGTCTCCCCCAAAGTCCGAGACATCCTGCTGGGAGCTCGCACATTGAACATTGGGTTTGCAAGGTCCAATGTGAGGGACTTTATTGACCTCAACCGATGCTTCAAGTGCCAGGCGTATGGGCATACATCTACCAGGTGTACCGAAGCAGAAGAAGTGTGTGGAAGATGTGCCGGCGCACACCGGACAGATGGCTGCATAGCTCAGACTGTTAGATGTGCAAACTGCCAGCGCGCAGGACTCAATGCCGCACATGCAGTGTCGGATATGAGCTGCCCAGCCTATGAGTGGGCCATGAGGAGATTCGTTAGGCTGATTGATGTCAAGGGAGCCATGGAGGGGGCCGCCAGTAGAATGGATATCAAATGATGAACATTCTGCAAGGCAATCTACACAGAAGCTCCACAGCACAGGATATACTCCACCAACTGCTACGTGAAAAAGAAGTGGACATAGTGATCATTAGCGAACAACATCATGATCAGGAACACCGGTGGTACGTAGATAAACTTGGCACTGCAGCCATATGGTCAGTCACTCAAGGACATGTAGAGAGCCACGGGGCGGGGGCAGGCTATGTGTGGATCAAGCAAGGGGGAGTAACGTACTTCAGCTGCTACTTCACTCCTAACGAACCCACCAGCACATTTGAGGGTAAGTTAGGAGCACTAGAGGATGCTGTCCAAACAGCTCAAGGGGGCTTAGTGGTGGCTGGCGACTTCAATGGAAAGGCACTCGAATGGGGAATGCCTAACCCAGACCGGAGAGGAAGGCTGATAATGGAAATGGCATCCAGAGTAGGTTTGACAGTGCTGAATGAAGGAAATACCCCTACTTTCCATCGTCCAGGACAAACTGGAACCATACCAGACATATCTCTGGCTTCAGAGAGCTTGGCCCGACGGATTCAGAAATGGCAAGTTGTTTCTGAATATACTGGAAGCGATCACCAGTATATCACCTTTGAAGTCACAGAGCAGCGAAGACATGCCCCAAGCAGAGACGCCAGCAGTGCCCAAGGATGGAACCTGGGCAAACTAGATAGAGAAAAAATGGTACAGGCCCTGCAGGACGGAGATCAGTTGCTAAACTCAAGGCAGCAGGATGCTGCAGGCACCCCTGACGCTGAATCGATAGTCAGGGAGACTATGGCAATAATCACAGAAGCCTGCAAGACATCAATGCCAAGAAGAAAACCAAGAATGGATAAGCCCCCTGTCTATTGGTGGAGCGAAGAGATAGCCCAACTCAGAAGGTTCTGTAATCAACTAAGACGCAGAGCCCAGAGAGCCAGAGACCGGGAAAACCAGCATCAAACACAGAACGAATACACAGAGGCCAGGAGGAGGCTCCGCCATGCAATAAATAAAAGCAAAGCGGACTGTTGGAAAACACTTGTGAGGGAAGTGGATGAAGACCCTTGGGGACGGGGATACAAGATAGTGACTGGGAAACTGCAAGCTCCTGGCCGAGCCAGCCTGCTGAATGAAGAAGAACTGGAGCCCATTGTCAATGGGCTGTTCCCAAACCACCCTCCCAGGAACTATGATCTCAGACAAGCATGTATACCAGAACCCTTATTCACTGAAGAAGAGCTGAAAAAAGCTATTGGATCCCTGAAAAACCGTAAGGCGCCAGGACCAGATGGGATACCTTCAGAAGTACTCAAAATAGCCACAGAAGTATGCCCGCTTTTGCTATTAAGGATGTATAATTCGTGCCTTTCAGCAGGGATTTTCAGCAAGCAATGGAAAAAAGCCCGCTTAGTGCTCTTGGACAAAGGAAAGGGAGACCCACGTTCACCCTCATCCTGGAGGCCGTTATGCATGCTGGACACAGCAGGAAAGGGCTATGAAAAACTTCTCCTCCTACGCCTGCTGCCAGTAATACAGGAAGCAGGCGATCTGTCCCCTAGGCAGTATGGATTTCGAAAGGGGCGATCTACAGCTGATGCCCTCAGGGATGTGGTTGCAACTTTAAGAAAAACGCAAGAGGGTAGCAGATACACCCGGAACGTGGCAATGCTGGTGACCCTTGACGTCAAAAATGCTTTCAACTCAGCAAGCTGGTTAGACATGCTGCAGTCACTGCAAAATACTTTCGAGGTGCCTCCATACCTGCTAAATGTCATTGATAGTTACCTCAGTGACCGGACCTTAGTCTTTGGGACTGCTCAGGGGGAAAGGTTGAAGCAAATAACAGCTGGGGCAGCCCAGGGATCGGTTCTGGGACCCCATCTCTGGAACGTAGCGTATGACGGGGTCCTTAGGTTGGAAATGCCTGAGGACTGTTACCTTGTAGGTTACGCTGATGATATAGCAGCAGTGATCCTGGCAAGGACAACTGATATGGCCCAGATAAAACTTACCCAGATCATGGGACTGATCACCAGTTGGATGAACGATCATGGCCTGACACTAGCGGCAGCCAAGACAGAGGTAGTTGTCTTTACCAGAAAGCGCATACCCACCATCCTACCAATAAGAATTGAAGGTGCAGAAGTCTGGAGCAAGCCGGCCGGGAGATATTTGGGAGTCATGCTGGACACAAAGATTACCTTCTGGAGCCACATCAGACAAGCCGCGGATAGGGCTGCACAGAGGACCTCTGCTCTGAGCCGCCTAATGAGGAATACTAACGGGCCTAGGCCTTGTAAGCGGCGCCTGATGATGTCAGTGGTACATTCAATCTTGCTGTATGGGGCAGAGGTTTGGGCAGATGCGCTGAACGTTGCATACTACAGGAAGCGTATGATAGCTGTTCAGCGGAGGGGAGCACTGCGGATTGCATGTGCTTACAGGACAGTATCAGAACCAGCAATACTCGTCCTGGCGGGTGTGATACCCATACAGCTGCTGGCTGCAGAAAAGAAGCGAGTGTATGAGCGGAAAGACGCAGGACAGAGACCCCGCGTCTCCAGGGAGGAAAGAGACCGCACAATGGAAAGATGGCAGGAAATGTGGACAGGCGAGCTGAGAGGGCGATGGACTGCTCGGTTGGTCCCTGACATCAAGGTGTGGATGCAAAGGGGGCATGGAGAAGTGAACTATTTCCTGACTCAGTTCTTCTCAGGACATGGACTTTTCTATGCCTACTTGCACAGAATGGGAAAGGTGGATACTCCATTGTGCCGCTGCTGTCAGGATGTGGAGGATGATGCGCTTCACACGTTCTTTGGATGCGCGAGATGGGCAGAGGAAAGGAGCTGGCTCAAAGAAGCACTGGGCATCACGTCTCCCAATATGACCCCAGAAATATTAGTTGCCAAGATGTTGCAGAGCGAGCAGCATTGGACCCTCACATCAGAATATGTGGAGAAGGTGTTGAGGATAAAGATGCTCCTTGAACGGGAGCGGCAACGTACGGAAGGCGCGGACCGACAAAGGCAAGCAGAGTGAAGAGGACTCCCGAGGACTCAGCCCGAAGTAATGTGTTAAACAGTCCCAGGCTGAGCTCCAACACGGGAAAGGTAGGTGAGGTTTTAGTGAGGTTTGAGTCCCACATAACCTGGAGGTGCGGTCCTCTCCAAGTCCACCTATGGTTCTTAAAGATTTCCTCACCGGCCTACGAAAAAAAAAAAAAAAAAAACCTGTACCCATTATAAAAGGTACAGACTATGTAACCATTATACCTAAGAACAAATTTATCCTAGTGGATAACAGTTATACTATTAAATACGCCACTAACAAATTATGTTATAAAACTAACAATAACTATTATTATTGCGACAATGAACAATTATGTGAAGAGACGTCCACCTGTTCTCAAAATATAATAAAGAATAATACCCTATCAGGATGTCAATTTACGAAAATTCAAATTAAAGTCCCCTTTCACTCATTAGTACCCGAATCAGGTCATATCATCATAACGGCCCCACATTAGGCCATATTAGAAGACAAAACCCCAGAAGGGAACATTCCAACCCTCATCAATGGCACTTGGATAATTCAACCATCAACGGATGAAATCCTCCTAAATAACATCCCCATAAAATCGACAAATTCAATCAAAACCAAACTGAGGATACCTCTAATCCCTCTCAATGAAATTTCAAACCTGAACATTAATCCTATGGAATTAAATTTAAAGGAGTTCTCCAGTATTCCCCAATTCGATGAACGATGGCCCTCTCTAAATGCCAATGACGTCGCTTTCGACTATGACTATGTACATTTCCTAGTAAGTCCAACGTATGTCATATTAACCATATTTTTATTAATTGTACTCGGTTGTGCGTACTATAAACAAAAACGGAAAACCCCATTAATAACACAACCTGCCAGTTATCCGTTACAGTTCGCACAGTGACTCATCCCCGCGCTGCAACTCAGCACAATGATTCATCCCCGTGCTTCAATCTACGGCGAGAGGAGTTACCACAGTCAATCCTCGACAAGACAAAGGACCTCATTCATCCACACCGGATGCGATAACTCCGCCACTTGAAGTCGCTGCGGATTCAGCAGAATCCACATCACAGACTCCCATTGTTGTCATTTTCCTAAAAGATGAATCAGCTAACTCCCACTCATCAACTCCCGTATAAAAAGACTCTGTGCCCAGTACTCGCTCTCTTTTCTGTTCCCGAGCTCTGTCGCGTCGCAACGTTTTGTTCATTGAGAATAAATTGTTTTTAAAAAGTTAACTGTGTGTTCGCGAGTTATTTTTTATATGTATGATTTGGTATAATACAGTATGGTATGATAGGAAAGAAATTCGTATGGTATGGTATGAGTACGGTGAGAATATGGTATGGTGCCGATTTGCAATACAGTCTGGTATAGACAGAAGGGTGATCTGCACAAGGAAGATAATAAACCGTTGTGTCAAGAATTTGCAGAGTTTTTTTATTCGATTTTCTGAATCTACGTATCTTGAAACGTAAACCAACAAATTTTGAGGAGGGGGGGGGGGGTTAAAAATCTTGGTTTATTATCTTCGCTAATGAACCATTGGAATCGCCCGAAGAAGAAAATTGTTCCCCCCCCCCCCCCCGTCTTGGGTTTCTATACGTAAGATACGTAAATTCAGAAAATCGATTAAAAAAAAATCCGTCCGTCCGCCGTACGCCGTAAATTTTTTCTTTGGGCGACTCCAATGGTTCATTATCGAAGATAATAAACCAAAAGTAGACTTCATATCGGCTCGAGGTGTTTATTTGAGTTCGAATGGACCTTCAAGAAGAGCATTTGTCGACTCAAATACATCGAGAAATCGAAAAAAAGTAGGCTTCACATCGACTCGAGGTATTTATTTGAGTTCGAATGGACCTTCAAGAAGAGCATTTGTCGACTCAAATACATCGTGAAAACGAAAAAAAGCTTACTTCATATCGACTCGAGGTATTTATTTGAGTTCGAATGGACCTTCAAGAAGAGCAATTGTCGACTCAAATACGTCGTGAAAACGAAAAAAAGTTGACTTCATATCGACTCGGGGGGTTGATTTGAGTTCGAATGGATCTTCAAGAATGGCAATTGTCGACTCAAATACATCGTGAAAACGAAAAAAAGTTGACTTCATATCGACTCGGGGGGTGATTTGAGTTCGAATGGATCTTCAAGAATGGCAATTGTCGACTCAAATACATCGTGAAAACGAAAAAAAGTTGACTTCATATCGACTGGAGGTGTTGATTTGAGTTGTAATGGATCTTCAAGAATGGCAATTGTCGACTCAAATACGTCGTGAAAACGAAAAAAAGTTGACTTCATATCGACTCGGGGGGTTGATTTGAGTTCGAATGGATCTTCAAGAATGGCAATTGTCGACTCAAATACATCGTGAAAACGAAAAAAAGTTGACTTCATATCGACTGGAGGTGTTGATTTGAGTTCGAATGGATCTTCAAGAATGGCAATTGTCGACTCAAATACATCGTGAAAACGAAAAAAAGTTGACTTCATATCGACTCGACGTGTTCATTTGAGTTCGAATGGACCTTCAAGAAGAGCAATTGTCGACTCAAATGCATCGTGAAAACGAAAAAAAGTTGACTTCATATCGACTCGAGGTGTTGATTTGAGTTCGAATGGACCCTCAAGAAGAGCAATTGTCGTCTCAAATACGTCGTGAAAACGAAAAAAAGTAGACTTCATATCGACTCGAGGTGTTTATTTGAGTTCGAACGGACCTTCAAAAAGAGCATTTGTCGACTCAAATACATCGAGAAAACGAAAAAAAGTTGACTTCATATCGACTCGACGTGTTTATTTGAGTTCGAATGGACCTTCAAGAAGAGCAATTGTCGACTCAAATGCATCGTGAAAACGAAAAAAAGTTGACTTCATATCGACTCGAGGTGTTGATTTGAGTTCGAATGGACCCTCAAGAAGAGCAATTGTCGTCTCAAATACGTCGTGAAAACGAAAAAAAGTAGACTTCATATCGACTCGAGGTGTTTTTTTGAGTTCGAATGGACCCTCAAGAAGAGCAATTGTCGACTCAAATATATCGTGAAACCGAAAAAAAGTTGACTTCATATCGACTCGAGGTGTTTATTTGAGTTCGAATGGACCTTCAAGAAGAGCAATTGTCGACTCAAATGCATCGTGAAAACGAAAAAAAATTGACTTCATATCGACTCGAGGTGTTGATTTGAGTTCGAATGGACCCTCAAGAAGAGCAATTGTCGTCTCAAATACGTCGTGAAAACGAAAAAAAAGTAGACTTCATATCGACTCGAGGTGTTTATTTGAGTTCGAACGGACCTTCAAAAAGAGCATTTGTCGACTCAAATACATCGAGAAAACGAAAAAAAGTTGACTTCAACTTGTGTTTAGGTATTTGAGTTCGAATGGACCTTCAAGAAGAGCAATTGGCGACTCAAATGCATCGTGAAAACGAAATAAAGTTGACTTCATATCGACTCGACGTGTTTATTTGAGTTCGAATGGACCTTCAAGAAGAGCAATTGTCGACTCAAATGCATCGCGAAAACGAAAAAAAGTTGACTTCATATCGACTCGAGGTGTTGATTTGAGTTCGAATGGACCCTCAAGAAGAGCAATTGTCGACTCAAATACATCGTGAAAACGAAAAAAAGTTGACTTCATATCGACTCGAGGTGTTTATTTGAGTTCGAATGGACCTTCAAGAAGAGCAATTGTCGACTCAAATGCATCCTGAAAACGAAAAAAAGTTGACTTCATATCGGCTCGAGGTGTTTATTTGAGTTCGAATGGACCTTCAAGAAGAGCATTTGTCGACTCAAATACATCGAGAAATCGAAAAAAAGTTGACTTCATATCGACTCGAGTTGTTCATTCGAGTTCGAATGGACCTTCAAGAAGAGCAATTGTCGACTCAAATACTTCGAGAAAACGAAAAAAAGTTGACTTCAACTTGTGTTTAGGTATTTGAGTTCGAATGGACCTTCAAGAAGAGCAATTGTCGACTCAAATGCATCGTGAACTCAAATACGTCGTGAAAACGAAAAAAAGTTGACTTCATATCGACTCGGGGGGTTGATTTGAGTTCGAATAGATCTTCAAGAATGGCAATTGTCGACTCAAATACATCGTGAAAACGAAAAAAAGTTGACTTCATATCGACTGGAGGTGTTGATTTGAGTTCGAATGGATCTTCAAGAATGGCAATTGTCGACTCAAATACATCGTGAAAACGAAAAAAAGTTGACTTCATATCGACTCGACGTGTTCATTTGAGTTCGAATGGACCTTCAAGAAGAGCAATTGTCGACTCAAATGCATCGTGAAAACGAAAAAAAGTTGACTTCATATCGACTCGAGGTGTTGATTTGAGTTCGAATGGACCCTCAAGAAGAGCAATTGTCGTCTCAAATACGTCGTGAAAACGAAAAAAAGTAGACTTCATATCGACTCGAGGTGTTTTTTTGAGTTCGAATGGACCCTCAAGAAGAGCAATTGTCGACTCAAATATATCGTGAAACCGAAAAAAAATTGACTTCATATCGACTCGAGGTGTTGATTTGAGTTCGAATGGACCCTCAAGAAGAGCAATTGTCGTCTCAAATACGTCGTGAAAACGAAAAAAAGTAGACTTCATATCGACTCGAGGTGTTTATTTGAGTTCGAACGGACCTTCAAAAAGAGCATTTGTCGACTCAAATACATCGAGAAAACGAAAAAAAGTTGACTTCAACTTGTGTTTAGGTATTTGAGTTCGAATGGACCTTCAAGAAGAGCAATTGTCGACTCAAATGCATCGTGAAAACGAAATAAAGTTGACTTCATATCGACTCGACGTGTTTATTTGAGTTCGAATGGACCTTCAAGAAGAGCAATTGTCGACTCAAATGCATCGCGAAAACGAAAAAAAGTTGACTTCATATCGACTCGAGGTGTTGATTTGAGTTCGAATGGACCCTCAAGAAGAGCAATTGTCGACTCAAATACATCGTGAAAACGAAAAAAAGTTGACTTCATATCGACTCGAGGTGTTTATTTGAGTTCGAATGGACCTTCAAGAAGAGCAATTGTCGACTCAAATGCATCCTGAAAACGAAAAAAAGTTGACTTCATATCGGCTCGAGGTGTTTATTTGAGTTCGAATGGACCTTCAAGAAGAGCATATGTCGACTCAAATACATCGAGAAATCGAAAAAAAGTTGACTTCATATCGACTCGAGTTGTTCATTCGAGTTCGAATGGACCTTCAAGAAGAGCAATTGTCGACTCAAATACTTCGAGAAAACGAAAAAAAGTTGACTTCAACTTGTGTTTAGGTATTTGAGTTCGAATGGACCTTCAAGAAGAGCAATTGTCGACTCAAATGCATCGTGAACTCAAATACGTCGTGAAAACGAAAAAAAGTTGACTTCATATCGACTCGGGGGGTTGATTTGAGTTCGAATAGATCTTCAAGAATGGCAATTGTCGACTCAAATACATCGTGAAAACGAAAAAAAGTTGACTTCATATCGACTGGAGGTGTTGATTTGAGTTCGAATGGATCTTCAAGAATGGCAATTGTCGACTCAAATACATCGTGAAAACGAAAAAAAGTTGACTTCATATCGACTCGACGTGTTCATTTGAGTTCGAATGGACCTTCAAGAAGAGCTATTGTCGACTCAAATGCATCGTGAAAACGAAAAAAAGTTGACTTCATATCGACTCGAGGTGTTGATTTGAGTTCAAATGGACCCTCAAGAAGAGCAATTGTCGTCTCAAATACGTCGTGAAAACGAAAAAAAGTAGACTTCATATCGACTCGAGGTGTTTATTTGAGTTCGAACGGACCTTCAAAAAGAGCATTTGTCGACTCAAATACATCGAGAAAACGAAAAAAAGTTGACTTCATATCGACTCGAGTTGTTCATTCGAGTTCGAATGGACCTTCAAGAAGAGCAATTGTCGACTCAAATGCATCGTGAAAACGAAAAAAAGTCGACTTTATATCGACTGGAGGTGTTGATTTGAGTTCGAATGGATCTTCAAGAATGGCATTTGTCGACTCAAACACATCGAGAAAACGAAATAAAGTTGACTTCACATCGACTCGACGTGTTTATTTGGGTTCGAATGGACCTTCAAGAAGAGTAATTGTCGACTCAAATACGTCGTGAAAACGAAAAAAAGTTGACTTCATATCGACTCGGGGTGTTGATTTGAGTTCGAATGGATCTTCAAGAATGGCATTTGTCGAGTCAAATACATCGAGAAAACGAAAAAAAGTTGACTTCATATCGACTCGACGTGTTTATTTGAGTTCGAATGGACCTTCAAGAAGAGCAATTGTCGACTCAAATGCATCGTGAAAACGAAAAAAAGTTGACTTCATATCGACTCGAGGTGTTGATTTGAGTTCGAATGGACCCTCAAGAAGAGCAATTGTCGTCTCAAATACGTCGTGAAAACGAAAAAAAGTAGACTTCATATCGACTCGAGGTGTTTTTTTGAGTTCGAATGGACCCTCAAGAAGAGCAATTGTCGACTCAAATATATCGTGAAACCGAAAAAAAGTTGACTTCATATCGACTCGAGGTGTTTATTTGAGTTCGAATGGACCTTCAAGAAGAGCAATTGTCGACTCAAATGCATCGTGAAAACGAAAAAAAATTGACTTCATATCGACTCGAGGTGTTGATTTGAGTTCGAATGGACCCTCAAGAAGAGCAATTGTCGTCTCAAATACGTCGTGAAAACGAAAAAAAGTAGACTTCATATCGACTCGAGGTGTTTATTTGAGTTCGAACGGACCTTCAAAAAGAGCATTTGTCGACTCAAATACATCGAGAAAACGAAAAAAAGTTGACTTCAACTTGTGTTTAGGTATTTGCGTTCGAATGGACCTTCAAGAAGAGCAATTGTCGACTCAAATGCATCGTGAAAACGAAATAAAGTTGACTTCATATCGACTCGACGTGTTTATTTGAGTTCGAATGGACCTTCAAGAAGAGCAATTGTCGACTCAAATGCATCGTGAAAACGAAAAAAAATTGACTTCATATCGACTCGAGGTGTTGATTTGAGTTCGAATGGACCCTCAAGAAGAGCATTTGTCGACTCAAATACATCGAGAAATCGAAAAAAAGTTGACTTCATATCGACTCGAGTTGTTCATTCGAGTTCGAATGGACCTTCAAGAAGAGCAATTGTCGACTCAAATACTTCGAGAAAACGAAAAAAAGTTGACTTCAACTTGTGTTTAGGTATTTGAGTTCGAATGGACCTTCAAGAAGAGCAATTGTCGACTCAAATGCATCGTGAACTCAAATACGTCGTGAAAACGAAAAAAAGTTGACTTCATATCGACTCGGGGGGTTGATTTGAGTTCGAATAGATCTTCAAGAATGGCAATTGTCGACTCAAATACATCGTGAAAAGGAAAAAAAGTTGACTTCATATCGACTGGAGGTGTTGATTTGAGTTCGAATGGATCTTCAAGAATGGCAATTGTCGACTCAAATACATCGTGAAAACGAAAAAAAGTTGACTTCATATCGACTCGACGTGTTCATTTGAGTTCGAATGGACCTTCAAGAAGAGCAATTGTCGACTCAAATGCATCGTGAAAACGAAAAAAAGTTGACTTCATATCGACTCGAGGTGTTGATTTGAGTTCAAATGGACCCTCAAGAAGAGCAATTGTCGTCTCAAATACGTCGTGAAAACGAAAAAAAGTAGACTTCATATCGACTCGAGGTGTTTATTTGAGTTCGAACGGACCTTCAAAAAGAGCATTTGTCGACTCAAATACATCGAGAAAACGAAAAAAAGTTGACTTCATATCGACTCGAGTTGTTCATTCGAGTTCGAATGGACCTTCAAGAAGAGCAATTGTCGACTCAAATGCATCGTGAAAACGAAAAAAAGTCGACTTTATATCGACTGGAGGTGTTGATTTGAGTTCGAATGGATCTTCAAGAATGGCATTTGTCGACTCAAACACATCGAGAAAACGAAATAAAGTTGACTTCACATCGACTCGACGTGTTTATTTGGGTTCGAATGGACCTTCAAGAAGAGTAATTGTCGACTCAAATACGTCGTGAAAACGAAAAAAAGTTGACTTCATATCGACTCGGGGTGTTGATTTGAGTTCGAATGGATCTTCAAGAATGGCATTTGTCGAGTCAAATACATCGAGAAAACGAAAAAAAGTTGACTTCATATCGACTCGACGTGTTTATTTGAGTTCGAATGGACCTTCAAGAAGAGCAATTGTCGACTCAAATGCATCGTGAAAACGAAAAAAAGTTGACTTCATATCGACTCGAGGTGTTGATTTGAGTTCGAATGGACCCTAAAGAAGAGCAATTGTCGTCTCAAATACGTCGTGAAAACGAAAAAAAGTAGACTTCATATCGACTCGAGGTGTTTTTTTGAGTTCGAATGGACCCTCAAGAAGAGCAATTGTCGACTCAAATATATCGTGAAACCGAAAAAAAGTTGACTTCATATCGACTCGAGGTGTTTATTTGAGTTCGAATGGACCTTCAAGAAGAGCAATTGTCGACTCAAATGCATCGTGAAAACGAAAAAAAATTGACTTCATATCGACTCGAGGTGTTGATTTGAGTTCGAATGGACCCTCAAGAAGAGCAATTGTCGTCTCAAATACGTCGTGAAAACGAAAAAAAGTAGACTTCATATCGACTCGAGGTGTTTATTTGAGTTCGAACGGACCTTCAAAAAGAGCATTTGTCGACTCAAATACATCGAGAAAACGAAAAAAAGTTGACTTCAACTTGTGTTTAGGTATTTGAGTTCGAATGGACCTTCAAGAAGAGCAATTGTCGACTCAAATGCATCGTGAAAACGAAATAAAGTTGACTTCATATCGACTCGACGTGTTTATTTGAGTTCGAATGGACCTTCAAGAAGAGCAATTGTCGACTCAAATGCATCGCGAAAACGAAAAAAAGTTGACTTCATATCGACTCGAGGTGTTGATTTGAGTTCGAATGGACCCTCAAGAAGAGCAATTGTCGACTCAAATACATCGTGAAAACGAAAAAAAGTTGACTTCATATCGACTCGAGGTGTTTATTTGAGTTCGAATGGACCTTCAAGAAGAGCAATTGTCGACTCAAATGCATCCTGAAAACGAAAAAAAGTTGACTTCATATCGGCTCGAGGTGTTTATTTGAGTTCGAATGGACCTTCAAGAAGAGCATTTGTCGACTCAAATACATCGAGAAATCGAAAAAAAGTTGACTTCATATCGACTCGAGTTGTTCATTCGAGTTCGAATGGACCTTCAAGAAGAGCATTTGTCGACTCAAATACATCGTGAAAACGAAAAAAAGTTGACTTCATATCGGCTCGAGGTGTTTATTTGAGTTCGAATGGACCTTCAAGAAGAGCATTTGTCGACTCAAATACATCGAGAAATCGAAAAAAAGTTGACTTCATATCGACTCGAGTTGTTCATTCGAGTTCGAATGGACCTTCAAGAAGAGCAATTGTCGACTCAAATACTTCGAGAAAACGAAAAAAAGTTGACTTCAACTTGTGTTTAGGTATTTGAGTTCGAATGGACCTTCAAGAAGAGCAATTGTCGACTCAAATGCATCGTGAACTCAAATACGTCGTGAAAACGAAAAAAAGTTGACTTCATATCGACTCGGGGGGTTGATTTGAGTTCGAATAGATCTTCAAGAATGGCAATTGTCGACTCAAATACATCGTGAAAACGAAAAAAAGTTGACTTCATATCGACTCGACGTGTTCATTTGAGTTCGAATGGACCTTCAAGAAGAGCAATTGTCGACTCAAATGCATCGTGAAAACGAAAAAAAGTTGACTTCATATCGACTCGAGGTGTTGATTTGAGTTCGAATGGACCCTCAAGAAGAGCAATTGTCGTCTCAAATACGTCGTGAAAACGAAAAAAAGTAGACTTCATATCGACTCGAGGTGTTTATTTGAGTTCGAACGGACCTTCAAAAAGAGCATTTGTCGACTCAAATACATCGAGAAAACGAAAAAAAGTTGACTTCATATCGACTCGAGTTGTTCATTCGAGTTCGAATGGACCTTCAAGAAGAGCAATTGTCGACTCAAATACTTCGAGAAAACGAAAAAAAGTTGACTTCATATCGACTCGAGGTGTTTATTTGAGTTCGAACGGACCTTCAAAAAGAGCATTTGTCGACTCAAATACATCGTGAAAACGAAAAAAAGTTGACTTCATATCGACTCGAGGTGTTTATTTGAGTTCGAATGGACCTTCAAGAAGAGCAATGGTCGACTCAAATGCATCCTGAAAACGAAAAAAAGTTGACTTCATATCGACTCGACGTGTTTATTTGAGTTCGAATGGACCTTCAAGAAGAGCAATTGTCGACTCAAATGCATCGTGAAAACGAAAAAAAGTTGACTTCATATCGACTCGAGGTGTTGATTTGAGTTCGAATGGACCCTCAAGAAGAGCAATTGTCGACTCAAATACATCGTGAAAACGAAAAAAAGTTGACTTCATATCGACTCGAGGTGTTTATTTGATTTTGAATGGACCTTCAAGAAGAGCAATTGTCGACTCAAATGCATCGTGAAAACGAAAAAAGTTGACTTCATATCGACTCGAGGTGTTGATTTGAGTTCGAATGGACCCTCAAGAAGAGCAATTGTCGTCTCAAATACGTCGTGAAAACGAAAAAAAGTAGACTTCATATCGACTCGAGGTGTTTATTTGAGTTCGAACGGACCTTCAAGAAGAGCATTTGTCGACTCAAATACATCGAGAAAACGAAAAAAAGTTGACTTCAACTTGTGTTTAGGTATTTGAGTTCGAAAGGACCTTCAAGAAGAGCAATTGTCGACTCAAATGCATCGTGAAAACGAAAAAAAGCCGACTTTATATCGACTGGAGGTGTTGATTTGAGTTCGAATGGATCTTCAAGAATGGCATTTGTCGACTCAAACACATCGAGAAAACGAAGTAAAGTTGACTTCATATCGACTCGACGTGTTTATTTGGGTTCGAATGGACCTTCACGAAGAGTAATTGTCGACTTAAATACGTCGTGAAAACTGTAGTATGATACAACTTCAGTATGATAATTGTTGACAGTGACCTGAGTAACGGTTATAATAAAGTTCATTCTTGAGTTTGAATCGAAAGAGAATATTGTATTCTTAAAATATTTCATTGGCGACGAAATGAAAAAGAACCAGACGCGTAAATCGAAGGACTGTGAGGAGGAGGTCCACAAGGAGGATGTGACGAAGAAGATGGAGAGATTCTCAATTGAGCCATTTCAGGAAACTGAGCCATGGGAGGAATATGAAGCGCAGTTTCTGCTCCGGTGTCGAGTTAAGGGATTGGGAGGTGATGATGCCGGGGAAGCTCGAAGAGATCTGCTGCTGGCTTACGTGGGACCCAAGGCGTTGAAGAAGGTAAAAAAGTTTCTACTTCCTAGATCCGCATATTTGGCTGACTGGGATGAAATTATTCACGCTTTTAAATCGATATATCAACCGAAGAGGACTGTATTTGCAGCAAGATTAGACTTCGAACAGTGCATAAGAGCGGAAAATGAGGGATTTGCAGATTTTGTGGTTAGGCTGAAGGAATTAGCGTCTTATTGTGGATATGAGAATAATATGGAAGAAAGAGTCAGAGACAGATTTGCAGGAGGCTGCAAATTCCACGCTTTTGAGATGGAAATTCGTCAGCGTTGGCCGGAGGGGGTAAATGAAAATAAATCGAGGCTGACGCTAGAGCAGTTATTGAAGTTAGCCGAAACTATGGCAAGGGCTAGGGAAGAACTGGGATGCGAGAGGAAGGAGGAACAATTAATTGGGAAATTGACACAGCGGGACGAGAGAAACAAAACATCAAAGAAATGGAGTCAAACTAACAACCAAAGGAGAGAATGTGGAAGATGTGGGTTGAAGCATGATGTAGGTAAATGTTCAGCTAGTCAGTCGAAGTGTTTTCGTTGTAACAAAGTAGGCCATTTTGCAAGGCAATGCAAGGCTGCAACGGTGAGAACGTTGGAGGAAGATGAGGAAGAACAAGTAGGCAACGAAGTAAGTATTCAAAAGACCCAAATCGAGGAGATGAGGACCAGTCGGATACCACGGGCTACAATTACGGTTGAGTTGAATGGTCAGGAAGTGCGGATGGAGTTTGACTCAGGCGCAAGAGCCTCTATGATCGGGTTGTCGTTATGGAAGAAGATAGGGGCACCGAAGTTAGAAAAGAGCAAATCGAGGTTTGTTGCGTATGGGAGTAACACGTTGGACGTGAAGGGGGAGTGCATGGTGGTAGTCAAGGTCGTCAATCAGATCAAGACACTTAAGCTGGCGGTAGTGAACGGTGAGGAGACACCATTATTTGGTTTACCATGGATCCTAGCATTCAAGATGGATTTACCGGCAGAGGTGAGAGTTCATAAGACGGAAGTGGAAAAAGTTGATAACGTAACGTTAAAGAGAGCCAGGGCCGTGATAAATAAATTCTCAGAAGTCTTCAGAAATGAGTTAGGAACTATTAAGGGATATCAAGCTAGAATTCATATGAAGGAGGGGGCTATCCCGAGAAGTTTTCCTGCGCGCAGGGTGCCATTTCCAATGAGGAAAAGAATAGAACAGGAGTTGGAAAGGCTGGTTCGAGCGGGGATACTTGAGGAAGTGGATCCGACGATCACACCAATTGAGTGGGCAACACCGACTGTGAATGTGGAGAAACCAAATGGGGACATCCGGATTTGTGGGGATTTCCGGGTAACCCTTAACCCAAACATGATTCTGGAGAGTGCACTCTTGCCCACGTTTGAAGAACTGACGAGCAAACTGGCAAATGGCAAAATCTATAGTGTCATCGACTTAAGGGACGCATATTTGCAATTAGAAGTATGCGAAGAACACAGGAAATACCTGACAATAGCTACACACAAGGGTTACTTCAAGTACCGGCGGTTACCTTTTGGCGTATCGGCGAGTCCGGGAATTTTTCAACGGTTCATGGAGGGGTTGCTAAAAGGGATACCGAATGTGGGAGTGTTATTGGACGACATAATAATAACAGGTAAAACAGTGGAAGAACACTTAGGAAACTTGGAAGCAGTTATGAAAAGATTGAAGATTGCTGGCGTAAGGGCAAAAGAAGAGAAATGTAAATTCATGCAGAAATCAGTCAAGTATCTTGGTCACAACATTGATGAGCACGGTATTCATCCGTTGGAAGAAAAAGTGAGGGCGATTCAAGAGGCACCGTCTCCCGTCAATGTCAAACAACTGCGATCGTTCTTGGGATCAATAAATTACTATGAGAGATTTGTTCCGAGGCTACATGAAATGTGTGCGGGCTTACATAGACTTACAGGATCAAAGGTAAGGTGGAAGTGGACAGCTGAAGAGGATGAGACATTCCGGAAAGTTAAGTCAATCCTGTCATGTTCAGACACTGTAGTGCCGTACGATGAAGCCCTGCCCTTGGTGTTGGTGTGTGATGCGTCGGAACAAGGCCTTGGAAGTGTTCTTATGCATAGGTTTCCTGACGGGTCTGAGAAACCTATTGCGTTTGCCAGCAAGACTCTAGCTGAAGCAGAGAAAAACTACGCAAATATTGATAGAGAAGCTTTGGCGATATTGTTTGCTGTGCGGAAATTCCATCAGTACATATATGGACGAGAATTTGTATTGGTAACAGATCATAAGCCACTCCAACGAATTTTCGGTACAGAACGAAATCTTCCAAAAGTTGCCAACAACAGACTTGTTAGATGGGCAATCGAACTAAATCAGTACCAGTACGAGATTGAGTACAGAAAAGGGGAAGAAAATGTTTGTGCGGATGCTCTATCAAGGCTAGCAGGGAAAGACAATTCAGTAGATACAGAAATAAAAGGTATTAAATTTTTAAATTTGACTAAAATTGAAACATTAATGTCAGTTGAAAAATTGAGGAAGGAAAGCAATCACGATAAGGAAATCAAAGCGGTAAGAGAATACGTCAAGAATGGCTGGCCACAACAACCAAACCAAGACTTAAAGCTATATATGCTTCGGAAAGATGAGTTCACAGTGGAAGATGGAATCCTGTTAATTCTGGGGCGTATTGTGGTGCCAGGGAACATGAGGAGACAAGTGTTGAGGATTTTACATGGTGGTCATCCAGGGATTGCCGCAATGAGGTCAATCGCAAGGTACTATGTATGGTGGCCCCAGATCGACAAAGAGATAGAAGTTTTTGTGAAGGGATGTCATCATTGTCAAGAGAATCAGGATGACGTGGAAGAGGTACCCTTATATCCATGGAATGTCCCGGACAGAGTATGGGAACGGATTCATTTGGATTTGGCTGGACCAGTCGATGGGGTAATGTGGTTGGTAGGAATTGACGCCTATTCGAAGTGGGCTGAAGTTGAATGCCTTCGGTCCACAACATCAGCTGTTCTAATCCAACGACTACGGTCATGGTTTAGTAGATACGGAATACCCGCAGAAGTGGTGACAGATAATGGGCCTCAGTTCGTTTCGGGGGAGATAGAGGATTTTTTCAACCGCAATGCAATTCGTCACATAAAGACCACACCCCAAGGAGCAATGGACTGGTTGAAAGATTAATAAGAACTCTTAAGAGACGTTATCAAGCCACGAAACAGGAAGTGAGGGACCCCTTATTAGCACTGCAAAACGTGCTATTTAGCTATCGGAATGGGCCGCAGAAAACACTAGGCAGAGCCCCAGCCGAGGTATTTTTTGGGCGACGATTTTCGACGATATTCGACAACCTAAAACCTAATGTCAGGAAACAGATGGAAAGAAAGATGTGGAAGCAGCAGGTACAACGTGATGGCCAAAAGAAAGGGAGATTTTTTGAAGAAGGGGACGAAGTATGGGTTAGGAATGAAAACAACCATGGCTGGAGAGCAGGAACAGTGGAGAAACGAAACGGACTGTACTCATACGAGGTGCGGACAGCAGGAGTCCTCAAGAAAAAACATGCTGACCAGCTACGAAGACGGGAAGGAGCAGTGGACGATATGGAGGGTGCAAAAGGAGCGGAAGGAAGGAGCGAAGAAGAAGAGGAGGGAGTAATGTAGTATGATACAACTTCAGTATGATAATTGTTGACAGTGACCTGAGTAACGGTTATAATAAAGTACATTCTTGAGTTTGAATCGAAAGAGAATATTGTATTCTTAAAATATTCTTAAAATACTCAAATACGTCGTGAAAACGAAAAAAAGTTGACTTCATATCGACTCGGGGTGTTGATTTGAGTTCGAATGGATCTTCAAGAATGGCATTTGTCGAGTCAAATACATCGAGAAAACGAAAAAAAGTTGACTTCATATCGACTCGACGTGTTTATTTGAGTTCGAATGGACCTTCAAGAAGAGCAATTGTCGACTCAAATGCATCGTGAAAACGAAAAAAAGTTGACTTCATATCGACTCGAGGTGTTGATTTGAGTTCGAATGGACCCTAAAGAAGAGCAATTGTCGTCTCAAATACGTCGTGAAAACGAAAAAAAGTAGACTTCATATCGACTCGAGGTGTTTTTTTGAGTTCGAATGGACCCTCAAGAAGAGCAATTGTCGACTCAAATACATCGTGAAAACGAAAAAAAGTTGACTTCATATCGACTCGAGGTGTTTATTTGAGTTCGAATGGACCTTCAAGAAGAGCAATTGTCGACTCAAATGCATCGTGAAAACGAAAAAAGTTGACTTCATATCGACTCGAGGTGTTGATTTGAGTTCGAATGGACCCTCAAGAAGAGCAATTGTCGTCTCAAATACGTCGTGAAAACGAAAAAAAGTAGACTTCATATCGACTCGAGGTGTTTATTTGAGTTCGAACGGACCTTCAAAATGAGCATTTGTCGACTCAAATACATCGTGAAAACGAAAAAAAGTTGACTTCAACTTGTGTTTAGGTATTTGAGTTCGAATGGACCTTCAAGAAGAGCAATTGTCGACTCAAATGCATCGTGAAAACGAAAAAAAGTCGACTTTATATCGACTGGAGGTGTTGAAATGAGTTCGAATGGATCTTCCAGAATGGCATTTGTCGACTCAAACACATCGAGAAAACGAAATAAAGTTGACTTCATATCGACTCGACGTGTTTATTTGGGTTCGAATGGACCTTCAAGAAGAGTAATTGTCGACTCAAATACGTCGTGAAAACGAAAAAAAGTTGACTTCATATCGACTCGGGGTGTTGATTTGAGTTCGAATGGACCTTCAAGAAGAGCATTTGTCGACTCAAATACATCGAGAAAACGAAAAAAAGTTTACTTCATATCGACTCGAGGTAGTTATTTGAGTTCGAATGGACCTTCAAGAAGAGCATTTGTCGACTCAAATACATCGAGAAAACGAAATAAAGTTGACTTCATATCGACTCGACGTGTTTATTTGGGTTCGAATGGACCTTCAAGAAGAGCAATTGTCGACTCAAATACGTCGTGAAAACGAAAAAAAGTTGACTTCATGTCGACTCGGGGTATTGATTTGAGTTCGAATGGATCTTCAAGAATGGCATTTGTCGACTCAAATACATCGAGAAAACGAAAAAAAGTTGACTTCATATCGACTCGACGTGTTTATTTGAGTTCGAATGGACCTTCAAGAAGAGCAATTGTCGACCCAAATGCATCGTGAAAACGAAAAAAAGTTGACTTCATATCGGCTCGAGGTGTTTATTTGAGTTCGAATGGACCTTCAAGAAGAGCATTTGTCGACTCAAATACATCGAGAAATCGAAAAAAAGTTGACTTCATATCGACTCGACGTGTTTATTTGGGTTCGAATGGACCTTCAAGAAGAGTAATTGTCGACTCAAATACGTCGTGAAAACGAAAAAAAGTTGACTTCATATCGACTCGGGGTGTTTCTTTGAGTTCGAATGGACCCTCAAGGAGAACAATTGTCGACTCAAATACATCGAGAAAACGAAAAAAAGTTTACTTCATATCGACTCGAGGTATTTATTTGAGTTCGAATGGACCTTCAAGAAGAGCATTTTTCGACTCAAATACATCGAGAAAACGAAATAAAGTTGACTTCATATCGACTCGACGTGTTTATTTGGGTTCGAATGGACCTTCAAGAAGAGCAATTGTCGACTCAAATACGTCGTGAAAACGAAAAAAAGTTGACTTCATGTCGACTCGGGGTGTTGATTTGAGTTCGAATGGATCTTCAAGAATGGCATTTGTCGACTCAAATACATCGAGAAAACGAAAAAAAGTTGACTTCATATCGACTCGACGTGTTTATTTGAGTTCGAATGGACCTTCAAGAAGAGCAATTGTCGACTCAAATGCATCGTGAAAACGAAAAAAAGTTGACTTCATATCGACTCGAGGTGTTGATTTGAGTTCGAATGGACCCTCAAGAAGAGCAATTGTCGTCTCAAATACGTCGTGAAAACGAAAAAAAGTAGACTTCATATCGACCCGAGGTGTTTATTTGAGTTCGAACGGACCTTCAAAAAGAGCAATTGTCGACTCAAATACATCGAGAAAACGAAAAAAATTTGACTTCATATCGACTCGAGGTGTTTATTTGAGTTCGAATGGACCCTCAAGAAGAGCAATTGTCGACTCAAATACATCGAGAAAACGAAAAAAAGTCGACTTCATATCGACTCGAGGTGTTGGTTTGAGTTCGGATGGACCCTCAAGAAGAGCAATTGTCGACTCAAATACATCGTGAAAACGAAAAAAAGTTGACTTCATATCGACTCGAGGTGTTTATTTGAGTTCGAATGGACCTTCAAGAAGAGCAATTGTCGACTCAAATACATCGAGAAAACGAAAAAAAGTTTACTTCATATCGACTCGAGGTATTTATTTGAGTTCGAATGGACCTTCAAGAAGAGCATTTGTCGACTCAAATACATCGAGAAAACGAAATAAAGTTGACTTCATATCGACTCGACGTGTTTATTTGGGTTCGAATGGACCTTCAAGAAGAGCAATTGTCGACTCAAATACGTCGTGAAAACGAAAAAAAGTTGACTTCATGTCGACTCGGGGTGTTGATTTGAGTTCGAATGGATCTTCAAGAATGGCATTTGTCGACTCAAATACATCGAGAAAACGAAAAAAAGTTGACTTCATATCGACTCGACGTGTTTATTTGAGTTCGAATGGACCTTCAAGAAGAGCAATTGTCGACTCAAATGCATCGTGAAAACGAAAAAAAGTTTACTTCATATCGACTCGAGGTGTTGATTTGAGTTCGAATGGACCCTCAAGAAGAGCAATTTGTGATATTCTTTTACTGTAGATTATTATTACTTATTATTATTTCGATCATATGTTTCCAAATTCACCTACGTGGCATTTCTATTGTGAAAGACTATTTTATGATGTGCTCTTCTTAGCTGAATAAAGCCTTATTCTAAAAGGTATAGACATTTAATACTACAATTTATTCAGCTAAGAAAAATCATGGATAAGTTCCTCAAACCTGAACGACTCGACGCTGATCCATCCTCGACTCCAACGCTGCACACGAATGGATCCACTGGTATGCTACCTTTACGCATTTCCTTAGTACCGATAACACTTTGAACTCTGCTAAGAAATTACAACTCCTCATCAACTTTGTCTCTCCTACTGTATACCTATACTTCAGCGGCTGCACGACCTTTGATGCAGCGGTAGCCATCCTGAAAGGACTGTACGTTAAGCAAAAAAATGTAGTTTATGCGAGACACTGCCTAGCTTCTCGTAAGCAACGGTCAGATGAATCAATCGATACTTATCTACGAGCTCTAAATTTAATGAGCAACGATTGCGAGTTTGAGGATGTCACCGCTGAGCAGAATCGTAAGGATTGCGTCCGTGATTCTTTTATAAGTGGGCTCCTGTCACCTATTATTCGCCAAAGACTCCTAGAAAACACAACACTGACACTAGACGACGCATACAACCAAGCTCTCTCTCTCGAAATGGCCCAGAAGCATTCCAAAACGTATGATTTCCCTACTGAAATTAACGCGGCTCCCTCTAAATCTCCCACGCAACCAGACCCCACTTCAGCAGCCCTTACAAGATACAAATTAAGAAAATGCTACTTTTGTGGAGGCCCTTTCCACCGACGATATGATTGTCCCGCTAAAGAGGCTGTTTGTAATGGGTGCAGCAAAATAGGCCATTTCGAAAAAGTCTGTCAATCGAAATTTCAAAAAAACACCACGGCCTCCACTGACTTTACCGCTACAATTCTAACTGCCGCTTCTCCGCCCTGCGTCAAGAAGGCTGTAAAATTAGTTAAGCTTAATGGTATTACATGTCATGCCCTGATTGATACAGGAAGCAGCCTGAGCTTCCTTAATCTTGCAAAGGTCAAGGATCTGCGCTTAGCTATGGTTCCTCAACAACGACAGGTATCTATGGCTACAACAGCCCTAGTTTCTCCAATAGTTGGTAGTTGTTCAGTAGACCTGCAGATTGAGGACCACTACTACAAAAACGCAGAATTCTCGGTTATGAAGGATCTCTGTGCGGATTTCATACTAGGCCATGACCTTTTGCGAACCCACCACTCAGTAGAATTGGAATTTGGGGGACCTCGTGAACCCCTCAAAATTTGCAGTCTCGCGGTTGCAGCCATAACTCCTGTATCCCTTTTCTCGTCGCTAGTTGACGGGTGGAAGCCCATTGCTACCAAATCTAGGCACCATTCATACACTAAAGACGACTTAGATTTCATTCAACGTGAAGCCAGCAGGATGTTACAGGAAGGGATCATTGAACCAAGTAGATCTCCCTGGAGGGCCCAGGCGCTAGTAACATCCAGTGCCAATCACAAGAAAAGATTGGTTATTGACTATTCGCAGACAATTAACCGTTTTACCCTCCTGGATGCTTATCCACTTCCGCGTATTGACACTATCGTGCATAGGGTTTCGCAATATTCCATATTCAGCACCATAGACCTTCGTAGCGCATATCACCAAATCCCTATTAGAACCGAAGAAAGAGCATTTACAGCATTTGAGGCCAATGGGCAGCTATATCAATTTACCAGGATTCCATTTGGCGTTACAAATGGGGTTGCCGCCTTCCAAAGGGTAATTGATGAGATTATCCGTAACGAAAACCTGGTAGGTACGTTTGCTTACCTAGATGATGTAACTATCTGTGGAAAAAATAACGAGGAACATGATACCAATTTACAAAAATTTCTCAAAGCCGCCGAAAAATACAGTTTAACATTAAATGAAGAAAAGTGTAAGTTCAGAACAACAACAATCAGTATATTAGGCTACAACATTTCGAACAGATCCATTAAACCAGACCCAGAACGAGTAAGACCACTCCTTGACATGCCTGCTCCCAAGGATCCATCCTCCCTCCAGAGGATTTTGGGATTCTTCTCGCACTACTCGAAATGGGTACCTAAGTATTCTGAGAAGATAAGACCCTTAGTCCAGTCGTCCACATTTCCTCTAAAACAGGATGCTGTGGCGGCTTTTGAGCTTCTCAAAACCAATATTGCTGAGTCAGTTGTTTCTGCCGTGGACGAATCAATACCCTTCACCGTTGAAACGGACGCATCTGAATTTGCGATATCCGCGACCCTTTCCCAACAAAACCACCCAGTAGCCTTCTTTTCACGTACTCTCTCACCTTCCGAACAGAAACATTCTATAATAGAGAAGGAAGCATACGCAATTGTGGAAGCTCTGAGGAAATGGCGGTCATTCTTAATTTCACGTCATTTTCGACTTATCACTGACCAAAAGAGTGTATCATTCATGTTTGATAACCACCATGCAACCAAAATAAAAAACGAGAAAATCTTAAGATGGCGTATTGAATTGGCTCCCTACAAATATGACATTATCTATAGACCAGGAAAACAAAACATCTCAGCAGATACTCTTTCAAGGGTCACAGCTTCCATGAGCACTACTTCTCCTTTAACCAACTGGCATGAAAAAATGAACCATCCGGGCGTAACAAGGATGTACCATTGGATACGATCAAAGAACCTCCCGTTCTCTTTGGACGAAATTCGGAAAATGACAACTTCTTGCAAAATTTGTGCAGAAATAAAACCTCGTTTCTACGCAAAAGAACCAACTCATCTGATCAAAGCCACCTCCCCTTGGGAAAGATTAAATCTCGATTTTAAAGGACCACTCCCCACCAACAGCCGTAATCGTTATATCCTGACTGTAGTCGACGAGTATAGCAGGTTTCCATTCGCCTTTCCGTGTCCTGACGTCTCTTCTGCCACTATACGTCGACACCTGACCAATCTTTTCACGCTATTTGGACTCCCTGCTTACATCCACAGCGACCAAGGTGCCTCGTTCATGTCCGATGACTTGAAAACATTCCTACACTCGCAGGGAGTCGCCACTAGTCGAACCAGCCCTTACAACCCACAAGGGAATGGTCAGTGTGAAAGGTATAACAAGATAATTTGGGAGACTGTTAACCTTGCATTGAGACAACATGGACTTGATACCAAGCAGTGGGAAGCAGTTCTCAACGAAGCTTTACATTGCATCCGAGCTCTACTGTGTACTGCTACCAACAGCACCCCTCACGAGCGTATGTTCCAGCACCCAAGAAGGTCTTCCTGCGGCACCTCCCTACCTGCATGGCTGCTTCAGCAAGGACCAGTGCTGCTTCGAAAATTCCAGAGGCAGAGCAAATACGATCCCCTCGTTGAAGAGGTGGAACTACTTGAAGCGAATCCGAACTACGCTCACGTTCGACTACCAGATGGTCGAGAAACTACGGTTTCGACACGACATCTTGCCCCTTCCGGTGATCTCACGGACCACCTTCAAGACGAGGTAGTATTACACCCTGATGAACCTCATCTTCTGTTGGATCGAGGCGAACCTCAGCTTTCGCCAGAACCTGCTGCTGAACCTTCAACCACGAACGATGCTCCTTTGCCATCCTCAAGGGAAGACGACAACCCTGTCAATCAAAACGTCCATCTCAGGAGGAGCACGCGTAAGCGCGAACCTCCCGCGTACCTACGGGACTATGTTCATAAATGAAGTGGGGGAGAATGTGATATTCTGTTACTGTAGATTATTATTACTTATTATTATTTCGATCATATGTTTCCAAATTCACCTACGTGGCATTTCTATTGTGAAAGACTATTTTATGATGTGCTCTTCTTAGCTGAATAAAGCCTTATTCTAAAAGGTATAGACATTTAATACTACACAATTGTCGTCTCAAATACGTCGTGAAAACGAAAAAAAGTAGACTTCATATCGACTCGAGGTGTTTATTTGAGTTCGAACGGACCTTCAAAAAGAGCAATTGTCGACTCAAATACATCGAGAAAACGAAAAAAAGTTGACTTCATATCGACTCGAGGTGTTTATTTGAGTTCGAATGGACCCTCAAGAAGAGCAATTGTCGACTCAAATACATCGAGAAAACGAAAAAAAGTCGACTTCATATCGACTCGAGGTGTTGGTTTGAGTTCGGATGGACCCTCAAGAAGAGCAATTGTCGACTCAAATACATCGTGAAAACGAAAAAAAGTTGACTTCATATCGACTCGAGGTGTTTATTTGAGTTCGAATGGACCTTCAAGAAGAGCATTTGTCGACTCAAATACATCGAGAAAACGAAATAAAGTTGACTTCATATCGACTCGACGTGTTTATTTGAGTTGGAATGGACCTTCAAGAAGAGCAATTGTCGACTCAAATGCATCGTGAAAACGAAAAAAAGTCGACTTTATATCGACTCGAGGTGTTGATTTGAGTTCGAATGGATCTTCAAGAATGGCATTTGTCGACTCAAATACATCGAGAAAACGAAAAAAAGTTGACTTCATATCGACTCGACGTGTTTATTAGAGTTCGAATGGACCTTCAAGATGAGCAATTGTCGACTCAAATACATCGAGAAAACGAAAAAAACTCGTCAAATTCTTGACACAACGGTTCATTATCTTCTTTGTACAGATCACCCTTCTGTCTAGATCACTAGGTCTAAATGTCTAGATCCTAAATTTTCTGTATTGTTCATTATCTCCTTTGGTTGAAAAACCTTTGTCTGTTTGGAGGGTTGTAGGAGGCGGTAAGAAAAGAAGAAGTTTTTCCGAGCTTTCGGCTTTAATAAGCCATCTTCAGGGCTGCAACATATATTGACATCTGCTATAGGTTTGACCGTTGTCGGAATCATCAACTTACAATAATACAACTTACAAGAATAGAATTATTCTAATTAATTTAATGGTAGGTACAGTTGTTGACTTACGTAGGTAGGTATTGTTTCCTCAACTCGGTCTCTTTCGTTCAGAATAAACTACATGTCAGGTTATTTTGTTTCTCAGTAGGTACGGATAGCCGTACGTGGAGGTTATAGAGGTGTTGTTTGAATGTTTGTAGTTATGGAGGATGTTCGAAGAGAGACCGGGTTGGGGATTACAGGTGAGCACTTGGTAGGTAGGGAATATTTTAGTTTTAGTTTAGAGAATATCTATTGTCTATATGGGGTCGGGGTTTTTTTTTTTTAAATTCACTTGGCATTAGCTTATGCCATAGCCATGAATTCCTTTATTTCCATAAAGACAAATACAAAAGTTAAAAGCTGATGCCGGATTCACGGATAAACGTTAGTATTGCATGGTAGATCGAGGAGTTCCTAGAATGAATCAGCTGAAGATAGTTTGTGGGGCAGGGTATTCTTTTAATGCACTTGTCTAGCATGCGACATCTGGCGTCGATATATCTTGCGCATATCATGAGACGCATATATCGATATATCTTGCGCATATCATGGGTCGGGGTTGTAGAGGGTCTTTGTTATAAAATAATGGTATGAATTGTGTGCCAAGGTGATGAATGTCGGTTTTTAGATTCATAGTATTGGGTTGTTGCAGGATATGGATATTTTCATAAATTTGGCGTTTAAATGTTGAGGATTCTCTAGTTATGGAAGTGACGTTTTGGAAATCAGGTTCATGGTTGTGTTGAATGCAATGTTGGTCTAGGGCCGTTTTTTCTATTTTATTTCGGAAGTTATAGTTATGTGAATAGATTCTTTTATTTAAATTTTGTAAGCTTTCTCCTATGTACACTTGCTCACAGTTTTGAGTTTTGCACGGGATTTGATATACATTAAATCTAGTGTTTAAGAGTGGTTCTGGGTCTTTATGTGGGGGGAAGCTGTTTTTTAATTTATTGTTGTAAGACCAGGAGATTTTGTAGTTTTCTTTTTTAAATATGTTTCTGAATTTGTCGGCCCAGTCGGCACGGTAGGGTATTGAAACGAATTTACAGGGTTCTTTATCTATTTCTTCTTTATATTGGTTTTTCAAGTTGTGTTTTTGGTTTGCTATGTGGGTGTTTATTGAAGTTATTGTATTTATAGGTCTTTTAAAATAGTGTGTATTAAAGCCGAAAGCTCGGAAAAACTTCTTCTTTTCTTACCGCCTCCTACAACCCTCCAAACAGACATAGATCCTAAATGTTAGATTAATTATTATTATCAATTATCACTAATAATTAGTGATAATTGTTAATAATTATTATTAACAATTGTATCAAGTACCTAGTGAAAATTATTATAATTTATTGTTAGGTATTAATAATTCGTATTTATTATTAATAATAATTATTATGATTAATTAATACGATATAATTCTGGGGTTTTTAATACTACGTCGGTAATAATTTTTCTATAAAAGAAGTACCTACCAACAAACATTCCAAATTACCTTCATTTCCGTAGCACGAAACGCACCTCAGAACAACAAACTCGACATCACTTAAGCCATAATATGAACATGATAATATCATAATATTATTATGATGTTCCAAAGAGCTTGTTAGTATGAAAATGGACCTGTATTTCAACAGTTTGATTCATGATCGTGTTGTGAGGCACAATCTTTGAGCCGTCATTGTGAACGAACGGCTGGTCGTACAAAGCTGCGGATGGTCTTAAAAAATTCTACGGAACAAACTCTATCTAAATATGAAATAAAAAACATACCGTTCTATATGAATTTTTCGAGATAAGAAATTTTCAAAATTTTCAAATTCGTTTTGAACCCCCCTTGACCTAGGGTTATGAAAAGTTTCGAGGACCATTGTGGGGTTGGTCGAAACCCATAAAAAAAATTTCGTAATTTTAACTCAACGCTAACTGGGCGGTCGTGGACGGACGGATTTTTGGTTTATTATCTTCGATAATGAACCATTGGAATCGCCCAAAGAAAAAATTTTTTTAACCCCCCCTCAAAATTTGTTGGTTTACGTTTCAAGATACGTAGATTCAGAAAATCGAATAAAAAATAATCCGTCCGTCCGCCGTACGCCGTCCGCCGTCCGCCGTCCACGCCGTTTTGCCCAGTTAGCGTTGAGCTAAAATTACAAAATTTGGTTTCTGGGCTTGGACCAGCCCCACAATGATCCTCGAAACTTTTCATAACCCTAGGTCAAGGGGAAGGGATTCAAAACGAAATTTAAAATTTCGACGATGTCTTATCTCCAAATATTTAACTGAACCGTGTAAATTTTAGTTCACCTTCGAATGACCTGAAAAATTACGAATCTTTTAAGACCAATTGGATTTTTGTGCGACCAGCCGTTCGTTCACAGTGACCGCGCAAAGTTTTAGGAAAAACACTAAACTTTCGCGTCGAAAACGGCCGTTATGTGACCCAACCACCAGACGCCCAGAATAAAACTACCTTTTTACATCTTCCCGGTAAACTACAGTCTAGAAATTTTAACCGTGAGTCAGGGATAGACCACATTGCAATATTCACTCGGTTTCTCATCTGTAAAATTGTTTAAATAATACCTTTCTGTAATAATACAAATTAAATTTTGATGATGAGCTATGGACTTGAAATTTTAAAAATAGGTCAGAACTGGATCACAATGCAATATTCACTCGGTTTCTTGTCTGTAAAATTGTTTAAATAATACCTATTTGTTTAAACAAATTAAATTTTGATGATGAGCTAGATACTTGAAATTTTAAATATAGGTCAGAAATGGATGACATTTCAATATTCACTCGGTTTGTATGACATGGTATGAGTATGGTATGGTATATTATTGTATGTATGATTTGGTATAGTACAGTATGGTATGATAGGAAAGAAATTCGTATGGTATGGTATGAGTACGGTGAGAATATGGTATGGTGCCGATTTGCAACACAGTCTGGTATAGACAGAAGGGTGATCTGCACAAGGAAGATAATAAACCGTTGTGTCAAGAATTTGCAGAGTTTTTTTTATTCGATTTTCTGAATCTACGTATCTTGAAACGCAAACCAACAAATTTTGAGGGGGTGGTTAAAAAATATTTTTCTTTGGGCGATTCCAATGGTTCATTATCGAAAATAATAAACCAAAATCCGTCCGTCCGCCGTACGCCGTCCGCGCCACTTTGCCCAGTTAGCGTTGAGTTAAAATTCCGAAATTTTTTTTATGGGTTTCGACCAACCCCACAATGGTCCTCGAAACTTTTCATAACCCTAGGTCAAGGGGAAGAGGTTCAAAACGAATTTTGAAATTTTGAAAATTTCATATCTCGAAAAATTCATATAGAACGGTATGTTTTTTATTTCATATTTAGATGGAGTTTGTTCCGTAGAATTTTTTAAGACCATCCGCAGCTTTGTACGACCAGCCGTTCGTTCACAATGACGGCTCAAAGATTGTGCCTCACAACACGATCATGAATCAAACTTTTGAAATACAGGTCCATTTTCATACTAAAAGCTCTTTGGAACATCATATGGCTTAAGTGATGTCGAGTTTGTTGTTCTGAGGTGCGTTTCGTGCTACGGAAATGAAGGTAATTTCGAATGTTTGTTGGTAGGTACTTCTTTTATAGAAAAATTATTACCGACGTAGTATTAAAAACCCCAGAATTATATCGTATTAATTAATCATAATTAATAATAATTATTATTAATAATGAATACAAATTATTAATACCTAACAATAAATTATAATAATTTTCACTAGGTACTTGATAAAATTGTTAATAATTAGTGATAATTGATAATAATAATTAATCTAACATTTAGGATCTAGACATTTAGACCTAGTGATCTAGACAGAAGGGTGATCTGTACAAAGAAGATAATAAACCGTTGTGTCAAGAATTTGCAGAGTTTTTTTCTTTGGGCGATTCCAATGGTTCATTATCGAAGATAATAAACCAAAAAGTTGTCTTCATATCGACTCGAGGTGTTGATTTGAGTTCGAATGGACCTTCAAGAAGAGCATTTGTCGACTCAAATACATCGTGAAAACGAAAAAAAGTACATTTCATATCGACTCAAGGTGTTGATTTGAGTTCGAATGGACCCTCAAGAAGAGCAATTGTAGACTCAAATACATCTAGAAAACGAAAAAAAAGTAGACTTCATTTCGACTCGAGGTGCTTATTTGAGTTCGAATGGACCTTCAACAAGGGCAATAGTCGACTCAAATACATCGTGAGAACGAAAAAAAGTTGACTTCATATCGTCTCGAGGTGTTTATTTCAGTTCGAGTGGACCTTCAAGAAGAGCAATAATTATTGTAGACTGAAATACATCGAGAAAACGAAAACTCGCGGTTAAAATTTCTAGACTGTAGTTTACCGGGAAGATGAAAAAAGGTAGTTTTATTCTGGGGGTTGACCCACATCACGGCCGTTTAGTGTTTAGTGTTTTTCCTAAACCTTTGCGCGCTCACTGTGAACGAAAGGCTGGTCGCACAAAAATCCAATTGGTCTTAAAAGATTCGTAATTTTTCAGGTCATTTAAAAGTGAACTAAAAATTACACGGTTCAGTTAAATATTTTGAGATATGACATTGTCGAAATTTTAAATTTCGTTTTGAACCCCTTGACCCTTGACGTAGGGTTATGAAAAGTTTCGAGGACCATTGTGGGGTTGGCCGGAACCCAAAAAAAAAGTTTCGTAATTTTAACTCAACGCTAACTGGGCAAAGTGCCGCGGACGGCGTACGGCGGACGGACGGATTTTTTTTTTTTATTCGATTTTCTGAATCTACGTATCTTGAAACGTTAACCAACAAATTTTGAGGGGGGTTGAAAATTTGTTTTTCTTTGGGCGATTCCAATGGTTCATTATCGAAGATAATAAAACAATACGAGCAAAGCTGCTCTTATGCGGAAGTGGAGGGGGAGAAGCTTTTCTGCGGACCTTGTGGAAACTCGGTAAGTCCTGAGCATTTGTACCTACGAGTATTAATTAGAGTATGTATATTTTGGTTTATTATCTTCGATAATGAACCATTGGAATCGCCCAAAGAAAAAATTTTTTTAACCCCCCCTCAAAATTTGTTGGTTTACGTTTCAAGATACGTAGATTCAGAAAATCGAATAAAAAAAAACTCTGCAAATTCTTGACACAACGGTTTATTATCTTCCTTGTGCAGATCACCCTTCTGTCTATACCAGACTGTATTGCAAATTGGCACCATACCATATTCTCACCGTACTCATACCATACCATACGAATTTCTTTCCTATCATACCATACTGTATTATACCAAATCATACATACAATAATATACCATACCATACTCATATCATGTCATACAAACCGAGTGAATATTGAAATGTCATCCATTTCTGACCTATATTTAAAATTTCAAGTATCCAGCTCATAATCAAAATTTAATTTGTTTAAACAAATAGGTATTATTTAAACAATTATACAGACAAGAAACCGAGTGAATCCAGTTCTGTGATCCAGTTCTGACCTATTTTTAAAATTTCAAGTCAATAGCTCATCATCAAAATTTAATTTGTATTATTACAAAAAGGTATTATTTAAACAATTTTACAGATGAGAAACCGAGTAAATATTGCAATGTGGTCTATCCCCGACTCACGGTTGAAATTTCTAGACTGTAGTTTACCGGGAAGATGACAAAAGGTAGTTTTATTCTGGGCGTCTGAGGGTTGGGTCACATAACGGCCGTTTTCGACGCGAAAGATTAGTGTTTTTCCTAAACCTTTGCGCGCTCACTGTGAACGAACGGCTGGTCGCACAAAAATCCAATTGGTCTTAAAAGATTTGTAATGTTTCAGGTCATTCAAAAGTGAACTGAAAATTACACGTTTCAGTTAATTATTTTGAGATATGACATTGTCGAAATTTTAAATTTCGTTTTGAACCCCTTCCCCTTGACCTAGGGTTATGAAAAGTTTCGAGGACCATTGTGGGGCTGGTCCAAACCCAGAAACCGAATTTCGTAATTTTAACTCAACGCTAACTGGGCAAAGTGGCGCGGACGGCGTACGGGGGACGGCGTACGGCGGACGGACGGATTTTTTTTTATTCGATTTTCTGAATCTACGTATCTTGAAACGTTAACCAACAAATTTTGAGGGGGGGTTAACATTTTTTTTTCTTTGGGCGATTCCAATGGTTCATTATCGAAGATCGTCCGCGCCACTTTGCCCAGTTAGCGTTGAGTTAAAATTCCGAAATTTTTTTTTTATGGGTTTCGACCAACCCCACAATGGTCCTCGAAACTTTTCATAACCCTAGGTCAAGGGGAAGGGGTTCAAAACGAATTTTGAAATTTTGAAAATTTCATATCTCGAAAAATTCATTTAGAACGGTATGTTTTTTATTTCATATTTAGATAGAGTTTGTTCCGTAGAATTTTTTAAGACCATCCGCAGCTTTGTCCGACCAGCCGTTCGTTCACAATGACGGCTCAAAGATTGTCCCTCACAACACGATCATGAATCAAACTTTTGAAATACAGGTCCATTTTCATACTAACAAGCTCTTTGGAACATCATATGGCTTAAGTGATGTCGAGTTTGTTGTTCTGAGGTGCGTTTCGTGCTACGGAAATGAAGGTAATTTCGAATGTTTGTTGGTAGGTACTTCTTTTATAGAAAAATTATTACCGACGTAGTATTAAGAATTATATCGTATTAATTAATCATAATTAATAATAATTATTATTAATAATGAATACAAATTATTAATACCTAACAATAAATTATAATAATTTTCACTAGGTACTTGATAAAATTGTTAATAATTAGTGATAATTGATAATAATAATTAATCTAACATTTAGGATCTAGACATTTAGACCTAGTGATCTAGACAGAAGGGTGATCTGTACAAAGAAGATAATAAACCGTTGTGTCAAGAATTTGCAGAGTTTTTTAATGTATCACGACTGATTACAAATTCTCAAATTCTTCTATGGCTCTAGTGAACTTGAATATATTCAGAAGTATAAAGAATCTAGGTATTTTTGTACAGGACACCCTTTCGTGGACGCTACAAGTTACTAATATGTGTAATTCTGTTTTCAGAAGTTTGTATCGATTAAGAAGGGTCGCAATAGATTTCCCAGTCCATGTAAGAAAGCAGCTAGCTCAATCAGTGGTACTTCCAATCTTCGATTATGCCCCAGTAGAGCTATGCGTTCTAAAAAGCGAGGATGTCGACCGGCTACAAAGGGCTCAGAACGCCATTGTCAGATTTGTTTTAAGAGTCAATCTTGATGAGCATGTAACACCGCATTTTAAAAAGTTAGGTTGGCGGAAAATCGTTGAGAAGAAAAAGTTGCAATTGGCCGTGATGGTTTTCAAGATTTTAAAATGTAGAAAGCACTACTTGTCGTACATGTCACAAGTTGATACTAGGAATAATAATAGACTTCTTCAGATTCCCATCCACAGAACTACCTTCTACAATAGATCATTCGTGGTACGAGGTACGAAAATCTATAACGAATATGTGGATAAGTTCAACCTTGATTAGCAAACAAATGCTTTCTGGAATACAATGAATATTATGTGGTTAGCAAAATATTGATTGAGTCTTTCTGTGCAGTATACTGATGAGTGTATGATGATTTGGTGAAAAGTGATGCGCAACCTATTGCAAGAAGAACAAAATTATTATTAACATAATTTTTTATGTGTAACCTAATGAAAGAGGAACATTAAATTTTATCACAATATCTCAATTTTTAGAAGACTTCATATTAATTCGTAATTGTTAGCAGAATTTCGTTTGTAAGAGGAATTATGTTTACGAATGTTTCCAGGGGAAGTGGAAGAGAGGGCCACTTGGCCCTAACTTTCTCTGGTGGTTAAATAAAATAAACAAACAAACCTTTTCACGTTTTCTCACGGTACTTATGCTGAGCACTTTCGTGTGATCGCCAGAACTGATTTATTTATTTAATAACAATACGGGTCGTGCCCAATACAACAAGGAATATTTCACTATTTGCGCAAAAATGTGCAGCAGCAGCAAATGAATGGCAAGGAAATAGATGAGATGGGCGGGGGGGGGGGGGGGGGTGGATAGTCGGAGCTTACGGACGATGGACATGAGTGTGTAGGGGACTTCCCATTATTTATTTATTTAATTTTGTTACTATTTCAACTTTTCAACAGGTGACAGAGTCGTTAAGTTATCGTTAATAAAAACAAGTTCAGAATCTTCCGAAAACTTGAATTGTGTTCATGCTAAAAAATAAGTTGTACTAAAAGTACCTAAAATTGGTGACCCCGACGTGATGGCCGAAGAAGACAATTTTCAAATTCAGAATCCAGCAACAGGTAGCAGATCAAACAACCAAAATGAAGACGAGGCCAACGTAGCTCGACTGAAACTTCCCCCATTCTGGATTGAAAAACCCGAAATCTGGTTTTTCCAAATTGAGGCACAATTTTTCAAGGAAAGAGTGAGATCGGAAACCAGTAAGTTCAATCAATTAATAGCAAACCTGGAGCCAAAATTTCTTGAAAATATTTGGGATATCATAACAAGCGATGATACAGCGAAATACTCAGCTGCCAAAAGACGACTGCTCAACATTTTTAAAGAAAGTGATGATAGGCAACTTAAAAAAAATGTTGACAAGGCTTGAACTAGGTGACATGAAACCAAGTCAGCTTCTCCGAAAAAAAAAATAATAATAAAAAATAACAAACACGCTACAGAAACCAGTACCTACAAAACGCAAAGCAAATCAATCGACGAAGAACAGCGCTCGAAAATAGGATAGAATGGATATCGAACCAAAAACAAAAAAAAAAAAGAAGAAGAAAAAAGAATAAGAACAAAAAAAAAGATGGTGAAATAAAGAGAAATAAAAGGAAAATAGAAACGAAGAGAAATAAAGAGAAACAAAGAATAATCAAGAGATATAATGTAAAGATGAAAAAAAAAAAGATTAATGAAATAGATATAAATTATTTAAGAACGTCGCGTGAACTGCTTTTTAAAAAAGGTTTATTTCAAAAGTCACAATTACACGGAGGTACAAAGAAAGAACGGACTTTTTTTTTTTTTTTTTTTTCCTTTAAAACATTCTTTATTACACCAAGTTTACAACTTATTAGCAATTTAATTTTGATCTTATTTACTACGTGTAGCAATCGAAACAAGATACAGAACTTGTTAATTGTTGAGTCAGATAACTGTTGAACTATTCATTACTTCACATTCACTGTGTTAGTTCGTGAGGCTTCCTTCTTTTCAATCTTCTCAGTAGGTCACTTACATCCAGCAAATGGACAGCTTCGATGTTGACATGACCCCTTAGTCGCTCTTGGTGGGCGATGGCAATTTTCTTGATAGTTTCATCGATAGATTCCACCTCTAGATCATGGTGAAGTCTATCATTCTGAATGTACCAGGGTGCATTAACTATGCTCCTGAGCACACTGTTTTGAAAGAGCTGAATAATTTTCCGATTGCTCTGAGCTGTGCAGCCCCACAGCTGCGCTCCATATGTCCATACTGGTTTGGAAGAACGGACTGATGTGGAACAAGTCGAGTACAGACGAAGACTAACTGTCTGGAGCGCGCAGGCTCCTTATATAACGTTCGTCGCTGCTGAGTCGACGTTATCGAATCACGCGTTACAATTCAGCAGTAGTACTTTAGGTAATTCGTCCCCCCTTAGACATTTTTTGATCTAAGTTTGGCCCGACACAGTTACAGTCTTTGTTACACTAAAATACTTATATGTTAAGTACAATAATATGCTTATAACAAAAATATACAATACAATAGTCCAAACACTAGGAAGAACATAGTTTACTAAATCGAAACTGGGGATTTGTTTAATATTTTGTAAATTAATAAATTCGAGGTTAAGATCTTTTAAGGTGATTTCCTCTTCGGGTTGTTGATAATGGGATAGTTTGGGAATGTTCCCAATTACAATAGGTTTTCCTGCAAATTCGCTGTGGGGTGAATACAGTGTTTGATTTCTATATTGAATGCCTTGTTTGTTTGGTGAGGCTAAGTAAATTCCAAAAAGGGTTTTGGTTTCAACAATCTCTTTGTGTATGATACTGATTGTATCACCCTTGGGGAAGAATAACAAATACCTATTAATTTCTGTCATTAATTTAACATAGTTCGAGTTCGTATTCAGTTGTACAAATTTGCATTTAGAAGTATTTCCAGTAAGTAAGAATTCAGTTTCACATTCTGCTCCCGATAGGGATATCAAATAGTTTGGGCACATTTGAAGGTGTCCGAATGGGCATTTTTGGGTGAGTGGTAGGACTTTGTTTCCAGACTTTAAATAGTATCTTAACGAGGGAATGACGCTTACAATTTTCCCTTCGTACATAGTGGGTAGTGAATCTAGATGGTACATTGTGTATTCTTCGGGGTTTACTATAGGGATTTCAAGGAAGTATACTATTTCTTCTGTTCCTACGTAACACCTGGTTTTTATGTACGATTGGATTTCTAGTAGGTTGTTATTTTCGAAATCAAGAAATCTGTTACCATAGTGTGTGGATAATTTGGACAGTTCTTGTAACAATAGGTGTGGATTGATGACACTAGGGTGCAATAAACCGGATTTACAGGCTACAATTGAGTTCTCTATGTCTTGAATGGTGTTTAACACTGAATCGAGAACAACTTGTGCATGCTCCAGTATGGAACGGGTTGTTTGAAGGCGTGAAAATTTGGGATTCTGACTTCTCCAAAAATTTAATTCTTTTCTTAACTCATTATTATTGTGGGTGATGGTTTCTATCGTTCTATTAAAATTTCGTTGGACAGCTTCATTTATTGAATATTGGGCCTGAATTTGGGACCGTATGTCTTGTTGGTTTTTCCGAAGATGAGATATTATGTCGTTGTACTTTTCTTCGTCTCTGGAGTCTAGGTTGCCGGTAATGAATTTAATTACTGACCCTAGACCGTTAAGTAACCCTATTCGAACTCGTTTAATAGGTGTAGGAATATGGACGTCATATAATTTCTCTTGTATAACAGAGAAGGTGTGATTTAAGGTTGCAAGTAGGAGTTGAGTATGGTCAAACGCATGTTGGTCAGTTGAAATGTTGCGTATGATTTCCAAATAAGTTTCTTTCAATGATTGAGTTTTTGTCATGAGTTCCGTCAAGTCGTAATAATGTGTCAGTGTGTGGTAGTCTTCCACTATCCTGGATGTTCCGAGTTGGCTCGCTATTAGTCCTGGATTGGTTGTGATATTCGTAATTTCGGATGCCGATGCATTATAAAGAGTGATGAGGAAGAAGGCAATCCTGTAACATTAAACCAGTTCGGCTTTAAGTATTTCGTAGCACATTTGTTTCCTAAGGGGTGGTATTTCCAAAGTTTTCGGGATTGGTCCACCAGTTGCTAGATGTTTCGCGAATTGGCACATAAACACGCCACAATCGTTGAAGCCTGCTTTGAATGAAACGTATAGGAAACTATTAAAGGCGTAGGATTTGGGTAGGTTTGAGTTTTGCCTGTTGTTTTCATCAATTAATTCCATGTAGAAGTTTACTACTATATCGTTCAACCAATTTTCGTCTTTCAATGTTTGTAAGTCTTCTCTAGTTACTCTGAGGCCGAATTTAGTTGCAAGTATTTCTGTTTTGTCTAATTTGAGATCCCAAGCGTTAGCTACGGAATTGGTGAACTTCTTGGGGCGTCGGATGTTTACTAGATGGATTTTCTCTTTAGTGTTGTGATGCCTAGGAATAATTTGAGCTGTTTTGGTTTATTATCTTCGATAATGAACCATTGGAATCGCCCAAAGAAAAAAAAATTTTAACCCCCCCTCAAAATTTGTTGGTTTACGTTTCAAGATACGTAGATTCAGAAAATCGAATTAAAAAAAATCCGTCCGTCCGCCGTACGCCGTCCGCCGTCCGCCGTCCGAGGCACTTTGCCCAGTTAGCGTTGAGTTAAAATTACGAAATTTGGTTTCTGGGTTTGGACCAGCCCCACAATGATCCACGAAACTTTTCATAACCCTAGGTCAAAGGGAAGGGGTTCAAAACGAATTTTGAAATGTTGAAAATTCCATATCTCGAAAAATTCCCATCAAACGGTATGTTTTTTATTTCATATTTAGATAGAGTTTGTTCCGTAGAATTTTTTAAGACCATCTGCAGCTTTGTACGACCAGCCGTTCGTTCACAATGACGGCTCAAAGATTGTGCCTCACAACCCGATCGTGAATCAAACTGTTGAAATACAGGTCCATTTTCATACTAACAAGCTCTTTGGAACATCATATGGCTTAAGTGATGTCGAGTTTGTTGTTCTGAGGTGCGTTTCGTGCTACGGAAATGAAGGTAATTTCGAATGTTTGTTGGTAGGTACTTCTTGTATAGAAAAATTATTACCGACGTAGTATTAAAAACCCCAGAATTATATCGTATTAAATAATCATAATTAATAATAATTAATAAATACGAATTATCAATACCTAACAATAAATTATAATAATTTTCAGTAGGTACTTGATAAAATTGTTAATAATTAGTGATAATAATTATCAATTATTGATAATAATAATTAATTTAACATTTAGGATCTAGACATTTAGACCTAGTGATCTAGACAGAAGGGTGATCTGTACAAAGAAGATAATGAACCGTTGTATCAAGAATTTGCAGAGTTTTTAGTTCTGGATTTACAGTTTTGATAATCTCTTTGTTAAATTTGGGTTTAGTTTTAGTTTGTTTTTGAATTGTTTTAACATAGACCTCGGTAGGAATTGGTGGAGTTTCTTCCCGTTTTTCGTTTAATTTTCCTATGGTTTTGGTTTTGTCTTCTAAGAATTTAGTTTGCATTTCGGAATACAGAATTTTCATCCGTTGTCTGTGTGTGTCTAGGTAATTGTTCTCTAGAATTTGGTCAGTGTTGAATTCTAGTAGAGTTGGTTGTCTAATGTGTCCGTATAGGAGTTCAAATGGTGTGAGTTTGGATGTTGAGTGAATCGAGTTGTTGTACGCGATGATCGCGTAATCTACTTTTATTCTGGTTGAACTTTTCTTGTACTCTGGTCTCAGTGATAGGATTCTGTAGTGTTCGATTAAGGTGGAGTGAAATCTTTCCACTATTGAATTAGATTCTGGGTGTTGAGAAGCCGTGTAGTGGATAACGATTCGGTGGAGTAGCATGAACTCACGGACCAGGGAATTCTGAAATTCAGGGCCGTTATCTGTAACTATGTTGGTGGGTGTGCCATGATGTTTGAAGTATTGGATGAGTGAGTCGACTACGTCGATGGCGTTGGCTGATTTAAGTGGGTATGCTTGTGCATAGCGAGAGAAGGAGTCTACAAGTGTTAAGAATTTCGAACCATCTAAAGTTACTGTGTCAATGTGTAAGGTTTCAAGTGGGCGAGAAGAAGTTGGGGTTACATTGTATTTGACTTTTAGCGGTGTGCGGTCGTACTTGCACCTAACACAAAGTTCACAGTTGTTGATGTGTCTCTGAATTGATTCTCTCATGTTGGGCCAGTAAACCTCTCGCTTCAATCGGAGATGACATTCATCGATTCCCCGGTGATTTGTTACACCTTCATGATACTTCCTGATTACCTCGGTCCTCTCAGTTTCGTCTAAGATGTCCTTTAAGAGTATTGTATATTTCGTCATTGTTATTTCTGAAAAGGTGAAGGTTTTGGTCATGATTGACACGAACTCTGGGTATATGTCCTCGGTAAAGTAAATACCGTATTTGATCTTTGGCTGGACATACTCTTTGACGAAGTTGGTAATGTCTTCCTCTAGGTTTCCTCTATTGAGATGGACTGTTATACGGGTTTTGTCGTTGAACAGTTTCTGAGTGTTCACTGGTTGGTTGATGGGGCTTTTGGTAATTTCGACTATTATTTGGTGTTTGCAGACGTTCACTGGGTCCTCTTTGATGGGGATTGTTACAATGGCATGACCCATTGCGTCCGAATGGACTGTGCTAGTGAGGTTTGACTCGTCGTCGTCGGAATCTGGTTCGGCGACATTTGACTGAGTGTCTTGGTCAGGATGTACGGCAAGTGATGCTAAGTCGAGTTCGTCGATAAGTTTTCGACTACCGGGCGTGAGCTCGTTTATATACTCGTTTATAGCAGCGGACATCTCTTCACTAGTGGGGCTGTAATCGTCCTCTAAATTGTTGAGGAGTTCGACTCTCGACAGGGCATCAGCATTCGTGTTAAGCTGGCCTTTTGGTTTATTATCTTCGATAATGAACCATTGGAATCGCCCAAAGAAAAAAATTTTTTAACCCCCCCTCAAAATTTGTTGGTTTACGTTTCAAGATACGTAGATTCAGAAAATCGAATAAAAAAAAATCCGTCCGTCCGCCGTACGCCGTCCCCCGTCCGCCGTCCCCCGTCCGCCGTCCGCCGTCCGTGCCACTTTGCCCAGTTAGCGTTGAGCTAAAATTACAAAATTTGGTTTCTGGGTTTGGACCAGCCCCACAATGGTCCTCGAAACTTTTCATAACCCTAGGTCAAGGGGAAGGGGTTCAAAACGAATTTTGAAAATTTGAAAATCTCATATCTCGAAAAATTCATATAGAACGGTATGTTTTTTATTTCATATTTAGATAGAGTTTGTTCCGTAGAATTTTTTAAGACCATCCGCAGCTGTGTACGACCAGCCGTTCGTTCACAATGACGGCTCAAAGATTGTGCCTCACAACACGATCGTGAATCAAATTGTTGAAATACAGGTCCATTTTCATACTAACAAGCTCTTTGGAACATCATATGGCTTAAGTGATGTCGTGTTTGTTGTTCTGAGGTGCGTTTCGTGCTACGGAAATGAAGGTAATTTCGAATGTTTGTTGGTAGGTACTTCTTTTATAGAAAAATTATTACCGACGTAGTATTAAAAACCCCAGAATTATATCGTATTAATTAATCATAATTAATAATAATTATTATTAATAATAAATACGAATTATCAATACCTAACAATAAATTATAATAATTTTCACTAGGTACTTGATGAAATTGTTAATAATTAGTGATAATTGACAATAATAATTAATCTAACATTTAGGATCTAGACATTTAGATCTAGTGATCTAGACAGAAGGGTGATCTGTACAAAGAAGATAATGAACCGTTGTGTCAAGAATTTGCAGAGTTTTTGGTTTATTATCTTCGATAATGAACCATTGGAATCGCCCAAAGAAAAAAATTGTTTAACCCCCCCTCAAAATTTGTTGGTTTACGTTTCAAGATACGTAGATTCAGAAAATCGAAAAAAAAAAATCCGTCCGTCCGCCGTACGCCGTCCGTGCCACTTTGCCCAGTTAGCGTTGAGCTAAAATTACAAAATTTGGTTTCTGGGTTCGGACCAGCCCCACAATGGTCCTCGAAACTTTTCATAACCCTAGGTCAAGGGGAAGAGGTTCAAAACGAATTTTGAAATTTTGAAAATTTCATATCTCGAAAAATTCATATAGAACGGTATGTTTTTTATTTCATATTTAGATAGAGTTTGTTCCGTAGAATTTTTTAAGACCATCCGCAGCTGTGTACGACCAGCCGTTCGTTCACAATGACGGCTCAAAGATTGTGCCTCACAACACGATCGTGAATCAAATTGTTGAAATACAGGTCCATTTTCATACTAACAAGCTCTTTGGAATCATATGGCTTAAGTGATGTCGAGTTTGTTGTTCTGAGGTGCGTTTCGTGCTACGGAAATGAAGGTAATTTCGAATGTTTGTTGGTAGGTACTTCTTTTATAGAAAAATTATTACCGACGTAGTATTAAAAACCCCAGAATTATATCGTATTAATTAATCATAATTAATAATAATTATTATTAATAATAAATACAAATTATTAATACCTAACAATAAATTATAATAATTTTCACTAGGTACTTGATAAAATTGTTAATAATTAGTGATAATTAATAATAATAATTAATCTAACATTTACGATCTAGACATTTAGACCTAGTGATCTAGACAGAAGGGTGATCTGTACAAAGAAGATAATGAACCGTTGTGTCAAGAATTTGCAGAGTTTTTTATACTCGATGTCGAAGTCATAGGCTGACAGCTTTGTTCGCCATTTAAACAGCTTGGAGCTCGGCTCTTTGATCGAATACAACCACTGCAGAGGTTTGTGGTCAGACAGGATTTTGAACTTCCTCCCAAAGAGATAGGGCCGAAAGTATTGCACGCCCCATACTATCGCCAGGAGTTCCCTTTCGATTGTCGACAGACGCCTTTCGGTGTCGTTCAGGGTCCTGCTAGCGTATGCTACGGGGAGATCAGCTCCTTTTGTATCTTGGCTTAGTACACAACCAATTGCTATATTACTGGCGTCGGTAGTTAGTTTGAACGTCCTAGTGAAGTCAGGGTATTGAAGTATCGGTTCGTTAGACAGTATGTTCTTGCAAGTCTCAAAGCATTGTATGTTGTCAGAGTCCTCAATATCAATTTTTACACCACGTTTCAGGCACCGTGTGAGGGGTTTTGTCAATTTTGCGAAGTCTTTTATAAACTTTCGGTAGTATCCGAGGAGTCCGAGAAAAGACTTTATTTCGGTAGTCGTTTTGGGTATAGGGTATTTTTGGATGGCTCTAATTTTGTCCGGGTTTGGCTTGACTCCTTCGGGTGTGATTAAGTGACCCAAGTAGGCGACTTCTGTGCGTAAGAACTCGGTTTTGTCTAACTAGATCTTGAGGTTGGCTTTTCTAAGCCGTTTGAAAACTTCCTCAAGTCTGGTCATATGCTCGGTCAGAGATGTGCTAAATATGATTATATCATCCAGGTAAACGCAACAGAATTCATTAGATATCCCACGCAAGATGTTGTCCATTAGCCGCTGGAAGGTGGCAGGGGAGTTCTTTAAGCCAAATGGAAGACGGTTAAATTCAAGGTGGTAGTTGGGGGTGCTGAAGGCTGTTTTTGCCCTGCTGTCCGGGTCCACTTCAATTTGGTGGAAGCCCGACTTCAAGTCAATCACACTGAAGTATTGACAGCGGCCTAGCTTATCCAGTAACTCTGAGATCTGCGGTAGCGGATATCGATCATCTAGAGTCTTGTCGTTCAGTCGTCGGTAGTCAATGACTACTCTGAACTTGGGTTTACCACTGGCATCGGCTTTCTTGGGTACAATCCATATAGGAGCGTTCCAAGGGCTTTCTGAGTGTTTGACTATGCCTTCGGCAAGCATTTGTTCAATTTGCTTGTCTACCTCTTGGCGATAGATCTCAGGGAACCTGTAGTTCCGGGCATAAACTGGTATTTCATCACTAGTTCTGATGTGATGTTTGACATGATGAGTGAATGAAAGGGGTTCGTCTTCCTGGTGAAATATGTCGGCGTATTTTGTTACAAGTTTTAAAATTTCTGATTTTTCTTCCTCACTCATGTGGTCTAATCGGAGTTTGGAAGTGTCGAATTTGAATTGGACGTTGTCTTCGTAAAAATTGTTCAGGGTTTCGAGCTCATTGAGACTTGGGATTTCGTCTATTTCTTCTACGTTAATCGGGGTGATTTGTGTGAGGTTTTCTGTGTTTGTTGATGGATTCAAGACTCTAATATGGGTTTCAAAATTTTTGACTCTAACTAGACTTTCGGGGAGTTCTAATTTTCCAATTTTGCGATATGGTAATATTGCATCGCCATTTTCTAGGTTTTTTACTTTGATTTTGATTTGTTGGACTGATCTGCTCTCAATAAGGTGGGTTTCTGCTTCTTTAGTGCTTAGGAATTTTAAGGGGATTTCTATCCTCGGAGTTTTGAGAATATTTTTATCTAAATCAACAGATGCTTTGAGAATTTTGAGACTATCGAGGCCTAATAGTAGGTCAAATTTACTGTGAAATGGGAAAACGTTAAATTTTAATTTCAAATTTCTTTGTTTGAAAAACTCTCCACAAGGGATTAAGGTAGTGAATTCGCCTCGGGACGAACCGTGGGCGGTTCGTACTTCAAATTTTTCGTGGAGGAATTTGTCTCGAAAGAAGTTCTCTGCAATTATTGGGGTAACATAGGATTTTGTGCTGCCGGTATCGATTAAGATTTTTAATTTGGAGCTTGGTACGAAAATATAGGGTAATTCTGAAATCGTCTTACTTCCGAGGTTACCAAGGTGATATTGGGGGATGGTATTTTCAGTTATTGGTTTGGTATTAAATTTTCGAGGCCCAGCTCCTCTAAAAAATGATCATTATTTTGGGATTCAGTTATTGAGGGTTCTTCGTCGATTTGGTCCGTTTGTGGGTCTTGGTCGAAATGCTCGTTTCCAGGACATTCGGCCGGGTCTGACGTGTCTTCTAAATTGTTGTAATTTGTGTTGGATGTCCGCCACGACATCGGTGTGGGTTTCATTGTGCTCGCAGCTCGAGGGGCAAAACTGTGATTTGTTGTGTTTTGTCCTTGGGCAGGTGGTTTAGCTTGATTTTGCTGAAATGACTTTTGTTGAAAGTTTGGTTTGTACGAGTAGTTCTGAGGCATTTTATTTTGCATGTTATTCGGACGGTAATTCGTCGTGTTCGTGTTCGGGGTGTAGGGCTTACTGTTCTGGAATTTGTTTGTAGTGTTCGGCGGTGGTTTTGTGTAGTTGATGGTTTTGGTGTTGGTGTTGTATGTTCTGCTGTTGACTACTAGATGTTGGTAGTCGTTTGTTAGCCACGAGAGTGCAGTGCTTAAGTCGTAGGGTTGTCGCGTGCGCAACAGACTTCCTAAGGGCTCTTTAAGGTGTAAGAGAAAACACCTTAGCGCTAGTTTTTTATAATGTTCAGCTAGAACACGGGAATGTGGAACATCATGATTTTCAAGATATGCTGTAATCAAGTTCAGGATCTTTAAAATTTTTTCGTGAAATTTGAAAGCGGATTCACCTTCAGCCTGTCGTGTGTTAACTAATTCGATCGTCAACGTCAAGTGATCTCTTTTGTCTGTATAAGCATTTAGAAGAGCGTCCTTAATTTCGTCGAACGAATTAGCTGTCGTGACATGGTCTGCTGCAGGAGGGATAATTTTGTTTTTTATGCCTGAAATTAGGGTAAAATTCTCGAAAGAGTGGGGCGTTATGTCGTTATGAAATCTATCATACAGTCTTTGGGAAACTTCTAAGAAAAACTGCAGTCTTTGGGGTGACCCGTCAAACTGCGGTATGAGGTCAAAATGTTCTTTTCTCGGGCCTCTTTCGGAGGTTCGAGTAGGGTTCGGTACCTGATGGGACAGCATAGTTTGCATCATATGTTGCAATTGTTGGATTTGTTGAGATTGCTGGTGAATCATCATCATAGGGTCAAAGGATTGTTCAATGTGGGTTTTGTTCAGGATGGGGCTTTCGGGTAAATCGTTAGAGGCCATTTCAGGAATGGGGAATAGTCTGGCTAAGGTTTTTGGAAGGAAAAAAGGTGGTCGACCTTTAGGTTCTTTTGGTTCTCTGATTTTCGGAATTTTGCTGATTTAGTTTCACCCAAAAATACGATTGAGTTTAAGGTCAAACTTAGGAGAAAAATGTGAAATGTTGTAATGTGTTGGATATGTTGAATAAAGTGGAATGAAAAGTTACACGCTAATGGTAGTTAAAATAGACAAACAATGATATGGAGGTGGAAATATTCTTACGGCTAAAAGAAAACAAGTTTAAAAGGTTTAAGAGAAAGAAGTAATGATTAAAAATAAAAGATAGAGGGGTTTTAAGTCTTATCTGGTGACGAGGTCCGCCGGAGGTCCTGGGCTGTCGTTGCGCCGGATGAAGACGTTGCAAAGATAAGGTTACGATGAAATAGAAGGATGAATCCTCGCAGGTGAAGGTCGTAAGGGCAAACTTGCTTCACGTTGCGGGGGTAGGATATGTGATTATTCTTCGAATAATATTCGAATCTCCGGTGGGGCTCTTCGAGACGGGGTCCAACGGTAGATTCGCTGCCCAAATATATTGGTTCCTTAAGATTTCACCTTCGCAAGGTCGAGCTCGTGTGAAATGTTTAAGGATTGATAATGAAACGATTTTTCCAGGGTCAAAATTGTCTGCTTCCTCTTACAGGTTTTGAATGGGGCTGGAGAAAATCGGGTTGCAAGTTCTCAGAATGGGCGATGTTCCGAGGTACTGGCTGTTGTAAGGTCAATTTGGTACTCGACTCCCAAATTGACAATAAAGGTTTATTTTTCTGTAGGTACTCACAGGCGTGACATGAGGAATGTTGTCATCGGGGGTCCTGGAGGAGTTCTTCGCTGTTTGTTCCCTGTAGGTTCTCGAACGCCGGGGTCCAAAATCTTCGATATTCGTTCTAGGATTCTGGGTTGTCCTGCGTCCTACCGACTGCGCCAATTATTTAAGAACGTCGCGTGAACTGCTTTTTAAAAAAGGTTTATTTCAAAAGTCACAATTACACGTAGGTACAAAGAAAGAACGGACTGATGTGGAACAAGTCGAGTACAGACGAAGACTAACTGTCTGGAGCGCGCAGGCTCCTTATATAACGTTCGTCGCTGCTGAGTCGACGTTATCGAATCACGCGTTACAATTCAGCAGTAGTACTTTAGGTAATTTATATAGAGAAAAATATAAAAAGAGATAATAGCAAAATAGAAATAAAGAGCAAAGAAAGAAATATAAAATAAAAATAAAAGGGAAATAAAAGAAAGAGAAATAAAGAGAAATTAAACAAAGAAATAAAGAGAAATGAAGAAAAAATGAGACAGGAAATAAAAACTCTGCAAATTCTTGACACAACGGTTCATTATCTTCTTTGTACAGATCACCCTTCTGTCTAGATCACTAGGTCTAAATGTCTAGATCCTAAATGTTAGATTAATAATTAATCTAACATTTAGGATCTAGACATCATTATAATTATTGATAATAATAATTAATATTATCAATTATCACTAATTATTAACAATTTTATCAAGTAGGACCTAGTGAAAATTATTATAATTTATTGTTAGGTATTAATAATTCGTATTTATTATTAATAATAATTATTTTTAATTATGATTAATTAATACGATATAATTCTGGGGTTTTTAATACTACGTCGGTAATAATAATTATTAATTATTATTAGAAAAATTATTTTTCTATAAAAGAAGTACCTACCAACAAACATTCGAAATTACCTTCATTTCCGTAGCACGAAACGCACCTCAGAACAACAAACTCGACATCACTTAAGCCATATGATGTTCCAAAGAGCTTGTTAGTATGAAAATGGACCTGTATTTCAACAGTTTGATACACGATCGTGTTGTGAGGCACAATCTTTGAGCCGTCATTGTGAACGAACGGCTGGTCGTACACAGCTGCGGATGGTCTTAAAAAATTCTACGGAACAAACTCTATCTAAATATGAAATAAAAAACATACCGTTTGATGGGAATTTTTCGAGATATGGAATTTTCAAAATTTCAAAATTCGTTTTGAACCCCTTCCCCTTGACCTAGGGTTATGAAAAGTTTCGAGGACCATTGTGGGGCTGGTCCAAACCCAGAAACCAAATTTCGTAATTTTAACTCAACGCTAACTGGGCAAAGTGGCGCGGACGGCGGACGGCGTACGGCGTACGGCGGACGGACGGATTTTTTTGGTTTATTATCTTCGATGAACCATTGGAATCGCCCAAAGAAAAAATTTTTTTAACCCCCCCTCAAAATTTGTTGGTTTACGTTTCAAGATACGTAGATTCAGAAAATCGAATAAAAAAAAATCCGTCCGTCCGCCGTACGCCGTCCGCAGTCCGCCGTACGCCGTCCGCCGTCCGAGGCACTTTGGCCAGTTAGCGTTGAGTTAAAATTACGAAATTTGGTTTCTGGGTTTGGACCAGCCCCACAATGATCCACGAAACTTTTCATAACCCTAGGTCAAGGGGAAGGGGTTCAAAACGAATTTTGAAATTTTGAAAATTCCATATCTCGAAAACTTCCCATCAAACGGTATGTTTTTTATTTCATATTTAGATAGAGTTTGTTCCGTAGAATTTTTTAAGACCATCCGCAGCTTTGTACGACCAGCCGTTCGTTCACAATGACGGCTCAAAGATTGTGCCTCACAACCCGATCGTGACTCAAACTGTTGAAATACAGGTCCATTTTCATACTAACAAGCTCTTTGGAACATCATATGGCTTGAGTGATGTCGAGTTTGTTGTTCTGAGGTGCGTTTCGTGCTACGGAAATGAAGGTAATTTCGAATGTTTGTTGGTAGGTACTTCTTTTATAGAAAAATTATTACCGACGTAATATTAAAAACCCCAGAATTATATCGTATTAATTAATCATAATTAATAATAATTATTATTAATAGTAAATACGAATTATTAATACCTAACAATAAATTATAATAATTTTCACTAGGTACTTGATAAAATTGTTAATAATTAGTGATAATTGATAATAATAATTAATCTAACATTTAGGATCTAGACATTTAGACCTAGTGATCTAGACAGAAGGGTGATCTGTACAAAGAAGATAATGGACCGTTGTGTCAAGAATTTGCAGAGTTTTTATTCGATTTTCTGAATCTACGTATCTTGAAACGTAAACCAACAAATTTTGAGGGGGGGGTTAAAATTTTTTTTTCTTTGGGTGATTCCAATGGTACATTATCGAAGATAATAAACCAAAACGGATTTCGGTATGAAAAAAACGGATCTATTATTATTATTATCTATTATCTATTATTATCTATTAAAAACGGAATTATTATCTTCCTTGTACAGATCACCCTTCTGTCTATACCAGACTGTATTGCAAATCGGCACCATACCATATTCTCACCGTACTCATACCATACCATACGAATTTCTTTCCTATCATACCATACTGTATTATACCAAATCATACATACAATAATATACCATACCATACTCATACCATGTCATACAAACCGAGTGAATATTGAAATGTCATCCATTTCTGACCTATATTTAAAATTTCAAGTATCTAGCTCATCATCAAAATTTAATTTATTTAAACAAATAGGTATTATTTAAACAATTTCACAGACAAGAAACCGAGTGAATATTGCATTGTGATCCAGTTCTGACCTATTTTTAAAATTTCAAGTCAATAGCTCATCATCAAAATTTAATTTGTATTATTACAAAAAGGTATTATTTAAACAATTTTACAGATGAGAAACCGAGTGAATATTGCAATGTGGTCTATCCCCGACTCACGGTTAAAATTTCTAGATTGTAGTTTACCGGGAAGATGTAAAAAGGTAGTTTTATTCTGGGCGTCTGGGGGTTGGGTCACATAACGGCCGTTTTCGACGCGAAAGTTTAGGGTTTTTCCTAAAACTTTGCGCGGTTACTGTGAACGAACAGCTGGTCGCACAAAAATCCAATTGGTCTTAAAAGATTCGTAATTTTTCAGGTCATTCAAAGGTGAACTAAACTTCACACGGTTCAGTTAAATATTTGGAGATAAGACATCGTCGAAATTTTAAATTTCGTTTTGAACCCCTTCCCCTTGACCTAGGGTTATGAAAAGTTTCGAGGATCATTGTGGGGCTGGTCCAAACCCAGAAACCAAATTTCGTAATTTTAGCTCAACGCTAACTGGGCAAAGTGCCACGGACGGCGGACGGCGTACGGCGGACGGACGGATTTTTTGGTTTATTATCTTCGATAATGAACCATTGGAATCGCCCAAAGAAAAAAATTTTTTAACCCCCCCTCAAAATTTGTTGGTTTACGTTTCAAGATACGTAGATTCAGAAAATCGAATAAAAAAAAATCCGTCCGTCCGCCGTACGCCGTCCCCCGTCCGCCGTCCCCCGTCCGCCGTCCGCCGTCCGCCGTCCGTGGCACTTTGCCCAGTTAGCGTTGAGCTAAAATTACGAAATTTGGTTTCTGGGTTAGGACCAGCCCCACAATGATCCTCGAAACTTTTCATAACCCTAGGTCAAGGGGAAGGGGTTCAAAACGAAATTTAAAATTTCGACGATGTCATATCTCCCAATATTCAACTGAACCGTGTAATTTTTAGTTCACTTTTGAATGACCTGAAAAATTACGAATCTTTTAAGACCAATTGGATTTTTGTGCGACCAGCCGTTCGTTCACAGTGAGCGCGCAAAGGTTTAGGAAAAACACTAAACTTTCGCGTCGAAAACGGCCGTTATGTGACCCAACCTCCAGACGCCCAGAATAAAACTACGTTTTTCATCTTCCCGGTAAACTACAGTCTAGAAATTTTAACCGTGAGTCGGGGATAGACCACATTGCAATATTCACTCGGTTTCTCATCTGTAAAATTGTTTAAATAATACCTTTTTGTAATAATACAAATTTAATTTTGATGATGAGCTGTTGACTTGAAATTTTAAAAATAGTTCAGAACTGGATCACAATGCAATATTCACTCGTTTTCTTGTCTGTAAAATTGTTTAAATAATACCTATTTGTTTAAACAAATTAAATTTTGATGATGAGCTAGATACTTGAAATTTTAAATATAGGTCAGAAATGGACGACATTTCAATATTCACTCGGTTTGTATGACATGGTATGAGTATGGTATGGTATATTATTGTATGTATGATTTGGTATAGTACAGTATGGTATGATAGGAAAGAAATTCGTATGGTATGGTATGAGTACGGTGAGAATATGGTATGGTGCCGATTTGCAACACAGTCTGGTGTAGACAGAAGGGTGATCTGCACAAGGAAGATAATAAACCGTTGTGTCAAGAATTTGCAGAGTTTTTTTATTCGATTTTCTGAATCTACGTATCTTGAAACGTAAACCAACAAATTTTGAGGGGGGGTTAAAAAATTTTTTTCTTTGGGCGATTCCAATGGTTCATTATCGAAGATAATAAACCAAAAGGAAAAAAAGAGAAATAATAAAAAGGAAAATAAAGAGAAATAAGAGAACAAGAAATAAAGAAGAGAGAAGAGAAATATTTCACATTGGACATGAAGAATAAAGAAGTGAACATTTCTATAGATCGTATAAAACCTGCTTATCAACTATGTGAAGCAAACGAACTCAACTTAGAAGACATGAATAATATTCGAACATACAGCGGAACACGATCCCTCATAAAAAACGAAAATAAGAATACAAGAAAAAGGAAAACAGTACACTTCCCTACTCGTGGCCTAACGGAAGTTTGTTATTTCTGATTGGATGTGTTCCTGGAGGGGGAGTAAATGTAGGGGACTTCCCATTATTTATTTATTTAATTTTGTTACTATTTCAACTTTTCAACAGGTGACAGAGTCGTTAAGTTATCGTTAATAAAAACAAGTTCAGAATCTTCCGAAAACTTGAATTGTGTTCATGCTAAAAAATAAGTTGTACTAAAAGTACCTAAAAGTGTATGGGGAGGCTGTTGGAACAAGTGGACGGCGGGAAATTTGCTAATCGAGGTAGAGGGCGACGCTGCAGGTAATTTGTGGCTGAGAAGGGTACAGCGATTGGTTCGACACAGCGAACGAGGGGGGACGTAGGGCGATGCTGACGTCGGGTTCACACATCCGCACGAGAGCCACGAGCGGCGAGGCGAGGTGACGAGACGAATGGGTAAACGGCCGCTCGCCTCGTCCGCTCGTCTCGCCACTCGTCTCGTCCGCTCGTCTCGCCACTCGTGGCACTCGCGTCAAAGCATTCGCAGGAGCGTTTCCCACGAGCACGGTAGTTCGTACGTACGGGGATACTACGAACGTACGGGGATACTTCATCAGATTTATCCTAATCATAGCATTTTCCAGTTGAAGTAAACCTTTTCCCAATTGAATTAAACCTTTTCCCAAAAGAATTAAACCTTTTCCCAATTGAATTAAACCTTTTCCCAATACAATTAAACTTTTTTCCGAAATAATTAAACCTTTTTCCAAAATAATTAAACCTCTTGCGGGAAAATAAGGAATTGCAGAAAAGTGAACAACAAAGGCGTGAACGAATAAGGAAGGGTCTATGAATAATGAAGCTAGGTACCTACCTACAGTTGTTAATGCAGCGGTTCTCCAATCGCCGCAGCGGGCAACATTAGACACATGTCTGTGACGTAGTTCGCGCAGTATTGGGGGGTTACTTCAGCTGTACTTGTTGCGATTACTTCAGTAAGTACAGTAAGTAATGTGCTCTTCTCGGTGGCTTAATACCTATTACTTCATTTATTTATTTTCTATTGCACCCTCTTCATTTGAGAGGTTTGATTATTTTGGAAAACGGTTTAATTACTTTGGATAAAAGTTTAATTGTATCGGGAAAAGGTTTAATTCAATTGGGAAAAGGTTTAATTCAACTGGAAAATGCTATACAGGGTGGTCCTTAATGAAAGTACCACTCTTTCAATTTCGTTGGTTGTGGAGAAATCAAAAAACTCCCCTTATTTTTTTGCAAAGAATCCGAAAATGGCAGTTTGAAGCGTCGCGCATGCGCTCTGCGCGCACCAACTTTGTTTTTTCTAATAGAACTCCGCAATTCTTATTGCAGAATCGCATTCTACATCAAATTTCATGAACATTTTACTTCGACAACTTTTTTTTCCACTGCGCGAAACGGGCGTCAGGAGCGTTCAAAGTTGCTAAAGTCATCCAAAATGCGCAAAACATGGATTATGGTAAATCCCAAGTGTGGCATATGCTTTTACATTGTTTTTCAGCGCTGATTCACGTGGTGCTGTCAGTTTTTAGATTTACCTCAGTTTTTTCCGATTTTATGCCCTTAATCTACGTTTTTTTGGTGAAATATTACAGTATTTCCGAAGTATCAACTTTGGCAGTAGATTTATTTTCCCTCGCCCTTTCGCAACCCGGGCTTGGGACCGGCTAAGGCGGGCTTAAAAATAAATCACACTCCTTGATAATTTTTTTGCCAAAATACGACTAAAACAATTCCTTCTTTTTAAAAAAAAGAATAAAAGTGAAGAAAAAAAATAATAAAAAAAAAATAAATCGTTCACAGTAGTCGTTCAAATGGACCGCCGTCGTCCTCCAAACAGGCGGCTGCTCGACGATCCCATTCGGTGGTGACTGCCTCCGAACGTAGATGCCGGAGATACCGATTCGCAGGCGTCGATGATCCGCTGTTGCAATTCGGCAGCACTTGCGATAGGAGACCTTGTTCTTCAGGTAACCCCATAAAAAATAATCTAGTGGAGTCAAGTCCGGAGAACGGGCTGGCCAAGGAATCAGGCTCCGATAGCCAATCCACCGAGAACGGAATCGGTCATCCAAATGGCGTGTAACAGCCCGTGCGTTGTGGGCAGGACACCCATCATGTTGGAACCACATTGCCTGCCTGGCGAGATGGACGTCCTCCAACAATTCAGGCAGAACCTTCCGGAGAAACTGAAGGTACCTCTCCCCGTTGAGGCTACCTCCGGTCAAGAAATATGGACCAATGAGGTGGTTGCCGACCAACCATACATTTACCGTGAAACGCACCTGGTGCCTGGTGGAATACGATAATCGAGGAAGAGTCCATTGTTTGTAAATGTGGACTCGTCGGTCCACAAAAGAGCGGTGGCCAAGTGTGGGATCTGTTCGCGGAGCGCCTCCATGTGTGCGAGGAAAGGCAGCCGCCTCTTCACGCTGGCCGTGAACGACATGAGACCTAAATGGCCTCATGCCATACGTTTGAAGGACCCGATGAACTGTGGTTTTTGCCGCAACCAACTACTCGAGCCGTCTGTCCAATTAACCAATTAACCGTCTCAAGTCTGCCTTCCCACTCCCAAGACGAGAATCCAATACTTCACGTACTTCTGATCCACAGCGTTACCAACCAGTAACACCTCCAACACCTACCACTGCTAAGGGTTTGACGCGATGAATAATTCGCCTTCTCCGGCTGAATAATTTCAGTTCATCTTACCTAAATCTCCAAATCTACTCATAAATTGTAAAAAGTTCCTTATGTTCTGCTTTCTTTTACTATTTTCCACTATCGTATTGTGGTACCATGTAAAATCTTTTCTGGTTTAATCCTTTTCCACGTTCAAGCCCCCATGGAGTCTGCCCGACCTCGCCATTGTTTCTTCGATGATTCATACAACTTGTACAAAACGCGACTTGGGGAAATACTCGCAGTTGTTCTCTCGAAGTCCCGACGGCAACGGTATTCGTGACGCTGAAGGATTTTCCTCGTGACGTCACTTCAAACGTCTTCCTCAACATTTCAGAATTTCCGGACTCCGTATCATTTCGACACCCGGAGTTGTACACGAGGCGGCAACCAAGTTCATTAACATTTCGCGTGAGTGAGCCCGTGAAAAACCAACCTTCGCCTGCTTTGTTGGCGAAGACGGGACCGAATAAATTAGCCGTTGGAAAAAGGTGAATAAAAGGTTCCTCCCCGTTAACGTCAAACGCTCCCATTTTTCCTGCGGTCAGACGGAGAAGAAAAGAATTGTTAATGTCGTGCGGTGAAGCTTGAGTCCTGAGATGTCCGTCTCCAGATCCGCAATGGCGAAGGGTTCTGTTCCCAAGAGATATTTCGAAATTCCACGAAATATTAGTTGAAAGAAAATATTAGTTGAATTTTAATTTGCAATCAACACTATCATTAAATCAACCGTGAGATTTACTTAAAGCACAGCACATTTGTTCACTACGGTTTATTCTCTTTAAGTCACGAAACCATGTTTGGTTTGAATAATTCATCATTCAGGAATAATTATGTATTTTCCAGTATGAAAATTACCCTGAAACTAGAACAAGCCAAGTGAAAACCCTATTTTTCACCTTTTTCTTCTGTCCTGGGGTTGTGAATTTCGAAATTTAATTTTTCTATTGCACATGGTAGGTACATGCAATACAATTATGTACTTAGTTGTATCAATGTACACAAACCAAGAGGTAGGCTTTCACCTGCAATGAAATAATTACGATTTTACGATAGTTTTGAGGTTTTTCTCAGCAGAAGGAACTTCTAGATCATTCTAGAGCAGGCCTTCCCAAACTGAGGTCCGCGGACCCCCTAGGGGTCCGCCAACCCTAAGTGGGGGGTCCGCAGCAAATGTAAATTTTGAAGCAAATTATACCTACAGCATAATCTCGGTAGTCCTGCGCTGTTGGACTTCCGAGAATTGTTTTCGTTGGTTCTATTGACTGGAAGAGTTCAAAGAAACAAAGAATTCTGAATAACAGCTGTACAAACAATCAACCTACTTGTGCGAATCCGGGTTTTCTATCTATGCTGCTACCAAATCCAAATACCGAAGCTGCCTTGATGCTGAACCTGACATCCGCCTCCAGCTATGCAAAATTGAACCCGACTTTTCAAAATTGTGCCAGCTGAAACAACCACACTCTTCCCATTAGTTCATCTGACTCAACGTTACCATTTTGCTCAATTCAATTTTTTGTTTCTTACTTTGCACATTTTGTAAATAAAAAGTACGTAAATAAAGTTGAGTAGGTACGTTTTACCTAATGCTTATTTTCATGTTATCCCTTTCTCCACCAACTAATATTTGGAACAGTTGGCTAATTGATGAAATTGATTTTTTCCCCCTATCCATATTCAGGTAAGTACCTGATCTAACACCAACTTGAATGACAGGGGTCCGCACTTGAAATTTTTCCGTGAAAGGGGTCCGCTAGTTCAGAAGTTTGGGAAGCACTGTTCTAGAGGTAGCCGTTTGTTGTGAACCATAGATGATGAACCCACAATATTAAAATTTAGAAAAGTATGACATCGGATAATTTGTAACCTTCGTTTTACCCCCAGGCGCTCCATTATATATGAATGCTGGCATTCAACATTCTTCATTTTTATGAGCAGCCCAATCAAAGTTGAACTCAAGAAAAGAAATGAACATGTAAATTGAATGAAAATTACAGCCTAATCATTGCAAACACTATACGTCCCCCTCGCAATCTTACAGATACCTACCCTCTTTTTCCTTCATCTTCTTCTTCTATGGTATTTAATACGTATATTGGTTTGTAACGGCGTTCCTCCAGGGTTCTCGATCTTGAACGAGTCTCTTCATTCCGGCATAGCTGCTTCATCACACATGGTCCATGGCCTGCTCCATAAACTCCCGTCTTGGCCTGCAGTTCCTTCTATTGCTGCTTCCGATATCGACCCATGCATTCCTTCCTCTGCGAGTCAGGTCCATCACATGGTTATTCTTACTCTGTTCTCCTGAGAATTTATTAATTTGTTACCCCCATCTACCAGAGGGATTTTGAGCATACGTCAATCACACCAAGTCCAAGTTTCACAACCATGTAGCAGGAAATTCCATTAAAAAAAAGTTTTGTGTAACGTTGTGACAATTTCAGAGATTAGTTTTTTATTTAAATGAATATATAATTGCAACGACTCCAGATTTACGACTCATCGCTTTATTGAAAACCCGTAGGTAGGTAGAGGGGTGATGCGGGGATAGGAGTGGGAATGAGAGTAGATGCTTTCATGACGTCACCAGGGAAGTGACATTCAACCACGGTCCCATGACACTCTTCCAAAGGGGTTTGCATAAACTGCTGAAGGTTAGGAGGGCTTGTTAAATGCAGTATTCATTATGTGAATATTGTGATTTGACAGTGTCAAAATTGACACCGGTGACTGGAGGGAGGACAAAATATTGGTTAACCCAATAATTTTTCGATTCAACATATTTTGAATCTGATCATTTGCTCCATGTCCCTTCCGTCTAAATCAATAACAATAGGGCCTCCTCATCTTGAACAAGTTTGGTGTCTGTATCACGAAACTGCTAAGTTTAACCTCCTTCACGCACCTGACTGTACAATGTAGAATTGGCAAATCATTGGAAGATCGTCCACGGAAGGTTATCGCCACACTTGGGACTTCTGGTGAGAGGGATTCGTTGTTGGCTGCTGGGAGGATGTCTCGTCCTACTGCGAAGATGCTGGTTCCATCGTGGCCGGATCAGAGGATCTACCTTAATGAGAGTCTTACAGCATTACGTCGGGATTTGCTTATCAAATCTAAGCAGAAAGCAAGAGAGAAGGGCTTCAAGTTCGTATGGGTAAAAAACTCCAGGATATACGTAAGGCGTGATGAGAACTCCAGAGCAATGATGATTGGCAGTATTGAGGACATTAATAAAATTTTGTAGAATTTCTGTGTTTGGGTTGATATTTTCTTTGGTTTGTCTTCTGGAAGATAAGTGATCGTAGTATAGAGTTTTTGGAAAATGGTGGACAAATGTTGGATTCACGGGATAATGTTACTACCCTATTTTGTGAAACTTTTACTGATTTGGAATGTGCATTTACTCAACATCAGGGTTTTAATTTACTGTCTCAGAACGTTAGAAGTTTGAAGAAACGCTTTGATTCAATAATGGCCTTCTTAGAATCCCTCAGCGTAACTGTTCATGCTCTTGTGCTGACTGAAACTTGGAATTATGATCAGCTTGATTTTGAGCTGCCTGGATACATTTGCTTTGCTAGTTCAAATCATATAAATAAGGCAGAAGGTGTATCAGTGTTTATTAAGAAAGAACTAGAGGTTAAAACGTGTGTTGTTGATGTCTTAGAAGCTTGCAATTCTGTTTTTGTAGAGGTAATGTTTGGTGGTGTTTTGGTAGGTGTAACTGGTTTATATAGGTCTTTTGATCGGCAACCCTTGATTTTTCTTACGGATCTGGAGCGCCACTTGCGACTTCATTGTTTGAATTCTGTTCAAGTTGTGGCTGGGGATTATAACATTGATATATTGTCCCATTCTGTACTTTGTAATGCGTTTTTGGATATGATGTCTCAATTTGGTTTTCTGTCAGTTATAAACTGAGGCGGAGCCGAACAAGCATACTAGATGTTTTAATGGATCAAGATCTTGTTTGGACCACATTTTTGCTAGGTGGTTTATAAAGGATAAGACTGTAGGTATGATTTATGATAGTCATATGTCTGATCATTTTATGGTTTTGGGTTCTATATCTGTTTCTGGTTCCACAGATCGTGCAGTGACTAGTCAATCCTTTAAAAAAGTGAATTTTGATGTTCTTGGCGATAAACTAACGAAGGAGACATGGGAAGATGTTTATGGGAAATCTGATTGTAATGAAGCCTGGGAGGCATTTCAGGGCACTCTCTGTAAGCACGTTGTTTCGGCGACTGTGGTCGTGCAGCGCACAATAAGGAAAAAATTTGTAAAACTTAAAACATGGGTGACACAGGGACTCATTGTTTCGATTCGGAGGAAAGAGGAGTTGTGTAAATTAGTAAGAAGGGAACCTTTTAATAGTGACATTAGAACTTTCTATATCAAATACAGAAATTTACTAGATAAACTTAAAAAGAAAGCAAAAAGGTTATATTGTATGGAGAAGGTAAAGGAGGCTGGTGGGGATCCGAAGTCTCTGTGGAGGATTATTGATGGGTTTTCTCATAGACAAAGGGTTAAGGAATATGTTCCCATTGATAAAATTCTGGATGCAAATGGTATTTCGGTTAATCATGCATCAGAAATTGCCGCCAATTTTAATGGATATTATGCGCAAGTAGGTGAATCTATTAGAAGTGGGATTACTGTTCCGGGTTTTTTTTTATGCTCAGCAGCTTACGGAGGTTTTGTTCTGATTCTGTAGGTGATTCTATTTTTTTGAAGCCCGTTACGGCAACTGAGATTGCGGGTTATATTAGTAAGATTAAGATTTCTGCTTCGTTTCAGTTGGATGTTATAAGTAATAAAATTTTAGTGCACATGGTGGATCACTTATGTACACCATTAGCTTATATTTTTAATTTGTGTTTCGTTACTGGAGTTTTCCCGGATGGCTTTAAGGAGTCTGTGGTTATCCCGTTGTATATGGGAGGTAATAAGCTGCTTATGTCAAATTATCGGCCAATCGCATTGACGCTGGCGCTGTCTAAGGTTTTGGAAAAATGTATAAAAACAAGGCTTTCAGATTTCTTCGAGAAGCATAAGGTAATAGCTAGTAACCAGTTTGGTTTTCGTAAGGGTTTAAGTACAGAGCATGCTTTGTACGAATTGAACACTTTGATTTCGCAAAAGCTGGATGAAGGTTACCATGTTTTGGGTATATTTCTTGACCTTAGCAAGGCTTTTGATTCTTTGCAACATACCATTTTGTTGGACAAACTGTATAAATGTGGGATAAGGGGTGTAGCGTATGACTTAATGGCGTCTTACTTGATGGGTAGGTGGCAGAAGACTAGAATTGGTGATGTGCTGAGTGGGAGTGTGAAGTTAGCGTGTGGGGTTCCGCAAGGGAGTGTCTGGGGGCCTCTGCTCTACCTAATTTACTGTAATGACTTACTCAAATTTCGTTTTAATGGTAGGTCGTTTGGTTATGCGGATGACACTGCTTTAGTTCTTTGGAACTTCGATCATTCTGAGCTCATGTTGGAGGCTGGGAGAGAGTTCAGTGCAGTGAAGAAATGGCTTGATATCAAATTAACATATGTTAATTCATTAAGTTTGAATGTTGGCAAAACAAAAGTTATGAGGTTTTCAATAAAACAGGTTTTTTCCTCTGATTGGAGTTTATTAAAGCTTCATAGTTATGATTGTGACATGGCTGCTGATGATTGTCATTGTACTATGTTGCCATTTTCTGATACTTGTAAATACCTGGGAGTGATTTTTGATTGCCACCTGAAGTTTAGGCAGCATATTGCCATTCTGATTTCTAGACTGAGAAAAATAATGTATGTTTTTAGAGTGCTTTCAGACTTTTTACCTAGAAACGTTTTTCGATCAATTTATTTTGCTTTGGTGGGATCTATCATAAACTATGGGATTCTGATATGGGGAAGTACTTGTGGATCTCACCTTCGACCACTTCAGGTGACTCAGAATGCCCTACTTAAGCCGCGATTACACAGAGCGAGTTTACAAGCAGATAGCTGGCGAGTTGGGAGAGGGGGGAGTGAGATAGTTGGCGAGTGTCGATGACACACAAAACTGTCCACTCGCTACTCGCTACCTGAGAGACAGTTGAATTTCTTCCGACATTTCGTGAAGTCACCAACACTCGATTCCCGAGTCGCATCCAATACTGGCCGCTTTTGCACCCACTCGCCGCTAGTAGGCCTTGACACACGACTAGTTTACTAGCCAACAAGCTCACTAGCTAGCGAGCAGCGAGTAAAGTAGCCGGGTCTTCAACTTTTCCCGCCGCTTGACCGCTAGTCCGCTAGTCAGATAGTAAACCGATGACACAGGGCGAGTTTACAAGCTGCAAGCGAACTCGCTGGCTAGTAGCTTGTAAACCCGCCCTGTGTAATCGAGGCTTTAGAGTCTATTTGCGTAAGCCTTATATGTATCCTACATCACTTTTATATAAGAAAACCAAATTTCTCAATATTAGACAGAGCTTTCTCTTCGCCTCCTGCCGGCAGTTGTTCAGGTTGGGCATTAGCAGTGAGTATTTGCCATTGGCGAAACAGACCCGTGCTGCAAACGGAATTAGATTGCCTGTGGTTCGTACAGAATTTTTTGCTAGAACTGCATTTATACAGGCCCTTAAACACTTGTATTATAATAAAGTAGATGTTGGCCAGTTCAAGAATTTAAAAGATTTTAGTTATTTTTTGTTAAATAGTATTTTCATTAAGGAGTAAGTTTCGTTTGGTTTATATTTTCTATAAGTATGTACATGGTTTATGTTTATTTATACTGGGTAAGGTAATTTGGTGAGGGACTACTCTACCAGATAGCACAAGTTCATCAAGAACTTTTATTCTGGTAGGCAGGGCTTTTGTTTTTGGTTTATTATCTTCGATAATGAACCATTGGAATCGCCCAAAGAAAAAAAAATGTTAACCCCCCCTCAAAATTTGTTGGTTTACGTAGATTCAGAAAATCGAATAAAAAAAAATCCGTCCGTCCGCCGTACGCCGTCCGCCGTACGCCGTCCGCGCCACTTTGCCCAGTTAGCGTTGAGTTAAAATTACGAAATTTGGTTTCTGCGTTTGGACCAGCCCCACAATGATCCTCGAAACTTTTCATAACCCTAGGTCAAGGGGAAGGGGTTCAAAACGAATTTTGAAATTTTGAAAATTCCATATCTTGAAAAATTCCCATCAAACGGTATGTTTTTTATTTCATATTTAGATAGAGTTTATTACTAAGAATTTTTTAAGACCATCCGCAGCTTTGTACGACCAGCCGTTCGTTCACAATGACGGCTCAAAGATTGTGCCTCACAACACGATCGTGAATCAAACTGTTGAAATACAGGTCCATTTTCATACTAAAAGCTCTTTGGAACATCATATGGCTTAAGTGATGTCGAGTTTATTGTTCTGAGGTGCGTTTCGTGCTACGGAAATGAAGGTAATTTCGAATGTTTGTTGGTAGGTACTTCTTTTATAAAAAAATTATTACCGACGTAGTATTAAAAACCCCAGAATTATATCGTATTAATTAATCATAATTAATAATTATTATTATTAATAATGAATACAAATTATTAATACCTAACAATAAATTATAATAATTTTCACTAGGTACTTGATAAAATTGATAATGATAATTAATCTAACATTTAGGATCTAGACATTTAGACGTTGTGTCAAGAATTTGCAGAGTTTTTTAGTTCTATTTGCTGTCATTATAAGGGATACTGTTATATACATAAATATTAAGTTAGTCTTCAAATTTGTCTTATATGCAAATGTATTGTATGCAAAATTTGTGTGTGATTATCTGCCAATAAATAAAATGAAATGAAATGAAATGAATGAAATGAAATGAAATGTTATTGAGTGCTCGAACGTGCTATTGTTCATTTAAAGTAGTAAGAACTACTTTATTCTAGGGATGGGAACCGCAAACTCTAGTATCGATACTAACGGTATCGATACTCGTTTTTTGTTTCAATACCAGGTATCGATATATTGGTTAAAAAATATCGATACTGAACAATATTGAAAGTATTGAATCGAAAAATTCCCGGGTAACCCAAAGGTGCCCTTACTGACAAGGTAAAATGGAAAAACCGCGGGTTAAATTCAAAATGCATTTATTAATATGTATATTTTATCATACATACATTTCACATGTAATAATATATTATGTGTATGATATAATAAAATAAATAAAATCTAAAATGATTTTTCCCCATAGACTAGTTTTAACAGTTCGGACGGCACCGACACATATATTATTACAAGTCATTTATTCAAAGTCAAATAAATATAATCTAAAATGAATTTTTTTCCCACAGACTAGTTTTAACAGATGCTAAGAAAACTCTTTGAGATAAATGTGTTGGCGTCAACCTGTTACCATAATCATCCATTATTCGGCCACACAGGGAAAACAAGCGTTCGGACGGCACCGTAATACACAACACAGTAATAATTACTGAAATATCGATACTTTTGATTCAATACATCGAATATTTAGTATCGATACTGCTCAAAAGCAATACTAGGGAGTATCGATACTTTTTTAGGAAAATATCGAGTATTGAACACGGGATACTTCTATAATTATTATAGAAGTATCCCGTGTTCAATACTCGATATTTTCCTAAAAAAGTATCGATACTCCCTAGTATTGCTTTTGAGCAGTATCGATACTAAATATTCGATGTATTGAATTAAAAGTATCGATACTTCAAAATATCGAGGCAGTATTGCCCAACCCTACTTTATTCCAATGTCTTAACACTGTATGGAACAAGGTGGTTTTCTGGAGCAGCCACTTATTATGCTCAAATAATTATTATTTGAGCATAATACGTTTCGCTATAACTTCAGGGTATCTTTGCATAGTCGAGCCATTTATATGGCGAATTAGTTTGTATCAAATGTTTAAAGTAGTCCACGGGTCATAGAATCGTGTGACCATAATGATACGTTGCTACTCGTGATGATGGGTCTTTATAGGGTGGCGTGACTAGTAAATGAACACTTAGTAGCTAGGCAACCATAATCTGACAAACAGATTCCTGGTGGACCAGGGCCTGAAACTTGACGTAGTCCAGGCCATTACAACGCTGATCTATTCCATAACACTAATTCAAGCTTCACTGGGGCAAAATAATTATTTGCGAGTTATAGAAATGAGTAGTAAAAAAGAAATAGGGGTTTCAGATATCTGCCTCCCCCTCCCTCCCCCGACCCTGTGACGTCACATCCGGGCCTCCCTGACCCCTCTGCCGGGCAGCTGTTGGTGTGGGTGCTCCTAGCCTGGCCGGTGTACTACGTCATCTGACGTCATCAGAGCGACTTGGTGATTAAGAGAAAAACGTTGAAGTGAAAAATGAGAGAAACACCCAGGGACTAAACGGAGTTTTCCAGAGAACGAGCGGGTGTGTTTTCCAGTGAATGAACCTAGTAGGTAGGTAGAGTCGGACGTAGCAACTCTACCTATCAGTATTGACAGAAAGATATATACCTACCTACATATAAAGGTGTATAATATAAGACCGAATCTAAGTAGGTAGGTATTTTCCTGGTGTTCACAACGTAATTCATCAGTATTCTTTTGACTTTGGATGAATGATGTAGGTGCCAACGACACCTGATTCAAATGAATTTTCAAATCAAGAAAAATGGAGAATGGTTGACAACACAGGTAGGTAGGTATTACTAACTTAAGCATGCAAGTCTGTTGATAAATTCAACAATAGTTTTACACGTTATGCACTGAATCCAGTCTTCAACTGGAGGCTCTTCATAGAGTTCATCACGCCCTGGGTATTTGCAACCATGACCATTTAAATGGCGAATTAGTTTGTATTAAATGTTTAATGTAAACCACGGGTCATAGAATTGTGTGACCATAATGGTATGTTGCTACTCGTGATGATGGGTATAACCGAAACTATAATTAACCCGTTGTCTCGAGATCCGAATCGAAAGTTCGATGCGCTGCTAACAATGCGGGAATTACTCGAGTGGGCAGCGGCTCCCGTCAACATGGCGATCTTGATAACATCTGTAATGAACGGACTTCCCCTCTCGAACACTCCACGGTCTCCCTCAACAAGACTCTTGGGAATGAGAAGATTTTCCCACTCCTGGAAGATGTTCGAGTTGGAAGGACGAGGACGATCTGGGGCCGAGTGGGGCCACAGTGCGATCCGTCAGGTTCACACGGATGCAGAGTAAACGTGTCGGCTTCGACGCAATGCTTTTTCCGTTGACTTAACTCCATCGGATTTTTAAAGTTATTCTTTCGACCTCTATTTCACCATGGTCCACAGTCGTTGGGTGAGTTCGGAATTAATTATATTTTACATTAATACAGTAGCGATTATTCGTTATGAACCCCCACTTTGAATACACGCCAAATCAATAATTTTTCTTACAAAAAAACTTAAAAGTCGCAACATTTATCGAAAATTATTTATCTTTACTATTTCATCATTTTTCATCACCATTACTAAAATCTTCGGTCGATTCCAATGGTTCATTATCGGAGATAATGAACCAAAATATTTTATAAAGACTAGGGGTCCATAAATTTGAAAAATCAATTTCTCAATGGAGCACAACCCCCCCCCCCCCCCCCACCCCTCACACTGCTTAAACAAGTTTAACGTAATTCTAATTTTTTAGGTTTTCCAATTATAACAGAAAAGTGGAGATACTACTCACTTGATCTAGGAACGCGGTAGCGTTCCGCCCCGCCAAGCAAAGAAGTTGAGAAAACGAACGATGCCGAGTGTATGTTTACCGGACGTCACGAAACGCGTTTTCGAGGTATCCATATCTCGGCTCCTATTTGACCGATCAACTTGAAAATTAGTGTGGGTCTTCTTTGAGTTTATATTAGAAAGCCCTGAAAGTTCCAAATCGATAGGTCTAAAGGGAGCCGAGCTACATAACGTCAAAAACCCGGTTTTTCGGCCTTAGATTGTTCTTCTCCTTCTTCTCCTTCTTCTCCTCCTTGTTCAGACAGGCAAGGCTGGAGCCTCTCCACGTTGACCGATTGACTTGAAATTTTGCACAGAGCTTCATTTAACCTTGAGACAGAGCCTTATATAAGATTTAACCCATTATCTCAACCCAAAAAAGTTTTAGAAACAAAAGAACAGAAACCTTAGGAAAATTCTGTCCACTTTATAATATTTAGTAAGCTCATGGGATAAGCGAAAAAGGGAGAATTAACTTGATATTGGTGAGAGATTAGATTATTGCGTACTTGAACCTACCTACCTACCTTGCCGTGTTTTCACACGAGAGGGAAAAAGAAATCAACTTTTTAACTATTTTTTTCAATTTTTTAGACCGCGTGTGAGAAATTTTGTATAGTAACAATAGTTCTAAAATACACGCGGTCTAAAAAATGAAAAAAATAGTTTTCTCTCTCGTGAGCCAAAATTTCGGCTTCGACACCATCACACTCACAACATAAACGTTTTTATCTCATCCTTACGTAAACTTCCTCTGACGTCTTTACGAATTGGCGAGCTTTTTCTATGAATACGAGAGATTTTCTAGGAGCTTTCTTGGTTGTTCAGGGTCGTTTCAACGGCTGTGCATGGATTCCTGATGGGAGAAGAACATTACGCATTACCACATAATGTATATACATCATTAACCAATGTAATTGTATAGGTAATAGTAGATTATGCTATTTATTTGCAGTTAATAACCGTGACTAGTTATCAGTCCTTATAATGAATAATAGGTTCTATTTAAAACACGCTAATTTGACGTAAGAAGTGGATAATTATCTACCTTATGTAGTCGGTTTACAGCGGAACTGTATTATCGCACTTTTCGGGTTTTGACGGGTCCTACAGTAATTTTAGGGGACCTTTAGATTGGTCACATCCATCTTTACCAAAAAACAACTGGAAGCCTGAAACATCCATTTTTACTTAAAGACAACTGGAAGCCTGACACTAGTAGAGGAGTAGGACAGACGTTTTACTATAAAAATCATATTTTGAACCACTGTGGGTTGAGGAAGGCTTTTTTGGTTGTTGGTTTCTGAGTAAACCCTATGTCACAGTGATTTTCACGACCCATGCTCATTCATAATTGGTTTTCTCTCAGACAACATCCTGTAGGATCTATGGACTCTAATTCACTAGCTGGAACGGGCGAGGCAATAAGATTTCACGATTGCGCATGCTCCTATCGTTATGATATTCGTAAGGTCATTCAATTGTGTGATGAATTTCAGCAGCATCTCATGGAAAGAACTGGAGTTGAGCTCGTTGCGCGAATGCCACGTTTGCGCAAGCGTTGAAGCGACTGCTTCTTCTTTCGCGTTCGAATTAATTTATGGGGCCAGCTTGCATCACCCCTGAGAAGTTAATATCGGTAGAACGAAACCCGCGTGTGGTTTTCGGAATTGAAACACAGTTGGAGAAAAAAAACTCAGTTTAGTGGTTCAATCTAAAGCGTGGAGTTGCTTTCTTCGCTGACTGGGTGTAAGATGGACCACAAGTAGCTTTTTTTCTTCGTCTGAGTACTTACCGTCTACTAGTGATGAGGTCATACCGATGATTCTGAAGAAGTCATCGCTAAATGCTCCCCCGCATATTGGATGATATTAGCGGGATGGGAGGGCCGAACCTGCTCGCATCATCCCGCGAGTGTCTCGCCTCTCAGAGCCGCTTCTTCAAGGACTTCATCAGACAACTCATGTAGATACATTGACTATACTCAGCCCACACATAAAATTATCGCCTGCTCTTCCCACTCCGCCCCTTGTCTTTGTGGCGTTCACCGTCGAGCACTGTGACCTACGTATTCTCGATGAATATTATTCTTTTCACCAGTTCATTGACCAGTAAAATTCTGGCTGGACGAGGACCAGGTAATAAGTGGTAAATAACGTAGTCATGATGAAAATGTTGATTTTCTGCCTCTTCTTCTCTCCATAACAACCCCCCTCATAGATTAGGGATGTGTGCCAAGGGGAGGAATGCTATCTAGTATTAAATACTAGATAAACGAAAGAAGTTGAAGTTGAACTAGAAGTTAGTATCGTATCGAGGTGTTTGATTGAGGTCGAATGGACCTTCAAGAAGAGCAATAATTATTGTCAAGTCAAATACATCGAGCAAAACGGAAGAAGTTGATTTTAAATCGAACCGTTCTCACTAGTGACACCTCATTTCAAAGGTTTTTTATGCTGAACACGACGGTGAAATCAGAATCGCGATTTCTTTTCTTATTCCGCTCCATAACTGGAGCACTTTGAATATGAAGAAACGTGGTTGATACTTCATGTTCTTCATGTACATCATGTTCTAAAATGGAGACATTTTACATAAAAACTATTTATTCCTTCGAAAATTCGCTCGTATAGCCATGCTTCATGACTGTGGATTTTTTCTTAGATGACTTGGCTTCAGCCATGGATTTTTTATTCAAACCAACTATCAAAAGTAGGTGGCATGGAAGAAGGAATTCTTCCATAGGTAGGTAGGTAGCTGTAGGTAATTTTCAATTGAATGTTTTACTTTTGTTTAAATATTTTATTATTCGTAATAAATTTGTTCATCATTCAACTTCTACCTACATTCTTCATTTCTTGTGGGGAAGCGCCGCTTCCTGCGCTGCCCGTGACGCTACGCCCCTGCTTTGAATAGTAGAACGACCTTGTATGGTCTCGTATTGTGACAGGCAGTCGTTGGCGCGGGAAAAATTATGAAGGGGGAAGAAGGTTTTTTTTCGGATTTTTGAAGAATTGGACGGGTATGGTGACCTCATTTTACGTAAATAAAAGCTATAAAAAGTAGTGAGTATTCTACCTCAAAAAGTACTAAAACTACTAAAAAAAAGTAGTTGAGTGTTTACCCTCAAAACCGACTAATGATTGTTTTCCCACTAATGAGGTTGTCTGCCGTTTTTCAGAGAACGGCTAGGCCTATAAGTACCCTTCCGGGCTCAAATGAAAGCTAATTAAATTTACTACAACTTCATGCTCGCTCTGGTACCGAATCGTAGCAAATTTAGTCTTCTAAGAAAGTGCGAAAATATCATGGTTTTTCTGCCATAACGGCCATTTCCCGAGGTCTTAGAAAGTTGGAAATCTGGATTAGTACCACTGCTTGACGATCTAACAACATATCAACAAATCAGAACGACCGGTTTTCTTGCAAGCACGGATGTACATCTTGACTGGACTAGCCATAAGTTCTGCTAATTTCAAGACCACCCCGCCCGACAGGCGGACATTCGAGGTGCGTGCAAATATTTAACCGTCTCACAGGCGGATAGTCCTAAACTCGCTCTTGTTTTCCAACTTCTAAGAGTGTATTTAGGTGCAAAATTGTCAATAAATGCACCAGTAGAACCTATCTGTTTTTAGTGGCTCTCTGGTTCATTTCATCATGCTTACCTTCTCCATTTGCATTCCAACTTTTAGATTTACGTTTTCTCACAATAGCAAGGTACATACTTACTGAGCGCAGGGTAGGTGGAAGTTGCATGTCTGAACGTGTGCAATGTTTGTGTGATTGAGTGGTGCACATCGAAACCCAAGAATTAGACACTTTTTTTATTTTCGTTTTATGAATAACCATTACTTACCTACTTATATTTGTGATTCCAAGTTAGTTTTTCAAATGGTTTTGATTTGTCTCCTCTTATTTGCTTCCTCTTACTGGCCAATTTACAGATGGGTCAATAATTTTTTAAATGAAACTTTTTAATCATACGTATTCGTTTTATTATGGTTACAAATATATAACCATTGAAAAGAAATTATTATAAATCATAATAAATACGAGGACATGATGTACCTGACATGATGTATTTGAAAAACGGCGATGTCCGCCTCACAGACAGATGTTCCAACCCCCCTTCCGCCTGACAGGCGGATGTTACCCAGAAGGCACCGTAAAAAGATATTCCAAAGGATAAGTAACTGCCCTTCTGTTTAGATCACTGTTTTCTACACAATATCCTTGTGTGTACCATAACTACACGAAATAAATTAGCAATGGAGCAATATATATTCCTGTATGGTATGAGTTGCTAAATTTGATAAATGCTACTAAATAAATCAGCGTTTGATTCGGATATGATTCAGCGTATGATGCATCCCTAACCATGATCTTAGTTCATTTCGGAATAATTCCTACCTACAATAACCCTAAACATTAACCCTAACCTACATTAAGTAAGCCATTAAGCAATTGCTTAATTGTCTCATGAACGAGGCGCTGTAAAGTCTCTAATCGAATCGATACAGCTTCATATTACTAAATTTTGATTTTTCAAGTTTTACCTTGATTCAACAGCATAATAATTACAGTTTATCGAAATAGAACTGACGTAACTATTCCACTGCCTTTCTGTTATTGTATTATAAATGTAAAATATATTAAATATATTATTGTAAATTTTACAATAATACATTTTCTTTTGAACATACATTGAAATAAATTTCTTTTCAATAAAGATATACATATTATGTATATCTTTAACTTATTTCAGTGATTTTTCTGTATTTTTCTGTATTTCCCTCAATCGTCTGACCCTAATTATTTATATTTCAGGTTCTGTGGTCGGCTCTGTCAATCGCCCTCGGTCTCGAAATCCGGGGAGACATCATTAGAGGGACGCCATGCATCAAACGTCACCATCAACTATTTTGTCCCACTGCCGGAAACAAATACCCTTTGTAAGTGGAAGATGCTTTCTGGTAGGAATCAGCACATGATTATGAATGAATTATAAATAACTTACAATTTATATGAATGTATCACAGTGAAAACTGGTGATGAGAGACACTCCAAGGACGAAATCACCTCATGTCTCCATTGTAGTCTGGATTCAGACCCGGTCATAGTTTTACTATCCTTCTGGCACAACTTATTGATGAGATTTACTCAGGGTTTGACGAGGGATTATGCACGAGCTTGACCTTACTTGATTTTACAAATGCCTTTGGTTCAGTCAACCACAAGCTCCTCTCACTAAAAATGAAGCACTTTTTTGGATTTGTAAGCTCCTCTCTTAATCTTATCGAATCGTACCTCTGTGGTCGTTCCCAGTTCGTCTCATATAATAACAATCCCCCCAAAAACAACTCCGTTGTAAAAACTGGCCCGCCAAAAAACCTCAGCCGCAAAAAGGAATGATATCCATTTTGCCCGCCAGCCACATAATATATATTATATAGGATGCTCAGTGCTTCGCACCTCGCCGTTGAGTGTGCATATAGAAACCTGATCCTCCTACCTCTAACCTCCACCGTCAATGTTTTCCTGTTCCCTGCCTCCTTCCCACAACCCCCTCTCACCCTTAGTCACCCTCGGTTTCACCTAATATGTTTCCTCTGTTACACCAGCAGGGAGCTTTACGCTTCTTTCAATGCTGTTGGCGGGAGCTTTTTGCCAGATGAACAAGCCTGAATTGAAGCATTACTTCATTACAGTTGTACCACCGCTGATTACTCGTGACCACCAGTAATAGTTATGTTAGCTTGTTCATCTGGCAAAAAGCTCCCGCCAACAGCATTGAAAGAAGCGTAAAGCTCCCTGCTGGTGTAACAGAGGAAACATATTAGGTGAAACCGAGGGTGACTAAGGGTGAGAGGGGGTTGTGGGAAGGAGGCAAGGAACAGGAAAACATTGACGGTGGAGGTTAGAGGTAGGAGGATCAGGTTTCTATATGCACACTCAACAGCGAGGTGCGAAGCACTGAGCATCCTATATATGTGGCTGGCGGGCAAAATGGATATCATTCCTTTTTGCGACTGAGGTTTTTTGGCGGGCCAGTTTTTACAACGGAGTTGTTTTTGGGGGGATATCACATCTTTTTGCATGGCTAGTTTTCGAGCGGTACTTATACAATACGGTTCAATTTAACAAAAGTACCTACGAGGTAACTAGTAAATGTTTTCCTAAATGAAGTTTTATCCTAGTCAAAATTTAGTAAAAAATTAGTACGCCTACTAATTTGCCTTTTTGTTTCTTCTTTTTGTGACAAGAATAATTATTTTTTGGAAATTATTGTTTGTTATCTGAAATGTGTTTGAAAAATAAGTAGTTTTAAAATTTTTGCGAATTGGTTAAATAGTAGTTTTAAAATTTTCGATTAATTAAAACAATTAACAATTTTAAAAAATTATTAAAATTTAAAACAATTATTATTATTATTAAATTTGAAAAAATAGAAAGAATTAGAAATTTGAATGAATTTGAATTAGAAATTTTTTGAAAATTTGTTGCATTTTTTCTTGGGGATTGTGCAAATGTTTGTTGTTGAGAATCATTACAATTATTTTAATTATTGGTGTCGAAGAGAAAGTGTAAAGAGAAAGTTTCTTCTTCTTGGAGTGCCGTATCCGAATTTCGGACGTTGGCGACCTCTCACATATAATCCTGTGATGCACGTCTTCACAAGTTATACGGGACCTACAGTTTATCGCCGGTTCCGAACGGCACTATTTGAGAGGCTGTACTAGGCAAATGATACTGGTGGTAGTTTGCCATTGCTTTCCACCAGGTGACCGCCGCAACGGCTAAGTATGTGAAAAATCGTTTCACGCCAGCGGGTATTGAACCCAAGATCTTACGCACCGCGGACAGACGCGCTTGTCCACGAGGCTACCGGCGGCCACAGAAAGTTTGCAATACGTAAAACGCACGTTTTTATACCAAAAATCGCGAATAACTCGAGAACCGTTGAGAAAAGTGGCAAAGTGTGCTACCCTCATTCGAAAGCCCATTAAATTTCCTATCGATCCTTAAACAGGCGCCACTCTACGACAATTTTTCTGACCACCGTTCAACTTTGATGTTTTCGGAAATTAGCCAAATCAGTAGATGTGGAATTTATTCACGTATTTTTGGCTGTGGATTAGTCAAATCGATTGAGATTTAGTTCAAAATTATTGAGCATATTCTAGACAACCTAGCGGACATTTTAAGACCAACCGCACCAATTTTCATCAATATTTGCGGCAGTTGTTGTTGAAAATAGAAAAATCACCATAACTCCTTTATTTTCCCCCTTAGGAAGCATTTTTTGATCTCAAATTAAACAGTTTGAAAAGCTGAACACAACTAAAAAAGAAAATCTGAAAAAGCTTCAATTTTGAAGGAGTTATGACCATTTGAAATTCCTAAAAAACACTATTTCCCCCCTAATTGGGGGGGAAATGGGGGGAGGGAGAAAAAATGGTCAAAAGGCACTCCCTTGGAGCATAACAAAACGTGTGTGCAAAATTTCAGCTCGATCCGATTTGTCTGCTGGGCTGTAGCCCCGTCAATGAACAACAACAACAAGAAGAAGAAGAAGAAGAAGAAGAAGAAGAAGAACACGAAAAACGTGAAAAATAGTGGTTTTAAAATTGTTATACCCCCGACACCTGATGTTCCCAAGAGCTGAAATTTGTTTTACGTCCTCACGTGCCCCTGGAGAGTTGGTGTACAAAAAATCAACTCTCGAGACACTCAGGGGACCGAGCTATGGTAGGGTGAAAACCCCAACTTGTTCCGTCGCGTAATCAGTGTCTCAGTCGCTTCGGTTTTCAGGGCTTCGGTTTTCTTGGCGGGCGGGACGCTCCCGCGTCCCTAGATACTTCGGATTTACTCCCTATTTCTTGCGGTGCACCTCAAGGCTCAATCTGGGGACCCATTTTATTTGCTGATGGTATGGGGTGTTCTGTGAGGGGTTGACGATACGGGGTTTTCACTTAAAGTCGATTAACGCGCTCCCTAAGGGTTTTTAATAAAATCTACTATAGTTAGTTCGATGCACAACGAGACGGTATAACTCATTTTCTAAGAAATTTCTTAGTAGGCACCTTTATAATTTCCGAGAATACCTAAATCATTAAATGATGATACGGGGTTTTGCTGTGAGACCGTCGATATGTCATTCCTCGAGTCATTCCTACTACTAGGCTGCATACCATAGGTATTCTCGGAAATTATAAAGGTGCCTACTAAGAAATTTCTTGTCTTTTCTTTCTGTCTCAACCTGCGAGTCAAACTCCAGAGGAAACATAGCGTGGGGTTTTAGTAGGAAACAAGAGAGTAGCAAACATTCTGTAGGTATGCCTGTAGCATCCCCAATTAAATAAGTAGGCTTGAATCGTGAAGTATAATAATATAATTGGAACATTATAATTAGAAGAATCGTCTGACGGTCACACTCGAACATTCAACTCTGCCCATCCGTTAGTTACCCGTAAAGTTATCTCGAAATAACCAACGTAGTGACACACTACACAATGCCTTTGCATATAATTTTATTAGTAGCTCAGATTCGGCGGTGGTTTTCGTTCGCGTGTTTCGTCGCCATGCCTAAGCGAGCCCCGGACAATTTTGCCATTTTGAGGCAAAGGATGAGGAACAGAAAGCCAAACAAAATTATCAAAAACAAGCAAAGAGTTCAAATTAGAATTCAAAAATTTCTTAAAGCTGGAATATTTATTAGAATATTTATTTAGAAACTCTGGAAATTCCTGGCACAACGGTTTATTATCCTCTTTGTACAGATCACCCTTACTATTATTATGAATTATCATTAATTATTAATAATTATTAAAAATGGTATTCAGACAGAGTTATTGAATACCAAAATTGATTGAAAAATGTATTATACACGTCTCCACCTACTATAAGTAAATACTGTTTTCTTAGAATTTAGTTAAATATTTTATTGATTGTTATAATTTATTGTAAGAAAAATGGAAACTTCGTTATAGCCAGCTGAAGGGACGAGGAAGGGGCAGAGTGCGAGCGGGAGGAATACAGTGGAACGAGTCAAGAACGATCCGGATACCTCTGGTCTGGGGGGAAAACCTGACTCGGGATCGGGCTCGATAACGGATCGTAACGGAGAAAAATACCCGATCCCACCCTGGATCGGAACGGTTCGTTCCGATCCATGAAACCGGTGGAACGGCCCATCACTACACTTGACCAACCCATAACCGCCGCTAATCCTCCAGACACTTTGATTTGAAATGAAATGAAATGAAATGTTTTATTTGTATAAGCCTTCCGGATCGTTTGACACTTTGATTTATCTCTAGAACACTCCTGAAAGGCGTGGTGAAGGGAGGGGGGACAGGGCTGAAAAATCATCAGAGGAAGAGGGCGACTTTTTTCATCCTCCCACCCCCACCAACCAAGCGGTGGGGGGAGGGATCAAATCAAACGGACGCTGATTGCTCAATGAGATTCATCAGCTGTGGATGAGGAGGAAGAGGAGAAATCAGGGCTGATTCTCAGTGGAGCATTTGGTGCTGCTCCTGTTTCGCCGCAAGAATAATTCTTTTTCTACAATTTAACCGCGTTATGCAAATACCTACCTCTCAATTGACAAAATTTCCAAAATAGAGTTTTTGGTGTCGTTGGATTCGTCTCGCCGAGCAGAATCGATTTCTTTGGGTATTAGTGCCCTCGTTTTTGTTATAAAATAAACTATTTCCTAATATATTAAGCGACATTCACCAAAAAAAGGCATTTTGAATTTCGCAATTACCTAATAAGCGCCACACCATGAGAAAAGTTATGCAATTACCAAACAAACGACACATGAATTGGTGGTTAGTTTGGATTTACGTATCTATTTCTCTGGAAAAAGCACCTTGCAAAGCATGCGGCATCTCATTCCCAAAGGAGACCAGCCATTTAGTACAACTTTGAGTTCCGGAGAAGATGTAGAGGACGGTATATAGCATTCCCGTATCAAATTCAAAATTTTTCAAACCAAATTCAAGATTCTCCACTGTTAACAGCACAGATTGTGCCAATTACGTCGAGTACATGATGATGAAGCTTCCTGACGCTATAGCTGGCAATGATTCCAATAGCATTTTTTGTTAGTAGTGCTGTACTGATAAGTAATAGGTTGTTGTATCAATTGATTGGATTGTTATGGCTAACAACTTTTGTTTCTTATCCACCGGGGAGAGCATCTTAATTATTCTTTTCTACTAAATATATATATAGTTTATTTCTCTGCTTTATTCTTACTTACCACATCTCTAATCATGGTACAAACACTATGGCTAATTGAAATGTAAATAAATTGGATTGATTTTGTTGTTGTTTCGACGCCATCAACACACCAAAGTTTACGTTATAACCATGTTACATTAAAATCGGCCGAAAACAACGCCCTCCAGACGTAACAGTCGGTCTGAATCTTCATTCGCGATTTCCCAAAAAAAAGCTTTGTTGTCGCTTAGGAGGTATTTGCGTAACGCGGTCCAATTACTGTGAAATATTTGCCGCAAAAACTCAATGTGGATGTTCTAAATACGGTCTACAGCATCCTTGGTATTATTGTTTAAATCGTAGTGACACTAAATGGTTTATTGAAAATTCGCTCTTTAGCTCATGCTGCATGACTAATTTTCTCATTCTACACCTAATTCGTCGTATACTACCCCAAATACCATCACAAACGCATTTCAGTCCGGTTTACACACATTTCGAAGGAGTTATAGGTTTTGTCCAGCTAAATAAGAGGTTTTGCCCGTTGTGCGGCGGACGGACGGACAAGTCTTCTCGCCGGAATTTGTGACACTAGTCGAACGACTATTATTTTGTTTTATTTATTGTTTTATTTTCAATAATGAACTTTTGGAATCGCACAAGAAAAAAAAATTACCCCCCCCCCCCTCAAAATATGCTGGTTTACGTTCCAAGATTCCAAAAATCGAAAAACACTCCGTCCGTCGGACCTCGTTCATAACATTCACAGTGAGTTTGTGCGGCAAATATTTCACAATTCTTGCGCACAACGGCTCCAAATGCTCCAAAGAAAATTAGTTCTGAGTTCTCTTCCTCCTCCTCCTCATCTACAGCTGATGAATCTCGTTGAGCGATCAGCGTCCGTTTGATTTGATTCCCGACGTCATCACGACGTCAACATCGCAGTTTCTTTCTCACGACGTCAGCAATTGTGATCTTCTAGAACACTGAGAGGGTGAAAGAGAGAGTGATGGTGGCGCGATGCGAAAGGGGGGGAGAGATTGATTGATTGATTGATTATCGCTTTATTTACATAATCTGGCAAGATTTGGTCACATCAGACCATTCTACCACCTAACCAGATACAATTCAAAAAGAAAATAAACAGACATCTGCGTAAATACATGATGAAAAATAGGAGGAACATAAAGTGACAAAAAGAAAATTAAACTTCATTTCACTTTTCGCTGGGTGTGCTAATATTTGGAAAGCAAAAATTCCTTGACTTTCGTCTTGAAAGTATTATAGCTCTGGATCTCTCTTATCTCCTTTGGAAGATCGTTAAAATGTTGCACGCTTTTGAAAGTGAACGATTTTTGGAACACAGTCGTTCGGCAAAAAGGGAGGCGGAAATTTATGTCTCTGAAACGAGTGTTGACATTATGAGTATCAGAGAAGGTTTTAAATTTACATGATAGGTATGACGGCCTTTTAGATGATACAACACGGTGAACTGTAGTTAAAAGAACAAATTGGATGAGATCATCATACTTAAGGATTTTCATTTTCTTAAATTTGTCATAGATTCTATCATCAAATTTTAGGTTAAGGATAAATCTAATGGATGAGTTGAGGACTCTCTGAAGTTTCTGTCTACATACGAAATCAATATCGCACATCGCGGAAAGACAGTATAGTAACTGAGGCATAATCATTGAGTTAAATAGGCTAATTTTAAGGTTACGTGATTTATAAGTTAACAGCTTGTTGAAACTATACAATAAGGCTCTTGTTCTATTACACACTGCACTCGTTTGTTTGTCCCACGAAAGGTTGCTCTGCATAATAACACCAAGACACTTGATGTGATCACCATATTCGAGACTGACGTTACCTACTTCAAGTTTCGGTATTTCGGAAATACATATGGTGGCGCGCAATCTACTATGACCTATAATCATGCTCGAGCTCTTTCGTGGGTTCACCACCAATCCATGTTTCTTGAACCATACAATTAGGTTTGCAATTTCGAGATTCACAACTTCCACCTTTGATCTTATCTGATCCACCTTCGTTGAGAGGTATAAATTGAGGTCATCGGCATACAGAATTCTCCTACAGACTGCAATTGCATCACAGATGCGATTCAAGTATAAGGCGAAAATTAAACCCGACAATGTTGGACCCTGTGGGGTACCTCTATTGATTTTTAACCAAGAAGAGGTTTTGCCTTTAGTAGTGCGGACACATTGCATTCTGTTAGATAAATACGATTTAAACCAAGAGATTACAGAATCGGAACATCCGATGGATTTAAGAATTGACATAAAAAGGGAGTGCTCAAGACTATTAAATGCATGACTAAGATCTAGGCTTGCGAACAGGGTCAACTCACTCTTATCTATATTTTCTCTGACATCATCTGTCATTTTGATCAAAGCTGTATGCGTACTAGAGCATTTTCGATAACCTGATTGATATACATCAAGAATACTATTTTCTTCAACGTATGCATAAAATTTAGCGTACACGACTTTATCAAAAATTTTTGCAAGTATAGAAATTAGAGTAATGGGCCTAAAATCACAGAAATTGACGGCAGGATTAGAGAGAGAGAGAGAGAGATTTATAAATGGCGCCCTCTTCCTCTGATGATTTTCCCGCCTTGTCCACCCCCCCCCCTCCCTCGCCACAACCAAATAACGTAAACCTGAGTTTTCTAGATCAGAGAGATCAGAGTCTCGAGAGGATTAGGGGCGGTTATGGGTTGGTGAAGTGAGGGGACCAGAGGCCTAGTGAGGGACGTCTCACTCCCCCGCCGTCTTACTACTGTCTTCCAATGATCCCCAATGATCCTCCACCTTTCGTTTCGACCATCATCCATGCGACTGATTGACTAAACCGGCATACGGTTCCTGGCATCAATCCCTCGTTACAATTGACAACGTGGAATGCCTAAAGAGGTTAAAGTGGTTGCCTGAAGAGGTCTTCACGGTTCATCTGCTCTAATATGATAACGGAATGAGATATCGCAATTGTGACTTCACCGTCATGTTAAGAGTTGAAATGTCTAAAAGCTGAGAGGGGTTTCGGGGAGTTTTTTTTGGGGGTATTGGGTGGGGGAGGGGTTCACTCATAAATTCCAAAAATTAAACGGTCTGTCAAGTGACACCTCATTTCAAAGGTTTTTACACGCTGAATAAGATGGAAAGTGGAAAGTGTGCGAGAGAGAGAGAAGACACCAAAAGTTTATGCAAAATATTTCAACAGCCGGATGAGCGATTTTCAATCTGAAAAAAGTTATGTTCATATTTTTCCTAAACAAAATGCTGCATCAAAAAAAAATTTGAAAAAAATTTCAAATTCAAATTTTAGAAAAAGAATTTTGGACAATTTTAAATTTAAAAAAAAAACTTGGTTCCAGCCCCATTTTTGAGAATTTCCTGATTTCAAATTGCCAAGAACCAAAATTCTGCGATGAATAGCACGATCGTAAAACGAAAAATAAGAGTCAGTGATAGCAGCTTTCATCTCCCCTTTTAGACAGTGGATCTGCTGCGTCAATCATTCATAGGAAAGGTGATGAGTCCGAGATTTGACAGGGAGCACTTCTGACAGTAATGAAGGTGAGTGAGCTGAATCTATTCCCATTCGTCCAACATTGTAGACATTTCCAATGGAACCTTTGAGGTAGAGGAGACTGTTATTAGAACAGTCAAATCTTACACAAAAGAGCCCTAAAATCGCAAATGCACGGCTAGTTCTGATTTTTTTTTCGGACTGTTAGGGAAATCTAAATCTAATTTCGCAGGAATGAAAACCTTGCGCTTCTTTCGTAGCACTCGAAAAACCTCGAAATGGTTGCCCTTACTCTGGGTTTTTCGCTATAACTTTGAAACGATGCGTTTTTCGCGAATTGATACTACGGACTTATTTACAGGAGATAAGATTTGCTACACAATGAGACCAAGTGCAGCTCTGTTGGGTCAATAGTTACTGAGATACAGCCTTTCAAAAATGGCTTATTTTTCAAAAAAGTGAAATTTTAAGTTTTGGTCAACTTCCGACCTAAAAATCATTGAAAATACGTATTGTACGAAGGACGTTAAACCGATAGATGTTGTAGCAAATTTAATTAGCTTTGAGTAAAAATAGTTAAGAAGTACAACGCCTTCCCATGACCCTTATGGATTCGCCTGCGTCCGTGCTTTTTCCCGTTCTATTCGTTATAGCTCATCAGCCACTGACCCTACGCTTTCGAGATGGTCATTTTCGGATTCCCCATAAAATTTGGCTTCAGAATAACCTGGCATGTCCAGTTTGCACCCCACATGAGGCCCTAGCAGGGAGGGGAATGTCAAGTCAGTGGACACGTCACTTTAGGCAAATGAGGAAATTAGTCCTAACTTTGACGGCGTGTAGCTCCGAAACGAATCGTCGCACGGAGTAGCGGTTTGTTTTGCTGGTTTCAGCGCATTCTTCTCGACGACTTTGAACCAACAAAATACCCCTAAAAAAAATTGTTCCCCAGTTTCCCCAAGATTTGAATATTTTGTGACGAATTTCGGTTGTTTTTGGATGTTATCTAGAAACCTTTTGTTTTAGCTCAAATTGGAGGCCATATTCGTGTTCCTTGATAAATGTTCCCCCCGAAACCAATTTTCAGCCAAAAACTACAAATAGTTGCTGAGAAATCAATCATTTCCCACAAATAGCCCCAAAAAGTTTGGTTTCCCCTAGCTCGGCCAATAATTTTTCTGGGATCTAATATTTGGGCTTTTCACTTATAGATGAAGTCTGATAGTAAATTTATCCAGCTTGAGAAAAAGCAATTTAGGATCGGACCAATAATTTCGAAATTACGGCAAAAAATGTACCAAAAAAACTTGGATTTTACAATAGTACGCGGTATTTAGCGTACTGGCATGAGCATATTACGGGACTTGATCAAAATGTCATATATGAGGTTTGATGGTAAATTTAAAAAGCTTATAGATGGAAAAAAGAAATTGTGAATCGGACAAACTTTTAGCGTTATAGCGAAAAATAGGGAAAACGGGGTGAAGAACAGGAAGAAATTTATTACAAGACAATGGCATATTACAGGTATCACATTATAATTGAATGGGTCATTTCGAAAAGGGATCATGTCCAGCTGACCAAATTTTACAGGAGAGAAAAAAAACTGATTTACCTTGACCAGGATAAAGGTATGAGTCTGAAATTGCTACTGAATTATCTTCGAGCCCATTCAAGCTCACTCACCAGTTTTCATGACCTCTTCATTATTTACTCATTCGGAAAATTACTAATAAATTTCCTGAGATGATCCCTTTTCGAAATGAACGAAGGGAATTCCATAAATAAAGCACATTTTGCGGAAAATCTTTATTGAGGAATATATACCAAATATTAATGTATTCAATTCCGTATCAACATTTGGAAGTGGAAAAAAAAAGAAAACTCGAAAAATTTCAATGTGACTTCTTCGCCCACCACTTCAGTTGTGGTTGTCCGCCATTTGAATAAATCATCATAAAAATGTCGATGGATATCAGGAATGTACTGATACAGTTTTTTCACGTCTTCCATTTTCTTGTAGTTGATGGGTATCTTGCTGGTGTATGCAGGTAGTGCTCTTGCATCGGGTATTTGCAGTCGTTCGTGGGGCTTTGGTTTGAGTAAGTTGAACTCTTGCTCCCCGAAAGTGGTGTCCAAAAATTTCCGGCAGATGACGATTCCGGGCCTGTCGCTGTTACACTCAAATTCATAAAATTTGTTGATTGCAAAATACTCTTTTTGTGCCTTTGGAACAGCTTTCCCCATGGACTTGAGGGACAACACTTTTTTTTTTTTTTTTTTTAATGTCGGCCACCATTGTTGAAAATTGGTTGTAGCAACATTTCACTATTGTAAACACAGAAAGAGAGCATGTCTCGGCATGTTTGAAGCTGATGTCAAGGTCACGTTCTGTGCCGCCTGTCCGTCCGAAAAGGGAACAACTCGGTGACTTGATCCCTTTTCGAAGTGACTACCCGATAGGTGACGTTAGAATGCCGTGGTAGACTAAAGGAGACGATCCCTTCTCATGCGGAATCGATGGAAAGACAGAAGAAAACCCATAATAACGAAAAAAGTGCATTTCAGAAAAAAATGTAGATGATCCCTTTTCGAAATGACCCATTCAATTATGCCCTCGCACCTAGCATTCCCTTTTGAGGACACACGATACATTTCAACACAGACGCGATGGCACCGCGGGCTCGAATATAGAAAAATAGAATGTAGAAAACGAATAATAATAATAATAAACGAATGTAGAAAAAATGAGGCGCTAGTACGAGCGATGCAAGCTGAAATGAATGTATGAGCAAACCTACCGAAGATCGGAGATGGGAGGTTCGAGACCGCGAAGGGTGGGGGGCGACTTAGTGTACATACGCGAGGACTTTGTCCATTTGATGCTATTGTGGGGTTATCGTTTCCACGAAGAGAGACGGATGGAGAGAGGAGTGGTTCAAGAGAACTGATTGACACAATGGCTACCAAGGAAAGGGAGCGTGGTGACCTTGAGCGCCGAATTGGGGTCTGCAGCCATTCTGTTTTCCTTCAAAACCAACATTACCATTTTTCGTTTTACGTCTTGTATATTTACTCAATAATTGAAATGATGCTCTCAAAACCGATCCAGTCACATTGGGAAGGGGGCTTGCACCGGCTTTTTCCAAATTTCAACCTCTAAACCTCAAAATTTTCAAATTTTCCAATTTTAAATTTGTATAAAAATTAAATGAATTGATGCAGCAACTTGTAGGGGCGTATGAAGGCAAACTGCGTTTCCCAAACTGTTATAAATTGGATGGTTCCAAAATGAGACTGCAAAAACTTTTGATGCGTCAGTAACGCCATCTCTTATCCCAGAATCACACTAAGGGCCCGTCCACTTCCCCCTTAAGTCAGAATTGCTATAGGTATCTTATTCCGCTCTCAAACTGGAGCACTTTGAAGATGAAGAAACGTGGTTGATACTTGAGATGTTCTTCATGGACATCATGTTCTTTAATGGAGACATTTTACATAAAAACAATTAGGTAGTTCTTAGAAAATTCGCTCTTATAGCCATGTTGCATGACTGTGGATTTTTTATTAATTCCTATAGCGGACACTGAAATCCTAGTGTAATAGGGAAATAAAATTACTAATTTCAGTTTTAAGATGATAAATGAGCTCGATGATGAAAAAAAAGAAGTATTTTAGCGTACGTTTTTAATTAAGAAAGTATAAATCATCAAAAATAAGTACAATACTTCTAAAAAATGTACGGTTGGCAACCCTAAATTGCATGCTTGAATGTGAGATTCCGGCTTGCCTGCCCTGCTCTTCTTGCCAGGGTGGGCCTGGTGACTCCGCGGCTCACTGCACGCTTGCCTCCTCTCTCAACGTCACCTCTTCAATCACCTATCACCTATGACCTATCAATCACCTATCACCTATCAATCACCTTCAATCACCTATCACCTCAATCGACCGTTTCATCGCATCCTACGATCCGCCAACTTGCTCCCGACATCTTACCCGGACTTCGACTTTTTCTGCGACCCAATATCAAAACTAAAGACTATACTTACCTCATCCCCTGCCACTTTTATTTAAATATTATATTAAATATAAGATATTATATTATTTATTATATTATATTATATTATTATTATTATATATTATATATATATATTATTATTATATTACATTATTTTATTAAATATAAGAACAAATTTTGTTCTCTGCCTCTCTCTTACCCTTTCGTACATTTCATAGGCCAATTTGTTCACTTTATTTTCACCATTTCATTCACTGTAGTAATTTCGTTTTCCTTTTTTTCTCTCATCTTTTTTTTTTCACTTTATTTTCCCTATTTTATTCACTGTAGTCATTTCGTTTTCCTTTTTTTTCTCATCTGCATGCTATTCATTTTTATGTTCCTATGTAACTGGGCTTGCCCGTACTTTCAAAATAAATAAATAAACAAATTATCCAACATAACCATTTTTACCTACATTAACGTTATCCGACATTTTACCTGACAAGAGAAACTTACGGTGGAAGAAGAATCATAGTAAAAGGAAAAATATGGATAGTGGAGGGTTTTCCCGGAGATTGTAATGATTAGAACATCTAGTTGCAATTCCTCTTGAGTTGAGAAAATTTTTGAATTCCTTTGAGAAAAATGCCGGTCCATGGTCAGAATGGACATAAGACGGTGAACTAAAGCATGCCAACATTTCCCATCTTCTGAATTACTGTTGATGACATCAGGTTTGAACAAGGGAAAGCGAATGGGGAACGCGAGTACCTAATCATCAATAACTGTCAATATGTAAGTATCCCCCTAAAAACAACTCCGTTGTAAAACGGACATAGGGGGGGCCCGACAAATAAAATGACAAAATAACGTCACTGGTTTTCAGGCAATACAGAATGTTTAGCGCAATTTCACTTCAGTACTCCCGCCCCCTCCCTCCCTCGTCCCCACCACCTGCCGTCCTCCACCGCCGTGCTCCCCCGCACAATTTGTCAGATTTCATGATGTGGAGATCAGCAATGCACCGGTCGACGCCTCTCAAGTGGCAGCATGAAGCATAAGCTCAGCAGGTGGGCGTAATCCACGTCACCTGAGGGAATACCAAGTTTGTACGCAACGTACCGCAGAAATTTATTCTGCACTCGCTCCAACGAATACTTATGCACAGCACAATAGGGAGACCAAACTGGGGAGGCGTACTCAAGCGAGGGGAGGACCAGAGCCTTGTACAAAATTGACAAGGTCAGCACATCGCTAAACCCCTGTCTGTTCTTTTGAGGAATCCCTAAGCCTTCAACGCCCTGCCTGAGAGGTATGTGCTATAATTGAGAGGTATGTGCTATTATAATATTATCTTTGCTGAACGGCCATCGCCGAGGGGTAGACAAAATAATTGGTAAAAGAACAAAACTTATTTCCAAGAATTTATTAGGAACATCCAAAATAAAACAGTAATGTACCTAAGATAGTAAAACGTAAGCATACAAAATTACAAGAAAAAAATGCTCAGCCATTTACATACTTCATTTTTCCAATTTACGAGTAATCATTGTAGTTATTCCTATGTACGAGTAGCTATCTAATAATAATTATTTCTTCAATGAATACCTTTTCGAAACCACATGACCTCTTGTAAAACGGAAAAACCCGTTCGTTCGGTTTGGTTTATTTGGAAGCCTGTTTCATTATAGTGTTGTAGAGCAAAAACTTCCCTCGCCAAAACAACGTCAAGTACTTATTGACACGTGACATCATAACCAAGCCACTACTTATAACTTTCCTCCTAATCAATCAGCTTTTTCCCATATCCACCCCCTCCGGTGGAGAGTTGAAATAAATCTGTAAAAGCTTGAATTCAATCTGTAAATGCGGGAGGAGCGGGCAATTGGTGGTGATGGGGGGGGAGGAGGCGGGATTATTAATACATCACAACATTCATCATCAGTCATTCATGAGCTAAATTGAAATCGTGGGTGCTAAATGGTGGTGGGGTGATGCTAAAATTTTTCATTCATGAGCTGACTTCAAAATATTCAAAATGAATTTGATATGAATTGTGGTGAGGTGTTCTTGGGCTTTCACACCCACATTCATTTAAATTATCTCAAACGAATTATCTCTTTACACACGGAATAATTGCGTATCTACTCATATTATTATGAACTTCATCGTATAAATTGGTGGGAAATCAGAGAAAACTGGTCAGTGCTAACCAAGACTCACCACAGACAATTTACTCAACATCTGTAACAAGCCTGAAATTATATAATATCACAAAATTGGATGCGACAGTAGAACACAGAAATCGCCCAAGAAAAAAATTAGGTACCTCTCAAAACTTGGGGGTTTACGTTTCAAGATAGAGAAAATTGTAGATTTACAAATTTTCGAAAATCGAAGAAAAAACTAAATCCGTCCAACCCTAATGATCTTTGGAACTTTTCATAATCCTAGGTCAATGGGAAGGAGTACAAAACAAATTTAGAAATTTTATAAGTACTAATTATAAGTACATCCTGGATTAACCCAATCCACTGTTACTGGAATAAGAATTTCCCTTCTAGAAGGTTATTTATGCTACCTAGTGAAGTTGATTGTTTTCAGTCTAAGACTTCTCAATAAAGTAGGTAACTTTTAGATAACAGTAATTATTACAAATACAGAACTGTTCTGTATTTGTAATAATTACAGATATCTATCTAATCATTAGCAATGCCTGCTTGCGCAGTCGTTGGTTGTTCGATTGTTTGTTCTGCCGACCATTATATTACACCAATGTCCTGAAACCAAAGCAGTTTCCACTCAAAGAAAAATGTTGTGGTTTTCCCGCTTGGGTCGAGAATAAAGTGTGCAACAGTACCGTCATAGTGTGTCGCCTACATTTCAAATATCGAGTTAATAAATAATATTTAATAATAATGGTTAATAATGAAGCATAAAAATTATTAATAACATGCAATAAACCTATATTAATAATTTACACTACTTGATAATAATTATTACCTAATAATTCATGATAATTCATAATAATAATTAATCTGTCATTCAGTGATCTACACAGAAGGGTGATCTGTACAAAGAAGATAATAAACCGTTGTACAAGAATTTGCACAGTTTTTCCTTGGCTATTCCAATGGTTCATCGTCAAAACTCATGATACATTCAAGTTTTAAATTTGAACTCTCTATTCCAAATTTAATTTTTGAAATACTTCTAGCAATTTTAATGGTGAAACCTGGTTGTAGTGCTCTTTGGAAAAACTTCAAGATTACGTAGGATCCGTAATGTTCGTGGAACTGCAATGTAAACGGCGAAAAGGGTGGGGGAGTCGTGAAGGCCTCTACTACGTTCACCCACAATATAAATGTTATGTACGGGCGGGTGGGAGGAAGGGGGAGCAAACAACCCCCTTCAACCTTCTCGGTCTGCTCGCTTTCCTCCCTCTCACCCCCTTCACATTCACCCACAATTTAAATTTTATGTGTGTGGGGGGGGGAGGTATACAGAAACACCCCCCCCCCCCCCCTCGAATCGCCACATCAACCACCCACATCTGCTCGCTTTCCTCCCTCTCAACCACTACTGACTGCTCTAACTTGACCCGCTGCTAAGTTCGGAGGCCATGCGCTGTCTTCTCTTGCCTTCTGGCGGCGTTTTGGATAGTTCCCGCTCATGGCTGGATTAAGTTCGAATGTTGGCAAAACAAAATTTATGAGGTTTTCAATAAAACGGGTTTTTTCCTCTGATTGGAGTTTATTAAAGCTTCATAGTTATGACTGTGACACGGCTGCTGATGATTGCCATTGTACTATGTGGCCATTTTCTGATACTTGTAAATACCTGGAAGTGATTTTTGATTGCCACCTGAAGTTTAGGCAGCATATTGCCATTCTGATTTCTAGACTGAGAAAAATATTGTATGTTTTTAGACTTCTTTCAGACTTTTTACCTAGAAATGTTTTTCGATCAATTTATTTTGCTTTGGTGGGATATATTATAAGCTATGGGATTCTGATATGTGGAAGTACTTGTGGATCTCACCTTCGGGCACTTAAGCACATGTAGTAGGTACCCACCTAACTTGCATTAATCAATGAAATGGTATAGCACCCAATCCCATGGTATTGTGTTCTTTTTCTGCAATCACTTTTGTGCAACTGGCAAAACCCAAGTCTTCATCCTCTCATGTAGATGAAGTTAGGTGGCAGTAAGTATACCTTAGATAAAGATAATAGGGGTTCGACCGAAAAATCAGGTAAAGAATCACATATTTACTTTAATCCTCAACATTTCGGGTCGCAACTGGTTTGATTAGAATGAATAATATTGTGATAATATATTATGTAATTCCTTAAGTACTTTTTTGGCTGAACCCCGACTATCTTCATATAAAACAACTGTGCAGCCGACTAACTCAACCTCGTATAGCAGTAAGTAAGTACTATACTACATAAGTACTTAAGTACTCACTTTGTAAGATTGTCAGCTAGACTGTCGCTGAAAATTCATTTGGAAAGTGATAAGGATACGCTCCTGCCTATCCACCTAGTTTCATTGTTTTTATTCAGAACCTGATCACTGTTGTGAAGGATGCCAAATACCTGCCCACTTGTCGAAAAGTTGTGAGCGTCTAGGGACTCGTGACTCTTGAGTGGTGTAAAAACTTTGCCAATTCTTGACAAATCGGTGTGTTACCTTCTTTGTGCAGAAACTAAATTATAGAGATGATGAATTACTTACAAATAAAATGTAGGTACCGATATAATTCTGGGGTTTTTAATTCCACCTACCTACGTCAGAAATAATTTTTCTATAAAAGAGGTACCAGTAACAACAAACATTCGAAATTACCTTCATTTCCGTAGCACGAAAAGTGCCTCAGAACAAAAAACTCTGCAAATTCTTGTCACAACGGTTCATTATCTTCTTTGTACAGATCACCCTTCTGTCTAGATCACTAGGTCTAAATGTCTAGATCCTAAATGTTAGATTAATTATTATTATCAATTATCACTAATTATTAACAATTTTATCAAGTACCTAGTGAAAATTATTATAATTTATTGTTAGGTATTAATAATTCGTATTTATTAATAATAATAATTATTATTAATTATGATTAATTAATACGATATAATTCTGGAGTTTTTAATACTACGTCGGTAATAATTTTGCTATAAAAGAAGTACCTACCTACCAACAAACATTCGAAATTACCTTCATTTCCGTAGCACGAAACGCACCTCAGAACAACAAACTCGACATCACTTAAGCCATATGATGTTCCAAAGATCTTGTTAGTATGAAAATGGACCTGTATTTCAACAGTTTGAGTCACGATCGTGTTGTGAGGCACAATCTTTGAGCCGTCATTGTGAACGAACGGCTGGTCGTACAAAGCTGCGGATGGTCTTAAAAAATTCTACGGAACAAACTCTATCTAAATATGAAATAAAAAACATACCGTTCTATATGAATTTTTCGAGATATGAGATTTTCAAATTTTCAAAATTCGTTTTGAACCCCTTCCCCTTGACCTAGGGTTATGAAAAGTTTCGAGGACCATTGTGGGGTTGGTCGAAACCCATAAAAAAAAATTTCGTAATTTTAACTCAACGCTAACTGGGCAAAGTGGCGCGGACGGCGTACGGCGGACGGACGGATTTTTTTTTTATTCGATTTTCTGAATCTACGTATCTTGAAACGTAAACCAACAAATTTTGAGGGGGGGTTAAAAAAATTTTTTCTTTGGGCGATTCCAATGGTTCATTATCGAAGATAATAAACCAAAAGATCAACAACATGCTGAAAAGAGGGAGCTGATGTTGATGTCTTTGACTTGGTGTTGTGTTGTTGTTAGTGCGAACGATTATTTTCTAAAGCCGGGCTAATTCTCACACAGGAGAGAAATCGTTTGCAGGGGGACGTTCTGTCCAAACTCCTTTTTTGCAGAGTGCGCCCGAACATTATTATTTTTTGAACATCGGGGACAGTCGCATGGTTTTCCCCAACCTAATTAATAGGTTCTTTAATTAAATACATACCTACGTTATTGGCATTTTATGTCTTAACTCTGGCACATAACTCAAAAAACGTTACACAAAAAAAAACTCTGCAAATTCTTGACACAACGGTTCATTATCTTCTTTGTACAGATCACCCTTCTGTCTAGATCACTAGGTCTAAATGTCTAGATCCTAAAATTTAGGATCTAGACATTTAGACCTAGTGATCTGAATAGACCTAGTGATCCAAAGTAGTTATTACGGTAATAATAATTAATCTAACATTTAATGTTAGATTAATTATTATTACCTATCAATTATCACTAATTATTAACAATTTTATCAAGTACCTAGTGAAAATTATTAAATTATTTGTTAGGTATTAATAATTCGTATTTATTAATAATAATTATTATTATTAATTATGAATGATTAATGCGATATAATTCTGGGGTTTTTAAACTACGTCGGTAATAATTTTTCTATAAAAGAAGTACCTACCAACAAACATTCGAAATTACCTTCATTTCCGTAGCACGAAACGCACCTCAGAACAACAAACTCGACATCACTTAAGCCATATGATGTTCCAAAGAGCTTGTTAGTATGAAAATGGACCTGTATTTCAACAGTTTCATTCACGATCGTGTAGTGAGGCACAATCTTTGAGCCGTCATTGTGAACGAACGGCTGGTCGTACACAGCTGCGGATGGTCTTAAAAAATTCTACGGAACAAACTCTATCTTAATATGAAATAAAAAACATACCGTTCTATATGAATTTTTCGAGATATGAGATTTTCAAATTTTCAAAATTCGTTTTGAACCCCTTCCCCTTGACCTAGGGTTATGAAAAGTTTCGAGGACCATTGTGGGGTTGGTCGAAACCCATAAAAAAAATTTCGTAATTTTAACTCAACGCTAACTGGGCAAAGTGGCGCGGACGGCGTACGGCGTACGGCGGACGGCGGACGGCGGACGGCGTACGGCGTACGGCGGACGGACGGATTTTTTTTTATTCGATTTTCTGAATCTACGTATCTTGAAACGTAAACCAACAAATTTTGAGGGGGGGTTAAAAAAATTTTTTCTTTGGGCGATTCCAATGGTTCATTATCGAAGATAATAAACCAAAAGGGCCACACGAAATCTTCACGAAAATTTCTGATGATTTTCGCTTACAACCGATTCATTGCTACGGAACTTTATCTTCGCCAGTTATCATCGTAGAAAAATCGTTCACCACTCGTTGGATAGCTCTAAATTTACCTAACCATATTGCGTTAACCACTGCGGAGTGTGTGGCCGACAAGCTGCGGTATGAGCGTGATTGTTTAAATAATTGTTTGCACACAGGTGATCATTCTCAATAATTTATATTGTCAACACGAATGCAAGCTTCATATAAGTTTCTGCAAAGACATAAAATGTCCCAATGTGTTGCAGACTCGTATGCAAGCATTTAGTTTTTGACATTTTCATGTCGTTGCTTTGGCACATAAACTGAAACGGGAAAAATTTGTTCCCTTGATTCACCCTTTCCTTTAGATCACGTCAGAACACAAGCGACCGGCGGGCCACTACGTCAGAGCCTATGACGCACGAGCGTATGACGTCAGATGGCTGTTAGGAGGCCAACTAGTACGTCAAAGCGTATGCCATAAGAGCCTATGACGTCAGACGGCTGGCAGAAGGCCAACTAGAACGTCAGAGCCTATGACGCACGAGCGTATGACGTCAGACGGCTGGCAGGAGGCCAACTAGTACGTCAGAGCATATGACGCACGCGTATGACGTAAGACGGCTGGCAGAAGGCCAACTAGTACGACAAAGCGTATGCCGTAAGAGCCTATGACGTCGGACGGCTGGCAGGAGCTTAACTACTCGTAGTACGTCAATTCCTATGACGCACGAGCGTATGACGTCAGAGGGCTGGATGGCTAGGTGATCGGGTGGTAGCGAAGGGAGGGGGCCAGAGGGAGGCAGATATCTGAAACCCCCATTGCTTCCTCACTACTTTCATGATCACCGTGACATTTCCTAAAGGTTCTCCGAGTTTCAGTTTGTTTTTCATGTTCTGTAGTATTTCTTTTCTTTTGACTTTTTATGTCTTTACTATGGCACATAAATGAAAAACTCTGCAAATTCTTGACACAACGGTTCATTATCTTCTTTGTACAGATCACCCTTCTGTCTAGATCACTAGGTCTAAATGTCTAGATCCTAAATGTTAGATTAATTATTATTATCAATTATCACTAATTATTAACAATTTTATCAAGTCAATTTTATCAATTTTACCTAGTGAAAATTATTATAATTTATTGTTAGGTATTAATAATTTGTATTTATTATTAATAATAATTATTATTAATTATGATTAATTAATACGATATAATTCTGGGGTTTTTAATACTACGTCGGTAATAATTTTTCTATAAAAGAAGTACCTACCAACAAACATTCGAAATTACCTTCATTTCCGTAGCACGAAACGCACCTCAGAACAACAAACTCGACATCACTTAAGCCATATGATGTTCCAAAGAGCTTGTTAGTATGAAAATGGACCTGTATTTCAACAGTTTTAGTCAAGATCGTGTTGTGAGGCACAATCTTTGAGCCGTCATTGTGAACGAACGGCTGGTCGTACAAAGCTGCGGATGGTCTTAAAAAATTCTACGGAACAAACTCTATCTAAATATGAAATAAAAAACATACCGTTCTATATAAATTTTTCGAGATATGAAAGTTTCAAAATTTCAAAATTCGTTTTGAACCCCTTCCCCTTGACCTAGGGTTATGAAAAGTTTCGAGGACCATTGTGGGGTTGGTCGAAACCCATAAAAAAAATTTCGTAATTTTAACTCAACGCTAACTGGGCAAAGTGGCGCGGACGGCGGACGGCGGACGGCGTACGGCGTACGGCGTACGGCGTACGGCGTACGGCGTACGGCGGACGGACGGATTTTTTTTTATTCGATTTTCTGAATCTACGTATCTTGAAACGTAAACCAACAAATTTTGAGGGGGGGTTAAAATTTTTTTTTCTTTGGGCGATTCCAATGGTTCATTATCGAAGATAATAAACCAAAATCGTCACGTGAAGAGCGTTACGCGGAGTTTCTGATGATTTTCGCTTACAACCGATTCGTTGCTACGGAACTTTATCTTCGCCAGTTATCATCGTACAAAAATCGTTCACTACTCGTTGGATAGCTTTCGATTTACCTAACCATATTACGTTAACCACTGCGGAGTGCGTGGCCGACAAGCTGCGGTATGAGCGTGATTGTTTAAATAATTGTTTACACACAGGTGATCATTCTCAATAATTTATATTGTCAAGACGAATGCAAGCTTCACAATTTATGATGAACCTTTCTGTTGTTTTTGATGTAATGGCCCAAATGCCTTGAATCCTTATCCAGTTGATATAGGTGGCACAGTAGTCGCCACCATTAACCTTAGTTATTGTTTACCTGTTCGTGATGTGCTCCGCTCTCATGTTTCAACTATTTTGTATCCGGTTTTATCCGATGTTTCTGTATTCAATTCAGTTTAATTAAATGGTTAATATTCTTGCGAGTGCTACAGTGTCATCATTGTGTATTCCCCTGCTACTCCCAAGAGGTTCTGGCCCCAGTCGCGCGATCCTTTGATGTCACTGTTAAGTTAACCTCACTCCCCACGTTGTTGGTCTTTCCGTTAAAGTCGTGCTAATCCTGCTAAAAATAATGGATAGCAACGGATCGTGTCTCCCGTCGGTTGAGAAACTTCGAGGTAGCGAGAACTATCGAACCTGGTGTTTCCAGATGACCAACATACTCAAGCATGAGGCACTCTGGACGTGCATTGCCGGCTACCCTGCAGACGACAAGACCCCAGCCGATCAGATGGCCCGAAAGGAGGAAAAAGCGTTGTCTAAAATCAATCTTTTGCTCGACAAAAGTGTCTACGCTCACGTCGAATCAGCAGCTACTGCTAGTGAGGCTTGGAAGAATCTGAAAGAAGCTTTTGACAGTAAAGGTCTGTACACATCCTTGTCCCTGCTTCGACAACTTTGTAATTTGAGGCTTGATAATCGGTTTAAATCGACCGAAGAATACGTAAACGAAGCTCTCAGTATTTCGACTAAGCTCAATGCCATCAATGAGCCAATCGCAGATAAGTTCCTAGCCGCTGTTGTCCTCCAAGGTCTTCCTGATTCGTACATGCCGATGATTATGGCCCTAGAAAATTCTGGTCAGAAGATTTCCTTTGATCTCGTAAAATCCTCGCTCCTGCAAGACAAAAATTGGAAAAATTCCAATGGAAATAGTGAACACTCTAACGATTCAAATCAGACCCTTTATACGAATCGTCACGTCAACCGAAAGAAGCCGTATTGTTCCAGGTGTAAAACGTCAACACATTGGACGAGCAAGTGCCGTCATTCTTCTGGCGACCGTAACCGTCGTTCTTCTGGCGACCGAAATTGTCGTTCCTCTGGTGACAGAAATTGTCATCCCAATGAAGAAAAGAAGAAATACGACTCCTCATCGCGCAACAAATCAAAGAGTAAGCCAAAAAATAACAATGTTCTTTTTGCCGCCTATGGCACTGTAGATGCGTCGTCTAAGGAAGACCATGACCATAGTTGGTGGATCGATTCAGGCAGTTGTTTTCATATGTCTGGGCAAAAAGATATGCTCTCACATCTTACTAAGCCCAAGTCAACTGGCCAAATCCTTGTGGCTAATGGCGAAAAGCTCAATGTGGAAGCCCTTGGTTCATCACGCGTTGTTTTGAAAAATGGTCAGCGTGTAATTTCAGACATAAGATATGTCCCTAACCTCCGAGCAAATTTACTCTCAGTCAGTAACCTAGTCAACAAAGGTTACAGAGTCGTATTCGATTTTGAGGGATGTAAAATTTTTTATCAAGATGATTTCGAGGTTGAGGGAGAGCTTGTAGCCACTGGAAATGAAGTAAATGGGTTGTATAAGCTGAACGCGAACAGCTTTATGTGTGCTAACGTCGCTAAGTCGCCTCCTGATAGTCACACACTGTGGCATAAACGCCTAGGCCATCTAAACCATTATAGTATGGCACTGCTAAAAAATGGATTGGCCACGGGGATAAACTTCTCTGAAAAAAGTAAACCCAAATTATGTGTCAGCTGCGTAAAAGGCAAGCAAGCCAGGAAACCTTTTCCTGTGGACCAAAATAAAACCCTTGCCAAAAATCCACTGGATTTAATCCATTCAGATCTGGTTGGTCCCATGGATGCGTCGTTCAGCAACAGGAAATACCTTCTCACATTTATTGATGATTTTTCAAGGAAAACCTTTGTTTATTTCCTGAAGACAAAAGACGAAGTCTCACACTACTTTGATGTTTTTCGAGCGCTTGTTGAGAGAGAAACGGAGCGAAAAATAAAAGTCTGGAGAACGGACAATGGTCTAGAATTTTGCAATCAGAAACTTCAAGCAATTTGTGAAAAATCGGGCATCAAACATCAGCGAACGGTACCTTATACACCCAGCCAAAATGGCCTCGCTGAAAGAGTCGGACGCACAATCATGGAAAAGACACGCTCCATGATGATCGATGCTAAACTCAATGATAATCGTTTTTGGGCCCAAACGGCGGAAACAGCTGTATACCTCATGAACCTTTCCCCAGTCAAGAGGATAAAAAACGCAACTCCCGTAGAAAAGTGGACGGGAAAGCGCGTGGATCTCGGTCATCTCAAAACGTTTGGTTGTCCAGCCTATTGTCACATACCAAAAGAAAAACGGCGCAAGCTCGACATGAAGAGCAAAGAATGCATCTTTGTGGGGTATAGCGACACATCTAAAGGCTACAAATTATTGGACCCACGTACCTATGAGATGAGAATTTCATGTCATTTTTGACGAAGATGCGATTTTCTCTCCAGAAGCAATACCTGACGAAAACCGTTCTGAAGCCATCGGACGCCCCTCTGATGATCCTGATGAAAATGTAGATCCAGTCAGCAAAGAAATCGAAGATCCTGACGATGAACTCTTGGACACACTTCGTCCAATCTCTCCCATCTCGGAAGATTCGCAGACAAGCGAATATGAAGAAATATCTGGTATACCAACTATCGATTTGGTGAGTGATTCCAATTTTGGTGACATAAGTTCTGAAAATGCAGACAATAATCTTATTCCTGGGAACTCGAGGTATCCGAAGCGTGCTCCTCATCCTAATCTAAAATATAGGGATTACGAACTTAATTTGGATAATGCTTTTTCTGCAGTTCAATTGGATTCTGAGCCAAACTCTGTTACTGAGGCTCTTTCTAGTCCTGATGGGAAAGTATGGCAAAAAGCTATGGAACAAGAAATTCAGTCTTTAAATCAAAATGGAACATGGGTACTAGTAAACAAACCTCCCAATAGAAATATTGTTCAAAACAAATGGGTATTCCGTATTAAAAGAGACAAAGATGGGAAACATTGCTCGTTACAAAGCCCGTCTCGTCGCAAAGGGTTTTTCGCAGAAATATGGCCAGGACTATACGGAAACTTTCTCTCCCGTGATTAGGTATAGTAATCTTAGATTATTATTTGCTTTAGCTGTTGAGCTTGATCTCGAGGCAGATCATCTTGACGTTGAAACTGCATTCCTTAACGGTGATATTGACGAGGAAATTTTTATGGCTCAGCCTGAAAGTTTTGAAATTCCAGGCAATGAAGGTAAAGTATGCCTTTTACGTAAGGGTCTTTATGGTTTGAAACAATCCAGCCGGTTATGGTTCAAAAAGGCTAATGACGTACTTTTGAATGCTGGTTTCGTAGAATCAAAAATCGAACCTTGTATTTTCTTTAAAGTATCAGAAAAATCGCTTATTATTGTTGCACTTTTTGTAGATGATTTCTTTGTATTCTACAATAACAAGAAGGAAGCTATAAACTTGAAGTCTGTTTTGAGTGAACATTTCAAAACCAAAGATTTAGGGCCAATTTCGCACTGTCTTGGTATGAAAATTGACCGTGATAGAAAGAATAAAACTTTGAAAATAAGCCAAGAGCAGTACATTTCCAAGTTATTAACCAAATTTCACATGTCTGACGCAAAAAATGTTAAAACGCCTATGGAACAAAACCATAAGTTTTCAACTGAGGGAGAGTTTCATGATGTTCCCTACCAACAACTTATAGGTTCTTTATTATACCTTTCTGTATGTACTCGTCCAGACATAAGTTTTTGTGTGACATTTTTAAGTCAATTTAATCTTAAGCACACTAAAGAACATTGGTTGGCTTGTAAACGAATCTTAAGGTATTTGAATGGTACCAAGAGTATGGGCATTGTTTTTCAGAGAACTGGCAAGCAGCTTACAGGCTATGTCGACGCCGATTGGGCGAATAATGAAAGTGATTCGAAATCTTTTTCGGGATTTATTTTTAAGCTAGCCAATGCACCCATCTCGTGGGAATGCAAGAAGCAAAATTGTGTTTCGCTCTCTTCTACTGAAGCCGAATATGTCGGGATTTGTGAAGCTACCAAAGAGGCAGTTTACTTTAATGGCCTGTTTCAAGAAATTTTTTCAAAATTGCATTCCTGCCCAATTGTTTCTAATGGGCCAATTCAATTGTTCAATGACAACCAGAGTGCAATCAAACTTTCGGAAAACCCAGTTTATCACAAACGAACAAAACACATACGTGTTAAGTACCATTATGTACGTGATATGGTTGAACAACGTGTAATTGGATTAAAATACATGCCTACTGAGGACATGGTTGCTGACATTCTAACTAAGGGTCTAGGTTCAACTAAACATTCCCGTTGTTGTGCTGATATGAATATGAAAGTTTGAGATTTTGCACTATTTTGATGTAAATGCTTTACCAAATTCTGTAGTTTGCATTTAACCCATTAAGGAAGAGTGTTGTTTTTGATGTAATGGCCCAAATGCCTTGAATCCTTATCCAGTTGATATAAGTGGCACAGTAGTCGCCACCATTAACCTTAGTTATTGTTTACCTGTTCGTGATGTGCTCCGCTCTCATGTTTCAACTATTTTGTATCCGGTTTTATCCGATGTTTCTGTATTCAATTCTGTTTAATTAAATGGTTAATATTCTCGCGAGTGCTACAGTGTCATCATTGTGTATTCCCCTGCTACTCCCAAGACTTTCAATTAAGTATAACAACTACGCTACTGGGGTAGGTGATGTAGTATAGTTCGAAGGCCCCTGAATCCCTTCTTTAAAGACATTGTGTCCCAATGTGTTGCAGACTTTTATGCAAGCATTTTTTACCATGAATCTTTCAATGTTGGTTGCACATTTGGGTATTCTGCGTTTTCGACCAATTTTCCATTAAAAAAAAATTGGGTTGAGACTGAATAAATAAATCGACTAAAATCGTCGATGATCGATTGTGGAGGCGCGATTAATCGGTGACATCGATTGTTGGCTTCCAATGTTACAATCGATAGCATAATCGATTGTGAGGGTCCGATGTCCCATCCCTACCGTCCATGTGAATCAAGATCTGAATCGCAGAATTAGTTCCATGCATGCAGAATTAGTTCCATGTGAAGTATGTGGTGGCAATGGCAGATCCACCATGAAGAAGGGAATCCACACGGACAGCCGTGTTGGTGTGCCCATGTTGGACAACCTGATCTTCTGACTTCAACGCGTCAGAAGGGCAGTCCTGAAATTTTGGGGGTTTTCCCCCCCTGTTTGAAAGAGAAGAAAAACCGAGTGCGAGATAAAGCCCGAAGTATAATATAATATATACTGCCGTAGAATAATATACTATTAATATATTATATTAATAGTATATTATTCTACGGCAGTGCGTGTTGGTATCTGGTCAAATATCCTGTGTTCAAATGTTGCCATTCGAACCACTATTCACTAATTCTACGGGGATTTCCCGAGGGCCCTTCAGCGACGTGAGTAACTTTTCAAGTAGGAACACATTGGTCAATGTTGGTAGTGAAGTGTTTAGATTACTTTCTGACAAGAAAAACATCAGTTCATGTGACGTCACAGTAATAGTACCTACATTATCCAGCTGTTGTATCTTTAAATGCTTGTTGCATCACTGGGAGATCAAGGAGGCAGTTGTATCCCTCCGCTACTCCTACCCTAAACCTTTTCTGCGTTCACTTACTTTCTGAAACTGTTTCGACCATCTTGTATCTCTCGTTGTCTCAACCATTACTTGTGCTCTCTATTTATTGGTGCTGTTTTGTTCGGATTCTCGTCTTCAAGAAATATAGTTCGGATTCTCGTCTTTAAATGTGAGTACTCATTTATATAGAATCCTCTCTTATGAGCTCAATGGGAGATAGCTCTCTGAAGGCTATACCGTAGTATACATGTTTCCGTGTGGCGTTTGCGTTTGGGTTAGATTGGCTTTTCGTCTTGATGTTTGATTTAAATTCTCGGATGGTATCTGTCAGATTGGTCTTCAGCCACACCCTGAATTCTCGTTCTGTGTGAATATGATGATTTATGAAGTATTGAATTCTCGTAAGGCGGATCAACCGGCGCACAGTGTATTATTTTGCGAATCTGGGAAGTCAAAAATGTGAAAAATGAAGTTGATATTTAGGGGTGCCAGGTATGATACGTGGGAAGTGTAAGGTCCAAAGGTATTAAAAACAATGCGGTAGGAATTATTCCTCCTCAAACGGGAACGTACGACGAGTTCAAACATGAGTGTCGTGATGACTCCAACGTGTAACTCGGGAAGGCATGAAAAGCAGTCGTCTTCAAGTTGCTCCGCTGAACGGACAGTTGCCGAGGGAACAAGGCCGATATTTTTCTCGATTTGTATACCTCATAGGTAAGTGAAAAAAAATATTTTTATTGTTTTTAAATATTTTTTTAGCTTGTAATTAATATTCTTGTTTTAGTGGAAAAATGGGATTTTTTTTCATAAGCCTTTGACGTTCCAGAGAATAACTTTTGAATTTAGTCGTGTTCAGCCAAAATTAAATTTTCCCAGTCTTATGGGAACCTAATGATGACAAAACAACAATAAAATCTTGCGCATCCTTGCGCGCCTGGTAGAAATCGTCAAAAATGTAATGTAACCTAGTGTTTTTCCTGTTTTTCCAGCGATGTTTTCGCACGAAACTTTGTTCCATATATGGAGGGCGGGGGCGAAGGAAGAGGGCTTTGACATACTCTTTCGGCATATATCAAACTCTATTGAAGGTATAATATATGGAAATATTTCTCATTAGACCTGTCAAACAATTTTTTTCCCGTGAATTTTCGAAGAATTTACGATCTGTCACGTGCTTGAAAGCTGTGTAATCTAATTACATTACATTATATTACATTTACGGTCTCTCGATTCACAGTACAACAGCTGTCTGATGGAGACATCAATAAATTGAAGGCCGCAGTGAGAAATTTAAAACACAGATTCGAGGAAAAATGGGAGAAGGCTCATCGGCATTATGAGCGCTTTGTGGAAAAAAATGCTTCCTGGTTGCAGCAGGAATTTCAAATTCCTGTTCTCCAGACTGGTGGTTGCTTTCCTGGTCCTTCGACCTCCAGGTATTTCATGCTTTAAATTTTTTCGTAAAAAATTGTCACCTCACTGAATCATTTTAAGCTTGAACTATTTTGTCATAGTGGTAGGAGAGGGAGACCGAAGAAGCTTTTTCAAGAAGCAAGTGATTCAACGAAACAGCGGAGGGCAAGAAGCTTGGTCGACTCATATACGAATGACGAACTTTCATCGGCCTTGAGGCTCAGTTTGAACGTGCTGGGAAAAAGGGATTCGGCTGCTCTGGTTCAGGAAGTGGCTCTAGCCTCTCCGACTCGAGGAACTGCAATTAAGAAAGCTCGGAAATCTGCCGATTCGGGTAAACCAGAGTCATTGTCCCCCGATAAAGCTCTCGCACTTATGACGGATTGCAATTTATCCTCCCACCAATATCGTTCTTTGAGAGCTCACTGTCTGGATGTTAGTCCCAAATTGTATCCACCCATCCATATTTTGCAACAGGCTAAAAACGACTGCTACCCCTCTGACATAACTGTTACTGAAACATCAGCTGAGATCAAGCTGCAGTCCCTGATAGATCACACAGTAAGCCGTTTAGCCCATTACCTGACGGAAGTATTGGTAGCTTTCCCCAACTTGTCTGATGGTTCTATCAATGTAATCTTTAAATGGGGGTGCGATGGGTCTAACCAAGCTGTTTATAAACAAAAATTTGATGGTGAAGGATTTTCAGACGAAAATTTGTTTTCATTAAGCATTGTTCCTGTTCAAATGAATTTTCAGACGAATGAGGGGAGTGAAGAGGGGAAAAAAGTAATTTGGTCAAATCCTGTACCGTCTTCTACTAGGTATTGCCGACCACTCAAGTTAATTTTCTCTAAGGAGACACCCGAAACAATTACGCGAGAGGTGGAAAGCATAAAACGAGAAATAGATCTGCTCAATCCAACAACTATAAATATTGAAAATGTCGATGTTCTGATTAAACCTATTCTCGTTTTATGTATGGTTGACGGTAAGGTATGTAATGCCTTGGCTTCTTGTAAATCGACACAAACCTGCTATTTATGCGGTGCTAAACCCAGTGAGATGAATAAGCTGGATATCGTTTTGAATAAAAGTGTGGATTCTTCATTATTAAATATCGGACTGTCACCATTACATGCTAGAATAAGATTCATGGAGTGCATCCTCCATATATCTTATAAGCTTCAATTTAAAGCAGGCCACGCTCGTGGCGTTGAAATGAAAACCAAAGTTAACGAAAGAAAGAAAACTATTCAAGATCGATTTAGAAGGGAATTGGGGTTACTCGTTGACGTACCAAAACAACAAGCGGGAAATACGAATGACGGGAACACTTCTCGCAGATTTTTCAAAAATGCCGATAAAACTGCTGAAATAACAGGCGTTAATCGAGACTTGATAGAGCGCTTTGGATTGATTTTACAGTGTATAAACAGCGGATTTGCACTCGATATAGAAAAATTCGAAAGTTACGTTATCGAAACCAGAAACTTATATCTTAGGGACTACTCCTGGTACAATATGCCAGTTTCTGTGCACAAAATTTTGTTTCACGCACGACAAGTTATTGAAGCGTGTCTCCTCCCAATAGGCCAAATGTCGGAGGAAGCACAAGAATCCAGGAATAAAGATAACAGGAAGTTCCGGGAAATGTTCACACGGAAAGATAAAAGAATACATACCAACACAGATTTGCTACATAGGTTGTTAATAACCTCCGATCCAGTCATTGCAGGTTTGAGACAAAAACCTCAAACCAAACGGGATAAACTGTCACCTGAACTATTATCCTTTCTACGTGCTCCACCTACATTTGAGTGCACTGAAAACAATGGGGGCGATTCGTGCGACTCCGATTCCGATTCTACTATCTAATAATACTTTTAATATTAACAAAAATAAAAACATACCCAATTGCTTTTAATTACTTTTATATGATAATGCAGAAGTGATTTTCGAATATATTTTATTTATTCAGAATATAATATTATGAAACTATTGCAACTTTTGTGATTTCGTCTAATGCTGTGAGACAATAACTATGTTAAGATTGTAATTTGTATAATGCTAGTGATACTATCGTGATAATATGAGACTGCTGTGACTGTGATTCGTAAATTATCTGACTACTGGGAAGATATGAGACCATTATGTTATTGCGATTTTACATAAAGAAGTTTATAAAACATAGTAAACACTGAAATTTGTTCTTTTTCAAGTCTACCCAAGTGAGATTCTCTACCTGAAAATACGACAATTTTCATAGTACTAACAAAAATGTATTTATTCACCCCTTCAATTGCACAAGGTTTAAAAAAAAATTAATATTACATAAATTTTGAATTGAATGTCATCCAGAATCATAATCTGCATTAAAAAATTTAAGTTACCCATAAAATTACAAAATTAGTGCGCAAATACGCATTTCGGCTAATCGGACGTGCTTAGAAATTTCAAATTTGAATTCTACGCACCTCAAAACATAAACAACAAAATTTCAGAAGGATTCCACTGTTTTTTCTATTTTTGACCTCCCAGATTGGCAAAATAATACACTGTGCGGCGGTGCGTCAGTGCTGTGTGTTTGCTATGTGAAGAAATGTGGGGTCTGACGTCACCATCGTTTAAAAATCCTGTACAGGTAAAGGACTGTTGGCCACAGTCCGCGGAACCTCGTAAAATCCCCCCTCGTAAAAATCCACACCTCGAAATCTCGCTCGATTTGAAAACTCGGGGTTGATCACGCCAACATGAAATCTCGGTGGCTGAAGAAATTGATTTCTCGGACCCTGGACATGTGTGGTAATTAGAAAACTCGAAAGAAACCAGCAGGATATTCGTATGGCAATTTGTAAAGGATTTTACTCGCTTGAATGGTTGGATATTTGAATGGAAACTCGTAAAAGTTTTTGGAATGCTCGTAGAAGACGCTTGTTTGAATGATGGACTCTCGTGAAATTGGTTCAAATGAATTCTTAGAAAATCTCGATGGAATGCTTGATAACTTGATCAATCGAATTTATTTCTAGAATGACTCGGTAATCGAAACCTCGCATGATTGTTTTGTTGAAATTTTGTTAACTCTCGCTTGCCTTTTAAATTATTGAATTTCCTCGGCCATCTTGGATCTAATGCAGTAGCAGAATCACCCTACCATTTTAGAAAGTGGGAAGATGTTTTGACTCGGGCAGTAGTTGGACGAGAAAAAAGAAAATAGTTCCTTTTGACATATTTTTGTGGGCAGTTGGTAGACAACCTGTTGGCCGTATGGATGCTAGCGTCTAGTATCCATAGTAGGTTGGTGGAAATCATTTGCGATTAGAGAATGGATACTGTAGGCTAACTTAAAGTAGTTATCCGACGTAAATAGTCAAGAACCACTTATGTCTGGCATGGCTGCGTCCAAGAAAAACTAAATTTGAAGGGTAAAAGAAGAAGAAGTCTGAAACCTTCTCTCCTGTCTTTCTACAACCTACCTTTGTTTTTGTTTACGTTTTTGAAATCGTTCAAAATTAACCCACTGCGCGACATCATGCTGAACACACACCCTGGTGACATGTGAGTCTGTCAGACTCCTCGCTTCTCAGTTCGTCTTGGTGGACTGTGTTGGGCTAAATTAATGATTGTTTGAGGTAATACGAGGGTACTAAGTTTAAATAATATATAAGTAAGAAAACAATCAATGCAGAAAAATCTTTTTGTAATAATAAACGAAACGAATAAACGAACTTTATGAACGAAATAAACTCTGGAGTACAAATTAAATTTCCATCACAGTAAGTCCCGTAATGAGCTAGATAATCATAGGAAAAAATTGTTGGAAAATAATTCTTACTGCTTGAGATAATAAATTATTATCATCAATGGAAAAGAAAATTCCCCGACAATATGAGAAAGAAACAAAACGCCAATAAAAATTACAAATAACTTCTCAGACTACAAATAACTTCTCTCACTCAGTTTCACGTCTTTTGTCCACTCCAAGACAAGCCAAACACAGTTTTCTTGAACATTCGAGACATATAGGATTAGCACATTTCACGCACTTATAGGCAGTTTGTCGGTGGTTTTTGTAGGAACACAGTGAGCAGTATTTCTTCTTTTCCAGCCTGTCATCAAAACTTGGTGCGGAAGGTCTTTGAGAAGGTTGAGGAGCAATTCCAAGAACTCTCTTGGTCAAGTTCTTGACTTCCTGCTTTATGTGAGGATTTTGTATTCTGTCCCTCATATGCGGTTCAGCTAGCTGCTGGCCCAATTTCTCGACGAAGTTGAATCTCGGTTCGAAAATGTTGTTAGCAAAGCACTTATGCAATATAAATGCATTTACCATTGCCATGTTTAGCATCCCACTGAAAACGCACATTGGCCATCTTGAGTCTTTCCGTTGGGTTGAATACAGGCTGCACTTGTAATCAAGTGCATCCACACCTCCCTTGGTTTTGTTATAAAAACTGTTGATCTCGGAAAGTCCGCTTTCATGGTTAGTTTCTACTGAATGATGCATAGAAGATATTATATTGACAACTTTGGTACTCTTGACTTTTGACGAGAATAGAGTAGTTTTTCCATCAGCAGAAAACCCGTACATTGCGTCTTTGAGGGCTCTTCCTTTGGGAGAGGTGAACTGTGGAGGTAGTTCTCGTTTGTTCTTTTTCATAGTTCCCACGTATGTTAGGCCTCTTTTTCTCAATTCTGTTACACCCTCCATCGAACTAAACCAGTTGTCCGCGGTGATGTTGCGGTTGCTCTTTTGGATAGGCGTCGTTAGTGTGATGAGGGCTTGTGTAGGAACCAATAGCTTCTTTTCATCTGATGTGAGAGAACGTCCATCTGAGCCTTTCCCTGTATATATGTACGAATTGTAGAAATATGAAGTTCGAGCATCACACAAAGTCATCAACTTGATTCCATATTTGGCTGGTTTATTGGGCATGTATACCCTGAATGAGACACGTCCTCTGAATGGAAGAAGAGTCTCGTCGATCGTGCAATGACCACTCACATTATACAAACGTTGTGAGTTCATCACCAGCTGTGAAAACAAACCCGATATTGGAGCTGCAGGATCCGTTTTCTTTCTTTCTGCCCTGGTGGAAGCATCATCAAATCTCAAGGCTTCTTTGATAGCAGTAAATCGGCGATAAGACATGATGGCCCTAAACAGAGGGCGTCCCTTGTCTCCAGATGAAAAAAGCGATTTCGTGCTTTCCTTATTTGACTTGTATATGGATGTCAACAGCAGAACACCAATAAATGCTTTCAACTCATTTTCGGACATTTCATATAGGTTATTTACGTTCGAGGCACTTGTCCTTTGCCTAGTATGTTCCAAGTGAATATTGGTGAACCTGAGAATTTCACTGGTCATATTTGCATCAAAAAATTGATTCCAGACTTGCAGCTCTGTTGGGGAGTCTCCCAAGCATTGCATTGCATTCCTTGTCGGCCCTGGAAGCGCAATTTTCAAAATATTATGTGCCAATGGTCGGCCTCTTCGTTCAGGGGGTGTTGAAGTCCATTTCATGCCATTTTTAGCTGTGAAAACTGTGCGGCTTGTTGAAGTCTGCACTGACTCATCATTTTCATAGTCTGGTTCACTTACAGATTCCTCGGTACTGCTATTTCTTTCCAGTTCGGATAATGTAGGTGAAAAATCGTCATCTTCCGATTCAGGGCTTGATGTTCTATGCAAATGTGGTACGCCCTGAGGTATGTGTTGTACTGAGAGGGAGGGATGTCTGCTAACACTGGCAGCACTATCTTCGCTATCATCTTCTTCAGACAGATCAAATTGTAGCAAGTTGGAAACCTTGGATGCGAAGTCAGGATCATCTGTTCTCAGAATTTTTTTTGATGTACCAGAATCCATCTAGGAAAGAAACAATGCCATTTCAAATGAGAATGGAATTTGGTACTGTAAAATGCACATTCTGTAGAAAAACTGGCTTTTTGAAGTGGGGAAATCCCCCCTTGTGACAGGTGAGTTTGGTGGATTCACACAATCAGTGGGACGTACCGTGACATGTGAGTTCACCAAACTCCCCATGTTTTGGATCAAAGGTGACTTACCTTCTTTTGAGCAGATGGCCTGCAGGCACCTTCTTGGCAGATGTTCACTGATAACTGATAAGAATTTACATGGGTTTCACATTCCGGTAGGTGAAGCAGTGCTGCCACCACGGCAATAAGAAAAATTGATGTGAGTTTCGTGGACTCACATGTCGCGCTATGGGTTAAATCACATCAAGTTCTTGTGTTTAAATTAGAAGTCAAAACTCTCTGTGACAAGATAAACGTTTGAAATAACTCGTCTATTCAACTTATAGTTTTATGCAACCGTGAAAAATTAATAGTTAATTGTTGATGGAAAATTCGTGGAAGTTCGATTTTTGGCGAATGGATTGACTCGTGAATAGGACAAAGAGAAGCACAGAGGTTGAGCACAGAGCAAGTTATGTTATAGTGAAATGGATATTCGATGTTTTGGCGTAAGTTTTTGCTGGTTTTCTTACATCGTTTTGAGATACTCGCCTGACAGATCTAACCATAGTTGTGTGATTGAAGTATGTCTCGTACCAAACGCAAACGTTGACACATAGGCTCGTTATGAATACTCGATTATGGATGCTCGTTATGAAGGCTCGTTATGGATGCTCGTAATGAATACTCGATATTATAATGAATACTCGAAATGTTGAAATGGATGCTCGTAATGAATACTCGATATTCTAATGAATACTCGAAATGTTGAAAATCTACGGTCGATTCTACTCTCATCTCTAAAGAGGATGTTAACTGCTAGCACAATACCTTCACTGGATGACGGAGCAAAAAGAATGGCGCTAGGTCAGAAGGGGCTTGTCCACTTCTAGGTGTGTAGTGAATCCAGAAGAGTGGGAACTTCGGGAACAGGCTCCCAGTCTTCATTTCAGATGGGTTTCAGCACTCGACCATTAGCTTTTCTTTGTGTGAACTGATTCCAGTAGGGTTAGAAGAGAAAACTCGTTCATATTCATATAACTTGTGAAAAATTCTAGTATGAATGAAGGAATGAATCCTCGATAAACTATATATATAAGATGAATATTGAACTTTTAATATAATATATGATTCTCGGATTCTCGATGCTGGATTGTTTAATCAGAGACTCTCGTTTTAGACTTTCAGATGAATGACATGTACAACCAGAACTCTCGAATCCTCGAATGAACATACTCGAACTCTCGATAAACCGATGGACTCTCGTATTGATGATTCTCGTAATGCTCGTACTGATGATTCTCGTAATGCTCGTATTGATGATTCTCGTAATGCTCGTATTGATGACTCTCTTAATCCTCGTGTGCCAGACTCACACTCGTTGGAATCTGGATCCTCAAATAACTGTCTATCAGACACGCCGCTTCAGTTGAACGACATTAAGGAAATGGTTGCTGCAAATCTCGATTCCTGGAAAAATGAAATGAAAGTCAGGATGATCTGGATTCTCGTGATTCTTGTGACACTCGTATTCAAAGAACAGCTTTGATCGCAAGGGAGCAGTCACACAGCCTAGAAAGTGGAACTGCAATGCTCGGCAGATACTCTGGTAAAAATCCATCTTATATTACTTTTATTGCCGACACTGGAGCTACTCATCATATGATCAATGATTTAGATGTCTTGATAAATGTTCGGAAATTGCCTAATCCAAAATATATATCTTGCGCTAACAGAAATTCGGACGCAGATATGAAAGTAACGTTAATTGGTGACGTAGTTGTTTCTGATGATAATTCTTCTAGCTTCTCTGTACTAAAGGATGTATTGTACACTCCTGTCCTTGCAGAAAATTTGTTTTCATTGCGCAAACAAGTGCAAAACTCGCTGTATGCAACTTTTGATAGCTCAAAACTACAACTGATAGATAAAAATAACTTGTCAGTCTTGAAGGAAGGCACATATGATGGCCAATTTTGGCTTCTTAAATTTATTTTACCATTAAGTAGACTCTCGCCTACTGATCAGGCTACCGCAATCCAACATATTAATTCTCAGGTTAAAGAAGGCGATATATATTCAAACATTACTGTTTTTAACTGCGTGGATGTTTCCTTAGGAGGGAGTACCGCAGACGCTATGGTGAACATCACCGCACCTGGTAGTAGTATCCCTAATACAAGTACTTGTCTTAAACGTACCCATTCTGGTCATGATTCTCGATTAGGAGGGAGAAAGAAAGTTCGATTTAATCTAGATCATGCCCCTGTTTCACCTATTGCTGAAAATCAACTCTCGATTAGAGACAATAAAGGTATGCTGTGGCATCTACGCCTCAACCACGCTTCAAAACGCTATTTAGAGCTAGCCGCTAAATCAATGTCAGAACTCAAAAACGTCAAATTTGGGAATGATATACTCGATTGTGCTTCGTGTAAACTTTCAAAAGCTAAACGTAAACCATGCAATCAAACTAGAACTCGATCAGAAATTGTTTTTGCTAGACTTTACAGTGATTTACTTGGTCCAGTACGTCCTCAAGCCTATGGTACATCAAGTAAATATATAGTAACCTTCTCTGATGACAAAACTAGGTATGCTTTCGTATATGAAATGAGAGATAAAACTCAAGTACACTTTGCGTTAAAAACATGTCTGGAAGAAATTCGTAAATTGTCAGGCCCACAAACCAAAGTTGTAGAACTCCGTACTGATGGGGGATTAGAATTTAAAACCCAACAAATGAAAGTTCTTCTTGAACAGGAACATATTTCCCTAAATATTTGTGAACCTCGCACTCCACAACATAATGCACTTGCTGAGAGGTTGAACCTAGAAATAGAAGAAAAAGTTAGAGTTAGTCTAAACTCATCAGGTCTACCACTAGGATACTGGCCTTTTGCCTTACGAAATGCCATATATGTCCACAATAGAACTCCAAATGCTTCGTTGGAATTTCGTACCCCGTTGGAAGTAGTCACAGGCAAGATTCCTAAAATTGGAGATATTCGCAGATTTGGGTCGGAAGCATATGTGCTCGACACACTTCCATCAACTCGATCAAAATTTGCTCCTAAAGCAAATTTGATGTATTTGCTTGAATGCAATAGCACTGGTTATACTCTTTTAGATGCCTATAAACGAACCATTGTCCGCTCCAAACATGTTGACTTTGTTGAATCTCGTGTGTATGCAGATAAACCCGAAAATATTGTGGAAGGGACCTTTGATAATGATAGTATACAATTTGAAATATCCGATGAAGTAGATGAGCAGGACTCCGTTTCTGAGTCACCTCCCCAAGAAACAGAATCAAGTTCTAACAGTATTCCAAACCTGTCTAATGCAGAACCTTCTGTGATTTTTGAAGAGGTGATCGGCGGAAATGATAGTTATGATTTTCTGGAGCAATTGAGTGACATAAGTGAGACTGAGGACGATGACAATACAGTTAAGGGATCTGCCTCAATGCTGTTGTCCAAATTTGAAGGGGAACCTCAGACATATCAGGAAGCTATGGCAGATCGGGATAGTGACAAATGGGCAGATGCAATAAATGAGGAGTTTGATGCGTTAGAGAAATGTAGGACTTGGAAAGTAATTCGTCGTGATCAGGTACCTGCTGGACATAAAATTATCAAGTCTAGATGGGTACATAAGCGAAAATTAGAATCTGATGGCTCCATTCGGTTCAGGAGCAGATTAGTGGCAAAAGGTTTTGCAGATTCAAACGATTACAGCATCTCAGAAACGTATGCTCCTGTTGCTAGAATTGCAGATGTTCGATTTCTATTGATTGTGGCCAATAAGTTTGATTTAAATATCAAACAGTTTGATGTCAAAACCGCGTTTTTAAATGGGACACTCGAAAAACACGTCTATATGGAAATTCCCTCAGGATTCTCGAAATATTTAAACAAACCAACATCTTTTGAAAAGACTCATGTATGTGAATTACACAAGGCTCTCTATGGTCTAAGAGTCAGTCCCAAAAGGTGGTTTATTCGTTTTAAAGAAGCAATCATGGCTATTGGTTTCATGTCTTATGAATTTCAACCATGCTTGTTTGTTTGGCGTCAAGATGTGACATTTGCGATTTTACTATTGTATGTTGATGACATATTACTGACTTCTAACTCCAAGTTAAAAATTAAGGAAGTTGGAGAACTTCTAAAATGCCAATTCTCGATTACTGATCTTGGAGAACCCAAAAGATTTCTCGGAATAGATATTGTTCGTAATAGATCGAAGAGAACGATTTTCTTGAATCAGACTCGACAAATACAGGCTATGTTGAGGAATTTCAATCTTGATAATGAGTCCAAGAAAGTGAATACCCCAATGCTTACTGGTGAGGAATCAAAAGAGCGGGTCAAAGTAGTGTCTCCCTCACCAAAGTATATGTCAGTCAATGAAATTCCTTTTCGTCAAGCAATTGGAATATTGTTGTACCTTCAGAATTGTACTCGTCCTGATATCTCCGTGGCGACAAATTTACTTAGTCGACGTCAGTCTAACTTTACTTTGAATGACTGGGCTGAGGTTGAAAGAGTCATGTTGTATTTAAAGAATACCTCTGATCTTGGACTGAAATATACAGGTTCAGAAAAGGGCATGACGTGCAATGTTGATGCCTCGTTAGGCATTCATGACCCTGAGGGTCATTCCACTACTGGTTATGTCATTCGGTTATTCGGCGACTTAGTTGCATGGAAGACGAAACGCCAAAATTATGTAGCGCTTTCATCAGCAGAATCAGAATATGTAGCTATGAGTGTTGCATGTAAAGATCTTGCAGCTTTTAGAATGATGAGTGATAAATTGTTGAAACTGAGTCTTGTGCCAATTATCTTTGAAGATAATAAAAGTGCTATGAGACTTGCTGAGATGGATGACGCTTCTTCACTGAGACACCTTGTGCGGCTTGCGTACCATTACATCCGTGAAGAATTGAAAAATGGAAATGTGAAAATTGAGTGGATTGGGACGGGATCTCAAGTAGCAGATTTCTTCACTAAGCCGTTAGCACGGAAGAAATTTGAGTTTTTCCGTGATCAAGTTGTACTCCCACAGCCAGTGTAGAAGTTAACGCTTTATTTCTGATTACAGATAGACTCAGCTGAGTTCACATTGGCACTGTAAACTGTGGAATCTCGTTTTGACTACGTTGCTGTTGATGAACCTCGGAATCTCGAAAAGCAACTGAAGTCTAGAACAGCCAAAACTCGATATTCAACACTTGAACACTCGACTCGACACAATAGTTCGCGAAGTTTGACGTGTCGTAAATCTACCTATGATTCCTCTTTGCAAAAGCTCTTGATCACTCGATAAATAGCTATACTAGACAGCTGAATATTAAGGAATCAAATTTGAGTTTGCGTTCTGAATCCATAATGTGCAAGTCTTTGCAATTTCTCTCAAATTAGTCATGTCATGTTATGAATTTTGTAAATAATTTGTAACTATCTTGTGTTCCTTCACATTCCTGATGGGAGGGAGTGACAAGAAAAACATCAGTTCATGTGACGTCACAGTAATAGTACCTACATTATCCAGCTGTTGTATCTTTAAATGCTTGTTGCATCACTGGGAGATCAAGGAGGCAGTTGTATCCCTCCGCTACTCCTACCCTAAGGGCCGGTTTATCAATTCTCCGGTTAAATCTAGATTCAACTAAATGGAGAATTAAGGTAATCGACGATTGGCAAACTAGCCGTGTTTATCAATCTCAACTAGTGGTCGATTAGCTAATGAAACTTTAGCAGAGGGAAAACAGGGGTACCACGACACGAACGAAAAATTTCTCTCATCCCGCCGGTGCAACACTGCGGGTCTGGTACAAATCGACCAATCAAAACACTTCTCCAATTGTTATTGTTGTTGAGAGCCAGTTCGCTATTTTGTTCGTCGCTGTATGATTTTAATGAAATCTTCATCTTCCGATGGAACTGACGAGGAGTTCGTGGAGTTTTTGCAGTACGAAAGGAGACCGTACAGTGTAAAGCCCCGGCCAGATTATTTCGCCAGTCTTGACGATGTTGATTTCCTTACGCGCTTAAGGTTATCTAAACGTTCAGCTCTGTTTATGATGTCTCTTATCGAGGATCAACTTGAAACACCTACAGATCGGAATCATTTCATAACACCAAGACCAATGACTAGACTCCTGCTAACGCTACATTTTTACGGCCTTGGTAAGTACCTACTTTCTTCGTAACATATCTACCCGTTGACGTAGTCGTCAGACATTACAGAAGTTAAATTCCACTAGGCAGAAATGCATTTTTGTAAAATAATCCCGATATGCCATTGGGGCCGTCATAACAGCCAAGTTTATTTTTGTTCACAGGTTCGATGCTCCTTTCTGTTGGAGATTTCTGCGGAGCAAAAGTTCGGCTTGTAAGATTGTGCGGCAAGTCTCCTTTGCGATCGCTGCGCTATCATATCAGTTTTTTCTAAATTTTTTTAGATTATTTCATAATTAGATTATTTTGAAGGTATTTAAGTAAGTTTTTGATTATATTGCACGATTTCCTCGTATGTTTTAGAGGTCTCAAAATGGACTGTAACATATATGTTACAGCCGTCACTAGGGGTACAACAACTTGAACTGGTGAAATTACTTTTATTTCAGAGAAGGCGTCATTCTACGAGGTATGACTATCTAGAAAGCTTCTCTTTCTGACTACTGTTCTCTTCCTATTCTCGTATACTTTTGAATGTAAGGAATGAATCCCAACACGGAGATCATGTTTAAGTACTCGTACTTCTTATTTTCTGATGTTCAATTTTCACATATATCTATCCCATCATAACATCTAAAACCCTTTTATCTTTGTATTCACGTATCGAATATAATCCATTTATAAAGTCACTTACTTACGAGTATATCAGTCCCACTAGGTGATCTATATGTAGCCAAGACTTGAAATATTTGACCATCAAACTTAAATTGTACTCTAATACATGTTGCATTTTGTAATACTACTTATTAGGTTCTATTATTCCACACTGATCATTATAGTACAATATTACTCCACACTTTTGATCAATATAGATTGTAGAGCAGGCATATTTGTAGCCCGGGATTATTTTACTTGTATTAGCTTCTGAGTTCCATGTTTCCGTTAGGCATATTACATCAGGTCTTACTGGCAAATTGTCCAAATTTATCAAAAATTCATCATAATTTTAAACAGACTTCTAATATTCATGTTTAACATTAGAATACAATTGTTTATTTGTTTTTCCAATACATTATTTTAATCATCTACACTTCACAGACTACCACTTTCTCTTTTTCCGTATACTCAACAATATCCATTTCATTTTTTTTTTTGTTATTATTATTATTTTTTATTAACCTGTTCCACGTCTTATATCCTTATCGTTTTACTTTCATGCTGTTTATCTTAATAAATGCGTTCTATTACAGAAATTGTTTTATTCAAATTTGTAATCTACCTATGTATCTTGAAACGTAAGCCAACAATTTTTGAGGGTGCGTTGAAAAGAAATAATTCTGTGGCGATTCAAATGGTTCATAAAATACAAGATATCTAGTAACCAAAGGAAATTCCGGTTTTGAAAAAGTCCTCTGTTGATGTTATGCTGTATGACTTTTAATTGGCGTTTTTCATACATAGATGTTATTTCACAGTAAAATCTAGCCTAAACTAATAATTCCTTATGATAAATACAATTTCCCTACACGTCGACAAAGCTCAGTTACAAAAAAGAAGAAAAGACAAATAATATTTCAAATTATGAATAATTTAGCATTTATTTACAAGATGACAAATAGGAACAATTTATTTACAAGATGATGACAAATATGACCACTTTACAATTTATTTACAAGAAGATGAGACACGAACAATGTATTTAAAAGAAGATGAGACAAATATGAACAACTTATTTACAAGAACATGAGTTACGAACGATTTACAAGAACATGAGACGAATATGAAAAATTTACAATTTGTTTACAAGAAGATAACAAATATGAACAATTAACTATTTATTTACAAGATGAGACATACGAACAATTTACAATTTATTTAGAACAAGATGACACGAATATGAACGATTTACAATTTATTTACAACAAGATGAGACATAATAATATTTATGTACAATTTATTTACAAAAATCATTGCTGGTCCAAGGCCAGTAGCTTCTTCTTTTCAATTTCGAGTTGGACGGCAGCTCTTTGTCGATCAAACTCAGCTCTTTGTCGTTGCAATCTGGATGTCGTAGAGACGATTTTTTTTTTTCCATCAACTTCATTCGCATCAACGCCACCCGTTCAAATTTACCTGCGGGTCAGATTACGGAAATGAAGATTATAATATAGGAATTGTTAAAATCGAAAAATGGAAAGCGAGAGTGGGTATAATGCAATCGGAAGGAGCCCAAAATAATAATAATAGCATAATAATTATGCTATTATTATGCTCAGAGCATAATATGCATTATTATAATTATTATTATGCTACCAGACTATTTGCTGTAATTGCCACTGTAGTTGCTCTAACCAAGTTAACAAAACTGAAAATTTTGCTTCTTTTTCTTCAGAAGAAGAAAGGTACAGTACTGAACGTGAACGCACTAGGAAAATGTCTCACGAGAGATACAGTTGTTGCTGATGGCATGAAAAAAAAGATACAATATGTACAAATGTACATGTACGATGACAAATGACGAAGTACTATTCCCCTAGCAACGACTCGGTTGTACGCGGAAATCGCCAGAAACTCATTTGGGACAATTTTCATAGTCAATAATTGAAAATAAAATTATTTTCGTAACGGTTTTTGAGTTATGTGCCGTATGAAAGACATGAAAATGTCAAAACATTCCAAAAAGGTGGTAAAGATTCAGTAAGGTGACAGAATTTTCCAATCGCCTAGCATATCTGTCCCACGTCCCACCATTATCAGTCACGAATTAGAGACATTTTCGTATCAAGCACAAGACAAAGAAGTAGAAGATTGTTAGGAATAGAACGTACCTCTGTTAAGGCGGGATGCCTAGGAGTGTGCAGCATCAGTGGCGTGACATGCGTCCAATCCACGACGATTTCTTCGTGTAGCTGCACTGCGGTATTGTCCTCGACATCGTGTCGCGAAGGATAATCTCTTCCTCTGTTAAAGTTTTGCCTTGTATTGCAGTCCCTCCGCCTGTCACCTTCCACTGCTGATCAGTCTTCCTAGGGAACGGATTAAAAATAGTATTAACCAAAAAATCCTATTTGCTTGAATGAAAAATCCTATTCATCTTCCGTTTTTTTGGGGAACGCAGGATCAAGAAAGGAATTACAGCTGGGAAAAAATGTCTGAGAAAAGACGTGGTGTACTTCAGTTGTGCCCCTACTTTCAAAACGGGATTTCTCCGTGAAAATTCGTCCTGTTTGAAGGATTGATTTGTGATAACTTTTTACAGATCCAGTCAATTGTTCTACCATTCCAGCGATTTACAACTTACAGCATGAAAGCATAAAAATAAACAGAATAGCATGAAAACAAATCGCTGGACTGGTATATCAATTGACTGGTTGCTCCCTAGCGCTCGCATCTATAACAAGAAAAATTTACGCCAAACAACTGATCAGTAAAAAGTAATGACATGCGACCAACCAATTTTCACGGAGAAATCCCATTTTGAAAGTGAGGGGCACAACTAAAGTACACCCAAAAGACCAGTCAGCATTAGGTATGTTCCAGCGCTTCACAGTTCCGGAACTTTTCCGGAAATTTCCGGCGCAGTAGCCGCGCGCAGGAAGAACTGCGTTCCAGCGCGTTGAGTCCCAGAACTCGATCATTTGGGACCACGTTCCAGCGCGGCGAGTTCCGAGAATGTTTCCGGCCAGTTCCGGGACTGTTCGGAAAGAATCGAAGGCAGGGCCCGGGAAAAGAACTTGAAAGGTAACCGGTCATCGACGTGATAACCTACCTAAATACTCATTCCTCATCGCTCACTCCAAGTGAAAACGTGAACGACTTTTACATTTTTCTAGCGCCTAACAGTGTCGGGTAGGCATAATTAAGTCGTCATTTGACCAAATGTAAATTATAAGATTACGCTTTCAAAATTCAGGCGTTTGTGCTCTTTTAAAGAGGAAAAGGACAATATAAATATGAGTCAATACAACTCAGAATGCAATTTGCAACTAGGTAAGTATGCTCTTGGGAACAAAAAACAGGCGGAGCTAGGAAAGTCGAAAAATATAAAGGTGAAAGCAATGCGTACAGAGTAGGAGGTAAGTTGACCAACTGGGACTAGGACATTTACTATCATGTTAAATGCATTCACGTCTTCAAGTACTTTCGCATTTTAATTTCTTTCCATCTTGTTTTGAAGCGCGTGAGGCAAAAATGAAATAAAAAATAACTTATATTCTGATTGCTTTTTCCTGGTCAATTCAAATTACTCGTAAGTACTATATACCTAGTGATTTATATTGAATAACTCGATTTATGATAACTATAAGATACCTAACTGTTATATTAGGTATAGTTAATCAATGAGAATTATTCTGAATGACTTAGGATTTAGGCATTCAACATTTCACGATCCCATTCTAGCCTTGTCCATCATAATTTGAAGTTGGTGCCAATTTATGTGATTCCAATGAAATACAGAATACTGCGTGAATCGCCTTTCTATGACCCTCCAGGAAATATTACTAGGTATACAATTAGTCAAGGTAACGTAAAAGTAACTCAGATTGAAGAAGAAGGAGGTTACATTTGAGGGCGGGTACCTACATTTGGTCGTTCCAGCGGATCAGTCCGAGAACCGAAAATTTCCGGGACTCTTTCCCACCATTTCAGTTCTTTCTCGGAACCAGTTCCAGAACTCAGTTCCGGGACTCAAAGCGCTGGAACATACCTATTGAAGGCTCCCACGAGTGATATGTTGATGGAAGTAAAATGTTACGGGTATCTACCCAAAAGTCATACCAAAATGAACAAAATGACGTGGTTTGGTACGTACCTCAATTTCAATTTGATCCCAGGCGTTATTCTTCGCCGCGGCGCTCAAATTGTCGGTTTTCTTGTTTTCAACGGTCCCCCTGTGGCGATTCGCTACGCGGATCAAAAGGAGTCTCTCAGCGTAGGTGAAATTAGATCCCCTCTTGTGTTTATCTGGAATGGTAGGAATCGTAAGTTTAATGGAAACCTGCTGGTTGTTCACCGAATCACAACCATCTGAATGATTTCCCATTCGAACTTTACAACCACCCGAATGATTTCCTATTCGAACTTTACCATGAAGATGAAAATAACCATGTAAATAGGGTGTAGGTACTCACTGTTTGAAGTCTGGCTCATGGTGAACGGTAGGCGAACGGACACAACAGTAAACAGACACACAAATCACGTAATGGCGAAGATCCTGCAAGGTGATGCCGGTCTCCACAATATGGCGGTAGGTAGCAGCACTGCCTAATGGGAGATTTTAGAGCTAATGGCCGATTGCAACCTACCTCTAAACTAGTGGGACTTTGGTGGTAGATCGGCCATTACTGTGTATTGATAAACAGCACCTAAACCTTTTCTGCGTTCACTTACTTTCTGAAACTGTTTCGACCATCTTGTATCTCTCGTTGTCTCAACCATTACTTGTGCTCTCTATTTATTGGTGCTGTTTTGTTCGGATTCTCGTCTTCAAGAAATATAGTTCGGATTCTCGTCTTTAAATGTGAGTACTCATTTATATAGAATCCTCTCTTACTTTCCGTTTTATATAGAATAGTCACGTTTGCGTAGTTGTAGAACTTGTTATCTTGTTCACTATTTGATTATAACAGCGATCGCGTTTTGCATCTATCTACCATTAAATGGTAGATTTTGGTTATATTTGCCTTCACTATTTGTGTTTACTATTTGATTACAATGGCACTAAATTCGTATCGCAAATATAATCAAAATGTAATCGTGAGTAGTAAATGCAATTATGATCAAATTGTTATAACGAATAGTGAACTCAAATACAACCAAACGGTAAACAAATAGTAAAGGCAAATAATGATCACAATTATCAAATGGCAAACGCAAATAGTAAATTTTACTATTTGCGTTTACCATTTGATAATAATTGTTTTCATGAAATAAAATTGTTATTTTCATAATAATGAAAACAATTATTATCAAATGGTAAACGCAAATAGTAAAATTTACTATTTGCGTTTGCCATTTGATAATTGTGTTCATTATTTGCCTTTACTATTTGTTTACCGTTTGGTTGTATTTGAGTTCACTATTCGTTATAACAATTTGATCATAATTGCATTTACTACTCTCGATTACATTTTGATTATATTTGCGATACGATTTCTTAATTTAGTGCCATTGTAATCAAATAGTAAACACAAATAGTGAAGGCAAATATTTTTTTTTTTTTTAAAGCTTTTATTGCACCGAGTAATCTCATTAACAATACAAATCTGACTTACATTACTACAACACACTATTCAGGACCTAAGATGCATAACTTTGTCCCTTGTCTCTCGAACATATCACATTCACTTCCTACACAAGCTCATGCGGTTTCAAACGCTTAAGGCGTCGAGTTAGATCTTGCACATCCAGGAGCTTTACAGCTTCCTCATTCACATGATCTTTTAGTCTGGCAAGATGAGCCATTGCTCGCTTTTTGATCACCACATCCACACTGTCAACTTGAAGTTCACGGTGGAGTGCCTCATTTCGGAAGTACCACGGCGCATCAGTGATACATCGTAGTACAGAATTCTGGAAACGTTGTATGATCTGTCTATTGGTTGGAGCTGTGCAGCCCCACAACTGCGCTCCATACATCCAAACTGGCTTGAGTACTTGATTGTAAAGAAGCAGCTTGTTATCTGTAATATTAATACGTATAAAGAAATAAGGAACTGAGGACTAGTGAATGATCACGACAAGATGCATAACGAGAATGGATGTATTTTTTGAGAACGAACGGTGGTGAGGTTAGATGCGGAACATATGATAGATTGGATAAGCTTCGCAGTGTTGCCCGGTCAGCTGACTATGTTATTACAACTTTCTTTTTTTTTTTTTTTTTTTTTTCTTCTTTTTTTTATATAAACAAAAATTTATGTTACTAATTCCATGAGCGTCGAAGATGTTTCTTGTTCTGTCGGAGTTCTCCTCCAGAGTCATCTGGAGTTACAAAGTATGAACGAGGCTCCGCAGCAGCTCGAATGATGGTTGCTGGTTTCCAAGATCGTGGGGAGTCCCAATAGCGAACTCTTTCTCCAGGTGCAAATGACATCGAGTTGGATCTGGCAGTGCGATCGGCATAAGCTGCTTGATTCATCCGTTTTTGGGCTAGGTTGGATGTCACGGACAACTTAACGTTAGGGTTGAGTGATTCTCGAATGGTTGGAAGAGGTGTTTTCTGAGATCGACTATACTAACGTTGAGCGGCGCTGCCAAGATTATCTCTGGGAGTATTCCTGTCAAGAAGCAACGCACGATAGATGTCTGAATTGTCAGCTTCACATTTTCTGATCAAGTTTTTCGCGGTCGAAACATACTTTTTGATGGGTTTATTAAATAATAACGTCGATGTAAATGGATAATTATGTAATTCGCAACGGACAAATGAGCAAGGAAGCAACAACTAGGACAGACAGATAAAAAAAAAGATGTCGGGTTACATGGATGCTAAGAGTAGGTACATGGAACAACAATAAGTACTATGGAGGAATTCAAAATATTGATCATAACCCAACACTTCCCCTTGAGTGATATTTTGAATAAAATCGAAAACCCAAATGTGACTACAATCACGAATTTCTACCTCAAAAGATTCCAAAACAACATTGCTATAATTGGACTTGTTACAAATTACTTACATAGTTACATAACACAACAACATTGTTATCGACATTTAATCAATTTACTTGGTCACTAAACCAAAATGCTTGGAAAAATACTCATGTTTTTCTCTACTAAGAGGTTTCGTTAACACATCAGATAGCATTTTATCGGTAGAAAGGTATTCAAGAACAATATTCTTATTGTTTACATGCGTCCTAATAAAATGATGTCTAACATCAATATGTTTAGACCTTTGACTCGTGACAGAATTTTTTGCAAGATGTATTGCGCCCATATTGTCGCAAAAAATTTTGATCGGACGTTTGTAACAAATTGGCTCAATTTCACTCATTAATAACTTTAACCACAAAGCTTCTTGTACTGTGTATGACAATGCAATATATTCGCTTTCAACAGTTGATAGGGCGACAGTACTCTGTTTTTTAGTACTCCAAGAAATTAAACCATTCATAAATTTGAAACAACTTCCAGTTATCGAGTGTCTGTCATTTACTTGATTTGCCCAATCGGCATCACTGTAACATTCTAACTCACTATTTCCATCTTTGGAAAATTCCAATTTATAATTCAAGGTCCCCTTCAAATATCTAAAAATCCTTTTTATTTTGACCCAGTGACTCTTTTTCGGATTTTTGCAAAATTTGCTGACATAATTTACTGAAAAACATATATCAGGCCTAGAAATCTGACAAAGGTAAAGTAAGCTTCCTACCGCCTCCTGGTAGGGGACTGAAGATGGGCAGTCCTCGTCATCCTCGGGTTCCTTCTGTCCATGTTCCATGGGGGTCGATAAAGCCTTTGCTTCTGCCATGTTGAAGCGTTGTAAAATTTTCTCAGTGTAGGCAGATTGATCGATCCACAGTTTCCCAGCTGCTCCATCTCGAGTGATATTCATGCCTAGGCAGTTATTGGCTTCTCCTAGGTCAGTCATATCAAATTTCATCTGAAGTTCCTTTTTCAGCTTTGTCTTTAATGACTCCTTGTTAGTCAAAATCAATAGATCGTCAACATATACTGCTACAACAATAAGGTTATCATCATTGCAGTTATAGTATATACATGGGTCGGCTTCTGACTGAGTGAGTGCCAGTTCTGTCAAGGACTGGTGGAGAGTTTGGTTCCAACACCTTCCGCTCTGTTTTAAACCATACATGGCCTTTTTCAGTCGCCAGACATGTTTTCTGCGCTGCTCTGCTGTTTCTGGAGGTATAACATAAATCTCTTCCTCCAAATTTCCGTGTAGATACGCGGTTTTCACATCCATATGGTAGATCTTCAAATTTAGCTTCACAGCTAATGCAAATAAATATCTGAGTGATGTATACTTTATGACGGGGGAAAAAGTTTCATCATAATCAATGCCAGCACGCTGAGCACATCCCTTAACTACTAACCGGGCTTTGAAGCGAGGATTGGCGCTTTCAGGATTTTTTACTTTGAACACCCATTTAGCTTGTAAAGGTTTCTTGTCAGCTGGCAACTTAACCCACTCGTAAGTATTGTTCTTTTTGAACGAATTAAGTTCGTCCTCCATTGCTGATTTCCACTCCTTGGAATACGGACCTGCAATAGCTTCTTCTGCAGTCAATGGTTCTCCTATGGGTTTTAACGCAGCTAGGTAAGTAACATAGTCTTTCATGTCAACTGGTTTTGGTACGCGACTTGATCGCCGAACCTGTAGCTCAGGTGTCTCATCCTGAGTCATGCAGTCAAGATTTGACTCGTTGACAGAGTTGAAATCCTGTGCAGAGCCTCCATCATCAGGATAACTTGGACTGGTAGATCCTGATTCACTGCTGGAATCTGATTCCAAACCATCATCGGCATCCTCCATTACGCCTGCTGCATCCTGGAGAGCCGGACGCTCATCCACACCCAAGACCTCAGATCTTGGAGGAGATCGCGGATCCTCTTTGCGAGGCTTAAGTCTTTCTTGGTTCGTTGTTTCAAGAAAAACAACATCTCGACTCATTATAACCCTTGTTGTTTCAGGGTCAATCAGTCTGTATCCTTTTACTTCTTCTGAGTATCCAACAAAAATGTACTTTGCTGATTTGGGGTCCCATTTTTTTCTAAGTTCCTTGGGAATTTGTGCCATGGCTCGACAGCCAAATATTCTCAAATGAGATAAATTGGGTTTTTTACCAAACCAAACCTCATATGGGGTTTTCCCAACAACAGCCTTTGTTGGTGCACGATTGTTGAGGTATACTGCTGTAGAAACTGCTTCTGCCCAATAGCTTTTGGGTAATCCAGCATCCTGCAACATGCTACGGGCCTTTTCAACGATGGACCGATTGGCTCGTTCAGCCACGCCGTTTTGCTGCGGTGAATACCTGACAGTAACCTGGTGTATGATACCTGCTGAAGTCAGCAACGCCTTGAATTTGGAGTTGACAAACTCCTTCCCATTGTCAGATCTCACGCACTTGATTTTCTTTCCAGTCTGTGTCTCTACTAGAGCTCTAAAGTCAGCAAACGTATCGCTCACTTGACTCTTTTCTGAAAGAAAATATGAGAATGTGAAACGTGAATGATCGTCAATCAGTGTAAAAAAGTATTTACTACCGCCAATAGATGGATTTTCCATAGGTCCACATAAATCCATATGCCAGAGATCCATTATCCCACTGGCTCGGTTCTTACTGGCTCTAAAGGGTAGACGAGCATGCTTACCCAATAAGCAGATTTCACACGGGTCCTCATTAGTGGTGATTTTGCTAATACCAGTACACATGGTCTCAATTAGATTCATCCCCTTCCTGGATAGATGACCTAAACGCCGATGCATCAAGAAGTTGTCATCTTTAGCAAAATAAGTAGGTGCTTCACCATCCTTAACCTTGGTATCAAGTTTATAGATTCCATTAGTCCTACTAGCTGTAGCTATAACTTCACCACTGGGCCCATAACCTGATGGGTTTATGATGCGCGGGAGTCTTCACATCTTGGAGTATTTTGACTTTTATAGAATCTCCCGTAATTGGGATCCCAGAGCTTTCTAAGCCCATAATCATTGGTTTATACTCGTCTGACAAACCAGCTAATAAAATAGTCCCAAGCCATTCGTCACTAACTTTAAACCCAATATCGTTTAGCCTCTGAGACGTTGATATTATTTTATTGACGTAATCTTCCACCGAAGTACAGTTTTCGAGTCTTGTCGTAATCAACGATCTCAATAGACCTACTCTTCTGGTAAGACCATTATCCTCGAAGGCTATCTTTAAATTGTCCCATGCCTCCTTGGCTGTAGATGCGTTCTCTATGTGAGGGAATATGATAGGATCAACAACAAGTATTATTTTTGAAAGTGCCTTACGATTTTTGGACAGAATAGCTTGTTCCTCCGCCGTTGGCTCAACGTTTTCTGCCTTGATAGGCACGTTGACAGATCCATCAACAACACACCACAAATCGTCCAGACTCAAATATGCCTTGGCTGCGAATTTCCACGACGCGTAATTTTGCCTACCGAGAAGTTTCTCGATCGGAGGAGGGTTTAGAGACGTCATTATCGAGAAATAACGCGGCGAAATATTCGACCAGAAACCTAACCTCACGACACACGACAAACACGAACGGAATCCACTCGCGACGTTTTACTTTCGCACAAATCTATACTTTATTCCGATAGAGAATGTACTAAGCGCGCACCTGGGCCCATAACCTGATGGGTTTATTAAATAATAACGTCGATGTAAATGGATAATTATGTAATTCGCAACGGACAAATGAGCAAGGAAGCAACAACTAGGACAGACAGATAAAAAAAAAGATGTCGGGTTACATGGATGCTAAGAGTAGGTACATGGAACAACAATAAGTACTATGGAGGAATTCAAAATATTGATCATAACCCAACACTTTTCTGCAAGTCCGTTGCTTTTAGGATAATGAGGTGACGATATTTGATGGATGAAATTCCAATCATTTGCGAAATTGGTAAATTCATAGGAGGTATAATAAGTTCCACCGTCGGTTTCTAGGGTTTCGGGAATTCCGTGCACTGCAAACCATTTTTTAAATTGTTCTATTACATTCTTAGAACTTAGACTTGGCATTTTGGCAAAATCATAGTATCCTGAGTAGCTGTCACATATTAGTAGGTAATTCTTGTTTCCGATCGAGAAAACGTCTGATGCCACTCGTTCCCAAGCGCGTTGGGGAATTGGTTTGGACAATATTGGTTCATTCATGTTTTGCCGCTGGTGAGAACCGCATACGGAACATCTTGAGCAATATTCTGATATATCTGATGTATATTTTGGCTAGAAAACAAAGCCGCGAGCTCTAGAGAGCATACGACTAATTCCAGGATGTCCTGAATGTAAAATATCTAAAACATTTTTGCGTTCACTAGTAGGGACTAAAATTTGATCTCCTTTCAAAATGTAGTGATCATGAATGGATAAGTCCTGTCGAAACGTGAAGTATGGTTTGGCTAGTTCTGGAACATCATCGATGCTGTTAGGCCAGCCGTTCTGGATAACAGTGGTTAGTGTTTGAAAAACGATGTCATTCTGTATAGAGTCTTTGAAACGTTGTTGTGCGGAAATTGTAACTGGAGCAATATAGAAGACTTCCAGTTCATCTTCATTGTCATCTACCGGTGTATTGTTGCAGTCTCGGCTGAGAGTATCTGCAATGGGTAAGTCTTGACCCTTCGTGTAAGTCAGTGAAACGTCATAGGGAAGAATTTCATACAGAATACGTTGAAGTCTAGGAGGTGCTGAATGTATGGATCTCTTAAATATGATTTCTAGAGGCTTATGGTCTGATTGCACACTAACCGGACGACCGTACACATATACGTGAAATTTCTTAAGACCGAAACGCACCGCCAACGCTTCTTTTTCGATTTGTGGGTATAATTGTTGACCTTTTGAAAACGCTTTTGTAGCATAAGCAATGGGTTGACCATCTTGCAAAAGAACTGCTCCCATAGCTGTACTGGAAGCATCGACTGAAAGTAAAATTTCTTTCTTTGGGTTGAAGTATGCTAATACGGGAGTACTCATTAGTGTTTCTTTTAATTTTTTTAAGCTGGCAGAGTGTTCTGGTCCCCAGAACCATTCGGTGTTCTTTTCAGTCAGCAGCCGCAATGGACTTGTTATTTCGGAAAGGTTATCGATGAACTTTCCGAGATAGGCTGCGACTCCCAAGATGTGTTGTACTTCTTTAACGTTTGTGGGTGTTTTTAATGATTGTATAGCAGAAATTTTGTCTGGATCAGCGTGAATACCTTCTGCGGATAAAACGTGACCAAGGAATTTGACTTGTTGAACGTTGAAAACGCATTTGGATTTATTTAGGCGAATTTTTTTCTGTTGAAGTTTGATAAGTACCTTTTCCGTGGTGCGCTTAAGCTCTGGTTCAGATTTTGCATGTATTAAGATGTCATCCATGGCTACCTCAACATTGTCATATTCACTGAGTAATGATGACATTATTTGTTGAAAGACTTCCGGGGCGGATGTAATGCCAAATGGAAGACGGAGGAAACAATACCTACCCCAAGGAGTTGAGACCGTAAGATATTTTTGAGTTCTTTCGGAAACTTTAACCTGCCAGAAACCTTTTTCACAATCAAGTTTCGTGAAATATTTTGATCCTGACAATTTAGTAGCGATTTCCTCAATTGTTTTGAGAGGATATGGCCGACGAACTATGTTTCTATTCAAATCGGATGGGTCCATGCATATTCGTAATTTATCACCTTGTTTCACTATTAGTAAAGGTGACGCGGCAGGTGTGGGTTCCGTAATTGGGCGTAATATTTTTAATTTAACGAGATTGTCAATTTCAGACTTGATTTGATCGCGGATCGAGTACGGAATGCGTCGTGGAGGCAGTATTTTGAGTTGGGGATTAGGAACTAAGTCAATATCATACTCAAAGTCAGAAATGCAGTTAAATTCCGTGGCTTCAATGTCATCGATGCGTTTGATTAAACCAGTCATTGTACATGCGTTGTGTCCAAATATTGGTTGGAAATTTTCATTAATAACTCTGAAAATTACGTTGAATAGTCTACCCCTAACTACTAGTGGGACTGTGCATTGACCAAGTACGTCAATTTTGCACTCACGATTGTACGTCGACAAACGTTTGGTTCGTGAAGGTTCGAGAGGTGTATGTAGATGTCTGTATATTTTGTAGGGTAATACGTTACATTGTGCACCCGTGTCAAGTTTGACAGAGAAACTGAATGAAGAATTTTTTAACTGGACTTTTTCTAGCCATTCGTCATTTGATGAACGAATGGCATTGACCGATAGTTCCTCGTCCTCATCAACAGTGTTTACCAATGTTGAAGGTGATGACTGTTGATGATGCTTTTTTTTTTATTCGATGAGCGGCAAAGTTGTTTATAGTGACCTTTACGGTTACAATTTTCGCAAATGGCCATAAATGCAGGGCATTTACGAACAGGATGGGATCCACCGCAATCTTTAACTATTTTAGATTGTTTTGAGGTAGATGGAACTTGGACAGCATCGATATTTGATGGACTGATTTTCATTTTTGAAAACTGGATGTTTGCTTGAGCAGCTGTTCTACAAAGTTGGGTTGCCTCATCGAGTGTCAATTTTGTGACGATCAACAATTTCTTGCGGACTTCGTTGTCGTTGATTCCAACAACTATCCTATCCCTAATTAAACTTTGCTCTAGGGTACCGAAATCACACTTTTTTGCTTGAGTTTTTATTCTGACAAGAAATTCGTCAAAACTTTCACCATCATGTTGATGTAACATGTTGAAAACGTATCGCTCATAGGTGATATTGCATTTAGGAAGGAAATAATTGGAAAATTCTTCCAAAACCTCGTCTAGTGTAGGTTCCTCGAAATTAATAGTAAAAGTATTATAAATATGTAGTGCGTCTGGCCCGATTATTGACATTAAGGTTGCTACCTTTACTGATTCCGATTGAGCATCAAGTCGACTTGCAGTGGCGTAGAATGTGAATTGTTGTTTCCACAACGTCCATGCGCTTGGGTTGTCGGAAGGGATTTCGAACGGTTTCGGAGGACGCAGATTAGACGGGACGAAACGACTGGTGCTGGCGTCATTTTCTCCCTGCTCGCGGAACTCCGGCTGTTTTTGTTTTTTCGGCGGCATTTTCGCGAATCGCGGGCACGACCTGACACCATGTAATATTAATACGTATACAGAAATAAGGAACTGAGGACTAGTGAATGATCACGACAAGATGCATAACGAGAATGGATGTATTTTTTGATAGGGATGTATAAAAAATATCGATATATCGAAATAGCCGATATTTTTCTTGCGATATATCGATGTTTATTGCCGATATTTTTTATCCCGATATATCGGAATATCGATATCAAACTGGCACTATCGGGTCCGATATATAATAATAAAAATATATTATGTTTGCATAAATGTATAAATATTATTAGGTATATTATATCGCATTTAATGTCCAATGAGTAGCCAACAAGTTTCTTCGCCCTAAGGCTTCTATCCTTGACCTTCCCTTTGACTGATAGTTTTGAGAATTTTTCTGCTGAACCTGAAGGTTCTGGTCCACTGTAGATTGTATCCTATCACGGACACCCTTGGCAACAAAAATGAGCACCTGGAAGAAGAAATAAAGGTAACAAGCGGAAGAAGAAGAAGAGCATCCATCCATCCGCCTTAGAGCACTTGTAAAATTACAATTTTGCGAACCACTCCAGCGTGGAGAACAACATGGAGCTACACTGGGTTGGAAAAGGAAATGGAAGGGACAGAGCAAACTTTACGGGAGGATAACCAACCCTCTAACGTGAAACCTTCCTCATTTTGCTGTAATGCAAAATGCAATCAACTGCTCTTCGGCGACCTTCTCATCCGCGTAAACACCATACAAGATTACGAAACGACCACTCGACAGACTCTACGACTACATTACCGACAATAACATCCGCCTATAAACGAAATTACCAATAAAAAGAAATCAAATATTACCTCACCTATGTCCAACATGGCCGTCTGCTAGGACAATTAAAACGAGAAAGGAGAAGAAGAAGCTATTATATTATATCGAATATCGAAATATCGATATTTTTTACCGATATATCAAATTACTATTTCGATATATTTCTAAAGTATCGATAGTCGATATATCGATAGTTTTCTCCGATATTGCATCCCTATTTTTTGAGAACGAACGGTGGTGAGGTTAGATGCGGAACATATGATAGATTGGATAAGCTTCGCAGTGTTGCCCGGTCAGCTGACTATGTTATTACATTACCAATGGTCATGGTGGATCGTCGGCCGATTAGCCAATACATCCTTCTGAGTTTTAATGCGAGCTCTGTCCTCTTCTTTTTTACATGTTCCTTCCACGTGAGCTTGGCGTCTAGCGTCATGCCCAGGTATTTGGCTTCATTCGCGTAGGGAATTGCCACGTTGTTGAGGAAAGCAGGGATGTAGTTAATCTTCCGGTTGGTAAAATCAACGTGCACCGACTTGGCCTCATTCAGTTTTATCCTCCATTTTGTTGTCCAAAGACTGATTTTGGAGATGGACTTATTGAGTTTTGATATTGATTCGTTATTGCTGTCACCAACTGCCAGGACAGCAGTGTCGTCTGCAAATGTTGCTGTGGTGTTATGTTCGACTTCTGGTAAATCGCTGGTGTACAGAAGGTACAGGAGTGGGCCCAATACACTTCCTTGCGGCACACCAGCATTTATTTTCATTGGCTCTGAGTACGCATCGTCCTGTTTGATGCGAAAGTACCGGTCAGATAGGTAGGATTCAAGCAGCTCAACATACTGATAAGGTAGCATCTTATTCAGTTTGTAATTCAGGCCTTCGTGCCAGACTTTGTCGAATGCTTGAGACACGTCCAGAAAGATGGCTGAGCATACCTTCTTTTGTTCCAGCGCTTCTTCGATGATGTTGACTATTCGGTGTATCTGGTCAATGGTGGAGTGCTGCTGTCGAAAGCCAAACTGATGATTTGGGATCAGCTTACGCTCCTCAATGAGCTTTAGCAATCGTTTATTGATGAGTTTTTCAAAAAGTTTCGACATCACAGGCAGCAATGAAATGGGCCTGTAAGATGTTAGCTGATCAGTTGGTTTTCCAGGTTTTAGGATCATAATTACCTCGGCAATTTTCCACAGTTGTGGGACATGGCGATGTAAGATAGCTGCATTGATGATTTGCGTTATTTTGACGATAGCTTTTCTAGGAAGATTTTTCATTATCTGCCCATTTATGAGGTCAAATCCAGGCGTCTTCTTTGGATTAATTTCCTGCTTGATCATTTTAGCAACTTCTTTGAAATTTACAGGTGGTATATTGATCAGTGGTTCCTGTTCTGGAAAATTGTACAGTGGTTCCTCATTCGCTGAAGCAAGATTAGGTGTGAATATATTCGCTAAGTGCTCAGCAAACACATCAGCTTTCGTCTGATTATCCCTTGCCCATTCCCCATCAGCAAATATAACCAAATGGTAGATAGATGCAAAACGCGATCGCTGTTATAATCAAATAGTGAACAATTTGAGTTCACTATTCTTTAGGTGAACAATTTGAGTTCACTATTCTTTAGGTATAACGATTTGATCATAATTGCATTTACTACTCTCGATTACATTTTGATTATAATTGCGATACGATTTCTTTATAATTGCTATTACTAGGTACTTGCGTTGGCTATTGGTCTATCTTTGCGTTTAACAAAACCTCGTAAAGCTTACACCTGTTTCACAAACTAAACAGTTACCTAAGGATTACCTACAGAAACACGCAATAGCCTGGTCTAGTGTGGGAAGAAAACTCCCTGGAATTACTTACTATAGAATCACCATGGAACATACTCAAGTCAGACCCCAACTCACCCAAAATGTCTTTTTTTATTTTCAAGGAACAAAATTTTTGAATTTGAAACGATAAAACTCACCTTTTTCTTTCAAATTTATGCTCTCCTAGAGTTCCTTAGTTAGCACTGTTAGCAGCAGCTAACACAATCTAGGGACGCGGGAGCGTCCCGCCCGCCAAGAAAACCGAAGCCCTGAAAACCGAAGCGACACTGAGACACTGATTACGCGACGGAACAAGTTGGTGTTTTCACCCTACCATAGCTCGGTCCCCTGAGTGTCTCGAGAGTTGATTTTTTGTACACCAACTCTCCAGGGGCACGTGAGGACGTAAAACAAATTTCAGCTCTTGGGAACATCAGGTGTCGGGGGTATAACAATTTTAAAACCACTATTTTTCACGTTTTTCGTGTTCTTCTTCTTCTTCTTCTTCTTCTCGTTGTTGTTCATTGACGGGGCTACAGCCCAGCAGACAAATCGGATCGAGCTGAAATTTTGCACACACGTTTGTTATGCTCCAAGGGAGTGCCTTTTGACCATTTTTTCTCCCTCCCCCCATTTCCCCCCCAATTAGGGGGGAAATAGTGTTTTTTAGGAATTTCAAATGGTCATAACTCCTTCAAAATTGAAGCTTTTTCGGATTTTCTTTTTTAGTTGTGTTCGGCTTTTCAAACTGTTTAATTTGAGATCAAAAAATGCTTCCTAAGGGGAAAAATAAAGGAGTTATGGTGATTTTTCTATTTTCAACAACAACTGCCGCAAATATTGATGAAAATTGGTGCGGTTGGTCTTAAAATGTCCGCTAGGTTGTCTAGAATATGCTCAATAATTTTGAACTAAATCTCAATCGATTTGACTAATCCACAGCCAAAAATACGTGAATAAATTCCACATCTACTGATTTGGCTAATTTCCGAAAACATCAAAGTTGAACGGTGGTCAGAAAAATTGTCGTAGAGTGGCGCCTGTTTAAGGATCGATAGGAAATTTTATGGGCTTTCGAATGAGGGTAGCGCACTTTGGCACTTTTCCCAACGGTTCTCGAGTTATTCGCGATTTTTGGTATAAAAACGTGCGTTTTACCAGTTGCAAACTTTCTCTTTCCTCTTTCTCTTCGACACCAATAATTACAATTATTGTAATGATTCTCAACAACAAAAATTTGCACAATCCCCAAGAAAAAATGCAACCAATTTTCAAAAAAGTTCTAATTCAAATTTATTCAAATTTCTAATTCTTTCTATTTTTTTAAATTTAATAATAAGAATAATTGTACTAAATTTTAATAATTGTTTTTAAATTGTTGATTGTTTTAATTAATCGAAAATTTTAAAACTAATATTTAACCAATTCGCAAAAATGTTAAAACTACTTATTTTTCAAACACATTTCAGATAACAAACAATAATTTCCAAAAAATAATTATTCTTGTCACAAAAACAAGAAACAAAAAGGCAAATTAGTAGGCGTACTAATTTTAACATGAATAATGTTTTTGCGGTGGCCTACCAGAGTTGAAAAGCGTAACGAAGTTTAAGTCACGAAATTATGTCACGAAGATTTTTAATGATTTTCACGTACAACCGAGCCGTTTCTAGGGAAATGAAACTTCTTTAGTTTTCAACGGACAAAAATCGTTCTCCATTCGTTGGAAAGCCTTTAATTTATGCATAAATTATATACTGCCAAAACCGCTGTAAATATCGAAGAAGCTGAGATACAGCCCTGAGTAAATGAAAAAAAATAATAAATTTTCCGCACATTTCTTAATATTTTCCATACAGACAAAGAAAAGGGATAAGGAAAAGGGGAAACGGGACGCAAAAACATTATTCATGTTTTGCATAGCAAATACCTCGTTCTATACAAAGTATAGAAGAGAAAAGATCCGGGGGGTCCAGGGGGGCTTGCCCCCCTGGCGAGGCGCGAAGCGCCGAGTTTTACTAAATTTTGACTAGGATAAAACTTCATTTAGGAAAACATTTACTAGTTACCTCGTAGGTACTTTTGTATTGTATAAGTTGTTGAACCGTATTGTTTTAGTACCACTCGAAAACTAGCCATGCAAAAAGATGTGATATCCCCCCAAAAACAACTCCGTTGTAAAAACTGGCCCGCCAAAAAACCTCAGCCGCAAAAAGGAATGATATCCATTTTACCCGCCAGCCACATATATAGGATGCTCAGTGCTTCGCACCTCGCTGTTGAGTGTGCATATAGAAACCTGATCCTCCTACCCCTAACCTCCACCGTCAATTTACGCTTCTTTCAATGCTGTTGGCGGGAGCTTTTTGCCAGATGAACAAGCTAACATAAGTATTACTGGTGGTCACGAGTAATCAGCGGTGGTACAACTGTAATGAAGTAATGCTTCAATTCAGGCTTGTTCATCTGGCAAAAAGCTCCCGCCAACAGCATTGAAAGAAGCGTAAATTGACGGTGGAGGTTAGGTTAGGTCAGGTTTCTATATGCACACTCAACAGCGAGGTGCGAAGCACTGAGCATCCTATATATGTGGCTGGCGGGCAAAATGGATATCATTCCTTTTTGCGGCTGAGGTTTTTTGGCGGGCCAGTTTTTACAACGGAGTTGTTTTTGGGGGGATTGAAGTGACCAGATGAATGAAAGACAATAAAAATACTCACATGATTTTAGAGGTACCTTCACCCATGAATCATCACTTGAAGGTACCTCTAAAATCATGTGAGTATTTTTATTGTCTTTCATTCACTTCAATCGTTTGTTTGTTATTGTTTTCAAACAAACCTCTAGTGTTTTCTGTATGCTTCACTGAACTACTCTCCATTGAGTAAAAAATGCCTAATTATTGCATCGACCCATGAATCATCACTTGATAACAAAGAGTCCATGGGTGAAGGTACCTCTAAAATCATGTCAGTGATGATGCAATTAAAGAGTAGATGGTGTCAGGCCTGTAACCATTGGTGCCAAACTTGGAGCGAAAATGTAACCAACGCCATCTGTTCAGTGAAGGGAGGCATGAATTCGAAGAGCCAGATGCATGAAGGTGAACCCATTGAACACACCCATTTTTTGATGCAGAAGGTTGTAGGACAATAATAGCGATTGGATGTGATTTCCCCTTAAAACTAGAGATAAGAACCAACTCAATTTTCTAGGAAACACTTCAGTTTCCATTAACTTAGTGCTTTACAGAGTGTGAGAACATTGCTAATACCAGTATATGACAAGAACTTTGCTAATACCAGCATAGGACAGCCAGATGAATGAAATAAAAAGCACTGCTTATGCAGTTCAAGTTGCTTACTTGTATAAAAAATTAGAAAAATTAGTTCAAAAATTGCATAACAACAGTGAGATATTGACACTGGACAAGAAAATCCACATTTTCGGAGAAAGACCCACCTGTACTTACCTACTTACTCAGCAAAGTGCGGGTCTCACTGAGAAACAGTGGGACCCTCACTTGGGGGGCCCTGCCAATTAATACCGGACTATTATTAACGTAAATCTCTAAACTCAAAAGGTCGAATACATTTCTACAGCCGAATTGTTTGAGGGATTGTTCGTCTCATTTTCGACCTCGGCAACTTTTTTTATTCTAAACCAAACCTCATGTTGTAGTTATGAGCTTAGTTATGTAGTACAGGGACCCCAACTCTCCGTTTTCTTATGCAGAGGTTTTAGAGCCTCAAGGAGTCGTGTACACGATTTTCGTCTCTTTTATAGAAGATTCTCTGATATCCAGGTCTCTTATAACCAAGTTTCACTTTATTACGTCTGCCTGGAATTTAGTTGGAATATTGACAAAAACATCACTGATTTAGTTACCGACTCTCCAATCGAGGACCACATGGTCAATATTTTAACCAAACGCTCAATATTTTACCTCATTACTCTGATTTTGTTATAGGTATGGGACTTACAGGATATTGCATTCAAAACAACGATTTAGACAGAAAATGATTTATCAAGTTTATAAACTGTTGTGAATGAATTAGCATCGTTTTTCTATTATTAAATCCCAGGATCTGAGACAAATCTATTGTGCACTGGTCCAGTCGCTACTGCTCTATGGATTGCCCTTGTGGGGTACAGCTTACCAAACGGTCCTGAACAAAATTGTGATAACGCAGAAAGTACCAACTTCATCAGAATAATAGCCAAAGTCCGTTATCGATCCCATACACGCCCCATTTTTACTCAGCTGCAGTTACTAACCTGCAGTTAGTAACCTATATAAGAGAAGCGCTGTCGAACATCTTATTAAAATGACTGGTTTTTTTTTTTTTTCACTTCCATCTCATTCGGTTCAAACCAGATTCGGACAGAGAAATTTCATGGTCATACCCAAGCTGCGCAGTACAGCTGCTCAAAAGTTTTTTATTTACCAAGGAGTTTTGGCTTTCAATGAACTCTCTCTGGATGAAAGAGGGTGTCAGTCGGGGCGGGATCTGTTGTGTCAGCTGAGACTAGTTTTTCCGATTGGGTTCGTTTCGGGCATTCTCTTCGGAAATGACCGACTTCCTTACATTCAAAACACCTAGAGGGTCCAGGAAATGTTGCTCGTTCAACTGTCTCTCGTTCGACTTGATTTGAAAGTTCAACTTCATGTTTTTGAGCTTTCCGTAAGGCTGCCTTTACAGACTCTGGAGATGAAATACTGACAGCCAACTTGACGTGTTTACTTCTTATGGCGTGAACAAATGACCTAATTTATATTCTCTCAATCGCCTCTGGAGGACAATCGGGGAATGCTCCTCTCGTCAAGCGTTCTATATCAGTTGCTAACTCAGCTAATGTCTCGGATTCAAGTTGCTTACGCGCTTGTAATTGGGAGTGCAGTAAAGAGGTTAGGTGTTCTGAACCGAATCTTAATTGAAATGCTTCCGACAATCTTTGAAAGCTTGCTTGATGCTGCTTCGGAAGATTATGAACTACTCTTAGTGGAGGCCCAGAAAGGGAAGCAACAAGATGTTCTCCCATCTCCCTATCATTCCATTTATTAGCATTAGCAATAATGGTAAACTGGGTACTGTATTCTTCCCATGAAATGGAACTCTTTTAATGTTATGCCATGATTATGAAACTTCTGTGGAAATAAAGAAATGAAATGAAAATCTTCAGCCGTCTATATTGCAATGTTTGGGTTTCAGGGACGACATCGAACTGTTTATTGACGAAAATAAAGCGCTGATACGTCGTATGTACGGGGAGTTCGAAACGTCGACGGAGTACGGACCGCCAGGGCAGGAGGTCTACGAGAGCGACAGGGCGAAGAGGCGGGCGGATGGCGGAGGCGGCGACGGCTTCACTTACGACGCCAGAGAGAGGCGACAAGCCTTCCCCGGCAACACCACTGCCGACGATGGAAAGTGAGTATTTCGAACAATCTTTTTCCCGTTTGGTATTTCATAAACGGTAGGTAGGTATGTAAGTAGGTAGGTACCCAAAGCGGAAACCCGTGGGTTTCCCCAAAGTGGACCATCACCATGACGGAAAAAATCTGTGACGCTGGAGTCACTCCATAACGCAGAGGTGGGCGTATTCATATTCATAAATATGAATGAATGAATGATAACATGTTCATTTACAAAAAAAGTTCTTTACAATAATATATAGCAACATGATAGGCTATGGTAATATTACCGTCAGCCGGAGTTCGCCATTCTACTAGTTAGAGTTGTGGCGACACATTCGTACTGGTTACGGAGTTTAATTATTATGATCATGTGATTGCGTCGCCAACGGCTGATCTGGAATCATAATATGTTCACTGATTTTCGTACAATTTTGTCAATCTAAAAATTTGGGTTTTCATGTTTTCCTTAGGGTGAATAAAGTCAAGTATCATAGTTCAATGGCGAAGTTTATTATTTGATTTATTATACTTATCTACTTTCTTGGTTTCTTACATTCCGGCTAATTTTATATTTACATTATTTTTTGTTGCCCTCATTAAATTTTGCTTGTTTACTTTTACTTTTATTGCCCTTATTTGCTCATTTACGTATCTCAATTGTAATTGAATTCACCAATTAGGCTGCGGGGGTAGGCCCAGGCTGCCCTCACGAACCTGTACAGCTTGTCCCAATCCCTTCCGTTGAGCTCTTTGACCAGGTCCGTCCTGCTCAGGGTGTCAGCCCCTAGATATATCCTCCTGTAATATGACAATATAGGGCAGATCGCTAGGAAGTGTACTGTGTCCTCGTTTACATTCATATTGCACAGTGAGCATAGAAAATGCCTATCTCTGAATGTAGTTTAGGTGGAGCAGTTCACACCTGCACTTCATGAAACTTTCTCTTGTGTCAGGCCATGTGATAGGATTTTGACTTCATGGTTCAGGTCTCTATATAGTGCATGGTAATGCATGGTCCATTGTTGCAATCCCGAACAAGGTCCTGCTTGGTGTCTCTCTCGACTCCGGCAAGTATGTTCGACAGTACCCCCGCTAATCCTCCAGATCTGGTGCCAGCCAAATCTTCTTCCCTCCGCGTACTTCTGGGCATATGCCTCCCACGTCTGTACCCATTCCACTCTCTTTTCGATTGCATATTCTGCCGACCCTCTGGTAAGTATATCTTGATGAGGATGCTTTCAGGGCTTTTACTATGTACTCCCCATTCATTCTCAATATGTATATAAGTTAAGTCGGGAGCTGGTAAAACTTAGTTTTAAAAAAATGTTATTTTTATTCACACGACTTGAACAATTGAAATGGTCAAAGTTACGGTTAACACTAAGTGTTGAATATTCTCACAAGTCTTGTGAGAATATTCAATCGGAAATCGGGCAGAGTAACTACGTGACAGACAGAACGGCGTGAAGAGACTGTCTAGCGGGAGTACTTATTTGTAGGCTCGGGCGCTGGATTCAGTAGTATCAGCAATAATGATGATGATTGGTGAGTGATATAACACCTCCCTTTCTGCCGTATACTACTTCGAATGGGGTGAGGTGAGTTACGGAATGGATAGAATCAGGGCATAACGAACTTTGACGATCAGCGAGTCGCATGAGAACTCTTGTCTGTTGTTGGATAGTCTAATGTGTTCAATGAGTGTTCACTCAGTGTTGAGTGAAATCGCTCAATTATGCCGTTACTATCAGGGTTTTGACTGCAAATGAAGTGTATCTCTACTTTATGGAGAGCCAGAAGTTCTTTGACCTGTGAAGAATCAAATTCGGCTCCGTTATCTGATACAATTTTGTTCGGGATTCCATGGTGGGAAAAGTATGTTAAAAGGTTCTTTGCCACATCTAAGCTATTATTAGAGGTTAAGGAATATGTCTGGGCATATTTGGAAAATGCGTCAACAATAGTGAAGAATTTATGACCGTCTAATGTCAGTTTGTCAATGTGTACTATTTCAAATGGTCTGGTTGCAGTTGGGGTTATGTTGAATTTGGGTTTGATTGGTATGCGGTCATATTTGGCAAGCGAGCAAGTTTTGCATTGGTTAATGAAATATTGATTTTTTCTGGTTAGGCCAAAAATACATTCTTTTTATTTTCTCGCATGTTTCAGTTATTCCGCGATGGTTAGTTTTGCCTACGTGGTAGTTTGATATGATTTCCTCAACTTGATCTTTATCAGTGACATCTAGTGTGAATTTGGAATATTTGGTTGATTCTTTGAAGACTTCCATCATGACGGCTGCGAACCGTTGATAGAGTTTACCTTGGTCATCATTCTGAAAATATAGGGAGTACTCAACATGTGGTTTTACGTATTATTTGACTAAATTTATTACGTTAGATTTGAAATCGGATTTTGACAGCTCTGCGGTGATTCTCGTTTGTTTCCAAATAATTTCGTTATTTTAGGGGGTTTTGGGTTTCCAGTTACTTCTTTTAGGATGATTTGACGCAAACCATGATTTACAACACTTTGCCTAATCGGGATAGTAAGGATGGTGTTTCCCTCAGCGTTAGAATGGACCGTAGTGTCCGTTTCTGACTCCGGGGCGTTTACTGACTGTCAGCCGGTTTAGCGGTTGTTTGCCTATAGGTGTTCATGATTTCATTGATAATGTCACGCATTTGTGCGTCACCATGGACTTCATCCATTAGGTCTCATAAAGCGTCTTCGTCACTAAAAATATCGAGTTCAGGGGTTAATTTTGATGTGGAGGGCTGGGGACTGTCGTTATTATTTAATTCAATTCTGGACAAGGCATCGGCAACGTGATTGGTTGAGCCAGGTTTATATTTAATTACAAAATCGTAATCGCTCAGCTTTAAGCGCCATCGGAGCAGTTTAGATGAACAGTCATTCAAGCAATAACCATTGGAGTGGTCGATGATCTGTAAACAAAGTGAATTTGCGTCCGTATAGGTAGGTGCAGAATATTTTTAATTAAGATACCTTACACACACCCCCATTGTAACCAAAAATTCGTGGACCGCCTCAAAAAAATATAGGTACATATTTCAGGATGGTCTACCAAAATTTTCCTCATTCTGCGCAGTTGAGGTATTCAAATTTCCGTTAAATATTTGTCACACACCCCCCCCCCCCCCCCCCAATGAATCCACAATTGAACTTTCGTTTAAAAAACTATTTAATTAAGAGGCATGTCATTTTCCCTTCTACTAAAAGTCCCATAAATATGTCCATTCTAGTTGCCTCTTCAACCCAGGATTTCACTACAAAATCTAAGAGAAATTCTGAAGTTTAGTGACACTTTTTCATACGACGTTTATGAAAATTGAACCACCTGAGTTAACTCTAATCGTAACATTTCAGGGTGGACGCCTGCCAGTCCAAGGTGGAAATCGTGACACCGTACTGGGCTGCCAACAGCGCCGGAAAAATACGCGCGATCGTCAACACCCAGCATTTTGAACAAGCCATTCACCAAGAAGTTTGTTCGTGAGTAACTATAGTACATTCATTATGGCTTTCAGTTCCACGGTCAGTTTCGACTCCAGTTGCAGTAGTCAATGCTAACATACCATTCGTATTCCTCGTGACGTTCGCATATAGATCTGTGGTTTCTAGTGATACCACGGCGCTTGGCACCAATTCCAACGATATTGAAACTGAAACTGGATTTAAGCTGCGTTCACGTGATCCGTAACGTCTGCAATGCGTCGTCCGTAAAATGTAGTGGAGGGGGGGACTCGTGAAGTAGTAAGGAAAACGTCTGCAGGACGTGGGGAAACAGTCCAGAGATTCTATGAAAAACGATAGATTGCAAGATATAACTGGAGTAAGCATGCGCAGAAGCTACTGCGTACTCCTACGTTGCGTTAAATATCTCATTTTTCAGATATTTTCAGCCGCTCCAAAAGTGAATCTGAAGGACTCCCCCCCCCCACTCCATACCATTGCTCCAGCCAATCAGGTGGCCCATCGGACGACGCATTACGGACGTTACGGATCCATGTAAACCCAGCTTTAACCACTAATCCATCACTGGCAAGACAATATTTGGAATGGTGACACTTGCTTCCATAATTCTCACTTTAGCTCTAAAGACTGACTTAACCACCCTTCCTAGAATCAAGCAAATTGTTCAATTTGGAATTGTTCCTCAAAAATGAGAAGAAATGGGGGGGGGGGGGTTATTCATCATGACATTCTGTATGCCTGTGTTTTTTCGTTCTTTTTTTCGGTAGGATTACCTGTTATTATTTATGTCCCTACTTAAGATTTGTTCAAGGTGAGTTATTTCAAATTATCTGCTCTCTTTTCAGGAAAGTGCAAACAAACAGATGCAACGCGGATTGCGGCTGTGAGCAGAAATACAAATGGCACCGGCTGCTAGCGTACGACCCGGACAACGACTGTAAGGGGATCTTCATGGACTGGTTCCTCTTCCCCAGTTGCTGCGTCTGTAGGTGCAACCCTGCAGGAAGCGGGAACAGGAACCAGCAGCCGACCAATTCGAGGCATCGCAGCTAGTAGTTTTAAAAGTCTGTAAAATATCAAATTAGGTAGAAAAACCTGGAGATAAGTGTGCTCGAACGCTCCTCCAAGTTTAAAAGCGCGGTTGGAAAGATGAAGGTATTGATACTTTTGGACATTTTCGAGACAAACATTGAGATAATTTTCAGTTCCTTTTAGAAAACTCGTGGATGTAATTTTAACGACAGAATTGAGTACAGGAAATTGACACACCCCTAATTTCTTATGCTTTTAGCTCCGGGCAGGAGGCTATTCAGGGTGGTCCTTAACTAGTGGATATTAATTTCAATTCTTTATTGTGAGGGATTTTGAAAAACTCGGCGCTTCGCGCCTCGCCAGGGGGGCAAGCCCCCCTGGATCTTTCCTCTTCTATACTTTGTATAGAACGAGGTATTTGCTATGCAAAACATGAATAATGTTTTTGCGTCCCGTTTCACCTTTTCCTTATCCCTTTTCTTTGTCTGTATGGAAAATATTAAGAAATGTGCGGAAAATTTATTAGTTTTTTTATTTACTCAGGGCTGTATCTCAGCTTCTTCGATATTTACAGCGATTTTGGCAGTATATAATTTATGCATAAATTAAAGGCTTTCCAACGAATGGAGAACGATTTTTGTCCGTTGAAAACTAAAGAAGTTTCATTTCCCTAGAAACGGCTCGGTTGTACGTGGAAATCATTAAAAATCTTCGTGACATAATTTCGTGACTTAAACTTCGTTACGCTTTTCAACTCTGGTAGGCCACCGCAAAAACATTATTCATGTTAAAATGTTTTTAACCCCATGTCAACATTTGTTGGTTTACGTTTCATTTTATCCTGCATTCAACTGCGCTATTTTCAATTTTTTCCGACTCGGCCAAATTGGCCCAGTGCACCCCAACTTCGTTTTTTCAGATTTGGATTCTTCGTAAAATTTCATGTAGAATCGCGTGTGTGTAGGTAACCCCAAGTGTGGCACATTAAATTTAATTATTTTTTTACGCTGATTGACGTGGTGTTATCCGTTTTTCGATCTGACTTGATTTCAGTCTATCGGCAGCTAAAAAACTGCGGGCATTGTGGCAAATAAATCACAATTTTTCGAATTTACTGCAGAAACCTGTCTTGACAATTACCACTTTTTTCAAATTCAAAAAAAAAAAAAAGGAGACACGGGTTAGGACCACCCTGTACATGCTTAGGTACGAAATCTTCCTTTTTAGCTCCTCGTCTTCTTCAATCTACAAAGATGGTTAGTTTTCAACTTATTCATTTTTACCTGTTCATTCTGGGTTAAAGTTGCCCATTGGTAGTTATGTCTTATTCCTTCTCGCAATATTTCAAAATTGCTGCTCCGTCATCCCACTTAAGTCTAGTCTGAGGTTTGTGTGACGGGCATAAGGCGCCCATCTTCCTTCGTGTCTTTCCAGTTTACTGCTTCCTCAAACAAAAAATGGCCTGTTTTCAACTCCGACTTTCCAGAGTTAACCACGTGAAATCTTAACTATGGAATTCATGTCTTATTCTCTCTCTCTTTATTGTTATCGACGTACAAAAGACTAGAAGAACATGTTCAATTCTTGAGCAACTACTTACTTATTTAGTTCAAACCTACACCTGAAAGTCGAACAGATAAATAAACATATCGTTACCGCAAAGCCCAAGTGCATTTGCGAGAAAACCCCACTTGAAGTTTTGATTCTTCAGTGTAGGTACAAATGAATTCAAAGCTGCCATTCATTCATTATTAAAACATTAGCTGACACCTGTATTACACCACATGTTAAATAACTATTTGGTACCAATAGGTGAGGGGGTAGGGCACATAAGCGGTTTTGGCCGTGGGCATTTTGGTTAAAATGGAACTTTTGTGCTTGTTTTCTCCATAACAAGAGTCGGACATCATGAGGACGATGGAAATGTGGGCAGTACACCTAATTGTGAGGTACATCAAGTGGCAAGATGCGATTTCATTCGCCTCTCGTTTCCCCTGGCTTTCGCCCCACAGATAACAGTCCCCTTCATGAGAATTTAGGTTAAACAGGGTGAAATTGTAAACCGCCAGATAAAAGGTCTGACCAGCCTCTCCGATCGGGACGTTAAGGACAGCCTCGAAATTGATGCACAAATACCTAGGAGGAATAATTTGGAGCCAGATCTTTAAGTATCTACTGTATTCTTCCTGAAGGGTCGCCTTCTCTTCCAAGCTTTGAAAACGAAGCACCTTCTGCATTGGTCTTTTTTTGCCACAAAAAAAAGCAATATTATAGGTCCTACGTCCGACAAATTTGTCGATGAATCCAGATGAAACTTTTCGGAAGTAATCGTCAAGGTTACACATACGAAACTGTGCCCAGCCAATACTTGCAGTGCCAAAATCGCTTATGTGGCACTCGGGCGCACATACGCGAGTTTGTCTTAGTGAGATTTTACATTCCTGAAGACATGCGAACCTAATCTCCTACATTGTAGCTAACCTGTTTGGAATAGGGGTTTTCTCCAAAAATGCATTTAGGTGAAATCGGCCAAAATGGCACTTAGACGGTTTTGGCTTTGTGGTAACGATATCTACAGGTTGAATTTTCAGCGTTCAAAAGATTTCACACACAATCTCTAATTAGCTGCGTCCATGTCCAAACCTGCTGCCTCGGCGCTCGTCTGAAGTTCATGTGACGTTATCCATCTAGGCGTGGATGTTTGTATATTTCCAGCTTCACGCTTTCTACATCAAAACAAGGCTAGTTTTCAACTCAAACTTTCCGTAAACGCCTACCTGTTTATCCCAGACTACCTAATCTACCCAAACTTAACAAGTGGAATTCGTGTCTTATTTCTTCTCGCAATATTGATAAGTTCCAACAATTCCCACCTTGATAAAATACTTCATTCGTTTCCCAATATTGGAAGAAATTCGTGGAAATGTGGGAACCTGTTCCAGCTCAGGGTGCTGTTCCGTTAGCTTTCGCGAATAAACTGAAAATGAGAATTTCTAACAATTCCCTGATTCTGAAATTCTGATTTTAGTAGCGTTCAAGCATAAGGAGCTTTTAGGCATATACCATGACATTGTGTCATATGACACAATTTCCACAGATAAAAGTCGATTTGGAATCCTAGAATGTCAAATTGTACTAATTTTTCGTTTTACAATTGAGATTTTATAAACCAAATTGAGGCACTTCTCAGTCGAACAGGGTCTGAAAGAACAAATTAATTGAGGCGTTTGCTATCAAAACCAACTGATTCAATTTCTGGAAATTTTACAGGAGAGACAAGAAACTTCTCACGTCCAGAGTTCTAAAGCTAAACTTTTTGTCTTAATTTTTAATTGTAGGTATAACCCCCTAGAATTTGATTAGTTTTTATTTTCATTGCAGGTGTAGGGCCTTGGTGGTAATTACACTAATTAGGTTGGCACGAGCTGATTTTGATGAAAAAACACGATTTTTCATATTTTTTTCAGTTTTTTTGTTCAATTAAGTTGTGTGAAATTGGTTTTTTCCAGTTAACCAGTTAATGTTTGTGTATTTACGAGTTCAACTGAGTTCAACTTTTTCAAATGATCTGAAATTTCACCGTTAAGACTGTTGGTGGGAGATGGCAAAAGCCTGGAGTGACCTGGATTTGATCCAGAGGGCAAACCTTTTCATCTTAGTCGGGGTTGGAATGAGCTGGATTTGAGCTATATCCCTTCGTGAGGTTATGAAGGACCCTCTAAACTTTCAAAATATGCTAAAAAATGGATTTCAGAAAAATATGGAATGAGCTGGTTTTGATAGCAAACGCCTCAAGTGTACTATACCGAGTTGGTATTCAAACTCGAACACTGAATAATAACAATAAGGATTCAGCGTAAATATTGAAACTTGTCTCCCGCATCATTATGTATTATTAGCGCATCAATTAATTCCGTATAAATTAATAATCATAAGGTGTTCAACTCATTTCCTCTTGAATAACAATGGACACGTACGCGTTACGTCTGATTTATGGAAAAAATAAGGGGATTTTCGTATTCAAATAGTTACGTTGGTGCAGTAAGTCTGGGAAACGTGAAGGAAAATTCCATTAATCAAAGGACGATTGTTTATTCGCACTGGCACCCAGTGGACACGCAATCTTAGAGGAAATGTGAGCGTAGAAACGACCAGTTGTGGCTCGTTGTCAAATTCAGTTGACTGCGAAACATCATTATTTAGTTATTGCATCAAGTATGAGTGCAGGGCGATCCATCGCAAAAACGTGACTTTCAATTGACCTTTAAAACGAATGAACACAGAAAATAGACGAATGGATTAATTTTATTCTAAACTAAACCCATAAACTTAGAGGGGGGTTCAAAAATTACTTTGTGAGACGTCATAGTCAATTTTCGCGTAGTTTTCAAAAACTTTTTTTTAACTCTGTTTTAAACGTTTTTTTCAAGTAAATAATTTGTTAATCTTTCGTTCATTTCCTCCTTGGCTTATGACCGTTTTTTATTTGAAGGGTCGTAGGTTTGGTGAAAATAGAGAGAATGCTTTCCAAGCTTTCGGCTTTAATAAGCCATCTTCAGGGGTTTGTAGGTATTTCCTCCTCGTCCCAGTCTCTCCTTCTTGCAGAAAGAAGTATTCGTTTCAGAAAGAAGTAGAGACTGGGACGAGTAGGAAATACCTACAAACCCCTGAAGATGGCTTATTAAAGCCGAAAGCTTGAAAAGCAATCTCTCTAGTTTCACCAAACCTCCTACAACCCTCCAAATAAAAAAAGTAAATAATGATAAAATAAATACACCAATTTTTTATGTACACTCACCCTGTATCTATGTGTTGATTTTTTGACACTCATTTGACATTAGCCTGATCACTTTGTTCAACTCACTTTTGTGGACAAAAATTACAATTTTTAGTTAATAGAAATATTAATAAGTATTTTCATGTAGAATCAAGTTACAGTATTTTGAGTTACCGATCAAGTGTCATTTCGCGTCAAATTATCAATACTTCTGAAAAATCCAACGGCCTTGTCTTTTATACGCGACTCCAGCCACTAGATTCATTGTAGTCGCCCTATTATTAAACAGCAATGTCTCACACATTCTGGATGAAAAATTATACGATTTTTCAATGTATGTACGGAATTGGTGCCAGAATTTATTTAGGTTTAAAAAAATCGTATTTATAAAAACTTTTGTCTTGTAAATAAATTTGTACAGTTTTTATGGCCGAGAAAATTATTTGATGTAGATTAGCAGTAAGTAGCACCTTGAATCGTGTTGCAATGATTAGCGATTAAACACTGTAATGATATTAGGTAAAATAAATTATACGTAACATTATATTAGTTTCTATGCATTTGATTAAACTTTCTGCTGAGGCCACCACTCTGGACCTAAAACTAGTGTTAATACTACGAGTACCCCATTTTTTGCTTACTACGGCAATATGAATTACAGGAAAGCTAATTCAGGACGTTGGCCACACTTATCAAAAAATACCTCTTAGCATCCAGTTAGAAATATATGGAAACAATATAAACAGTGGGTATGAAGCTTATGGTAGCATGAAGAGAAGAAGACGAAAATGTAAAAATAATTTCCAGTCAATTTTCGTCTCTTATGTGGTTATTTTACCAAGTTATGAATAAAATTGTATATAATATTTAATTTCTAAAAAATAGTTCGTTAGATTGCGTTAAGTCATAGGATACACCAGTAGATTGTATGAAAGCTTTCTCCAGAATAAGATTACACAACTTAAGTTAAGTGCTGGTGAATTTAGAGATAATATTAGTCATTTCCAAACTCACTTTGTTTCATTCTGATTTTAAAATATCATTAGGTACTGTACTTTTTTAATTTTTATTTTTTTAGAGTAGGAGTATAAATGTACGATTAACTTCGTTATTGATGCCATATAATAAATTGATTCTTCAAAGTACAGGTATTGCGTAACTATTCGTATTTTTCCCATTTTATTCAACGCTGTTGAGTCCAACCTGTTAGTATTGACTGAATCACGCTCAAACGGCTGAACGGATTCTCTCACGATTACCTAGAATTTTTTTTCCTTGCCTAAGTCAAACAGCGGAAGTCCCAGTCATGCTGTCCGGCGTTATGGTGGAATTTCCAGTTACCTGACATGAATTTTATTTATTTGGTATTAAATTTCCAACAATACAAATTACAATGTTGGAGATTTGGTGTTTAACACCAATACTATGCTGGTCATAACAGCAATCATTACACATACAGGGTGTGTCGCAAGTAGATGACAATACGCAAGATGAAGAAACTAGATCAAAAATTTAGTTAAACGCCGCGAACCGCATGTTTCTATCGCATTCCGTTCCACAGATATGCCCTTTCAAAGGTTATTTCGAGAATGCAATTGGAATGGGAAGGGAAAAAACTGATGTCATGGTCATTTTGTTGGATCTTATCTCCAATAAATTCCATCATTTTTTATGTAAATTACAAAGATATCTACTAGGGAGGTGATTAAAACCTAAAAGAACGTGAGGAACGTCTGGCATGATGTAAGTTTTTGTTTACTTCTTATGGACTATGTTCGCATTACTGTTGTGTGAGTTGTATTGTTGTGTTGTTTGTATCTCTCTCTATCGAAATTGAGAGATAACTGCAGTTTTGAGTATACCGTTGGAAAGGTAATTCAATTTGACAAATTATATTTGAAAACTTTTGAGGGATTCGGCAGCTTGCAGGATTTTGTTTGGAAGAGTAGTGATTCTCGAAACATCGTCGCTAACTACACTTTTTAAAAAATATTTATTTCTTGATCTGTTATCGCGGTTTAAAAAGAATTTTGTGAACATTGAAAGTGCATTAGATTTGAAGAAACTTTAATGCTGATTTCAAAACTGTGATGGAACGTTGAAAAAAAAAAAAAAATGTGGGAAAGCAGAGAAAATGTAGGTTTCCAATAAAAAACACGGTTTTCTCGAAACAACCTTTGAAAGGGCATATCTGTGGAACGGGATGAGATAGAAACATGCGGTTGGCGGCGTTTAACTAAATTTTTGATCTAGTTTTTGATCCATTTTGCGTATTGTCATCTACTTGCGATACACCCTGTATATACAGAGTCGCCCAATCAATGTCGTGAAGATTAATCTTCCACATGAGTCATAGGAAGAACATTTACCCTAATAGGTTTAAAATTTTGTTATGTTGTGGAGAAGGCTCCTCTCGTTTACCTCCAAAAATTACTCGTATATCTCTACTATTCGAGACCCTAAAAGGGACAGTCACCATACTGTCCTTTTTCTCCTCCTCACCTTATTAATCCATTCCTAAATTTGACCAAACATATGTGTACGTGTACGTACTTATTATTTTCATAGCAGTTACAATCTCAAATTCCGCCAAGACATTATTAGTTTCCAAATGAAGAACGAGAAAAATTTGACTTTTTGTACGAGAAAAATTTGACTTTTTGTATGAGAAAAATAATTGAGTTGATCCAATTTGTAGCGATCAAAAGGGGGGGAGGGGTAGTCAATGATGAAGAATTCTGCATGGTGTAAAAAGGAAAACCTATAATTACTCAAAATATATAACAAGATAAAATCATGTAACATCAATATTTCTGAGGCTCATAATCTATTTCACATAATTACATACTTGTAATTAATTACATTGAATTTAATTTTAAGGAAATATTTCAGGATAGATTACACAAGTGAATAACACGAAGAAAACAAGTATAGCTATATTGCCATTCAGCGATGCTCAGTAACATTTTGGTATAACTCGTGATTGTCTCATATCGCAAGACATTCCAACGTCCGATTGTAGTAAATCAACTTTCAAGGGGCACTGCACTCTTACTCGACATCCGCCATTCACAAATAATAAGAGGGAATTTACATCAAAGCGATAAAAAATCCGTTAAATGCAATACATTCACTAGTAGTAGAAGAAATGTTAGAAGGGCGGGTGGTTGAAGAGCGGCGGGTGGTTGTTGTTGGAGGAGGAGAAAGGTAGTCGAGGTATGCGAGGTTGGAGGTTGTTAGGGTTGTTGGCATTGTTTGGTTTAGGCGGATGGTAACTAGGGAAGGGATTTGTCGAGAAAGGTGGAGGCGGTAGAGGTAGAGAAGGGTGACAGTTGGAAGGCGGCCCGAACCTCGAATTGGGAGACGCTTGTATGGGTATCGGCGGTGGAGGAGGTGAAGAGAATCGAGGGGCGGGGCCGAAACCAGATGGAGGCGGCCCGTAATGGGAAGGCGAGCCAAACCCTTGAAACGGATTGGAAGAAGGCGGAGAGGACGCGAACGGCGAGAAAGGAGACAGAGCGAAACCCGACCCTTGGACGGGTTCGAACCTCTGGAAACCGCCATTTGTCGGTGGGGAATTGGAATAGCCTTGAAAGCCCCTTGGAGGAGGAGTCGGGGGCGGCTCGAACCGAGCCCAGGGAGGCGGCGTCATTTGAAAGGCCGAAGGCGGAGGTTGAAAACCGACTGGAGGTCGTTCGATGACAGGGTTGAAACAAGGGGGACGAATCACCAGATTCATCGGGTTCACGGTTGGGTTGGTGTAGACGCAGGGTTGGATCTGCCTCGGAGGAGGTGGTGGTGGATCGCAAGACATCTGTTGGAACTGGGGATTGCTCTTCTTGTAGTTATGCCATCCTCCGTCCCAGTTGTTCCGAGCTTCTCCCTGCGACTGAACGAAAGAGATGCAAGAAATAAGAACGTGAGCTGGCATCCGATACAACACAACAATAAACCCATTCAATATTGACCTATTGGCATCCCAAACATGGAATCTGACTACATCAAAATCTTCAGATATTCACAATACACCAGACCTTGCTGGATCTGCATGTCGGACACTACTTGGAGTAAAACTCCAAGAAAATACTTGTTTATTTCATTTTAAATTTCATTTAGTTTGGCCATCACCAGCCAAAATAAACGTTAATAATGTCCAATTAGAACGTAAATAAACTGCCACTTTTCAAGAAAGAGGCTTACTCAAATCGAGAACTAAATTACCCATTCATATATTTTCATATAATTCATATAAATTACCCATTTATATATTCATATATTTTCACATCTGATTCAAAATTTCAAGCCAATTGCTGTTCGTTCGAGGAGACACTCGAAAATTGATCTGGAATTTATGGAAAATGAAATAAAAAACCTTTTAAAAAACAAAATTATAGAGATAAGTGGTTCTCTTTGGAGAGCCCAAGCCTTTGTTGTGTCAGGCAGACGAATGGTCATAGACTACTCGCAGACAATCAACAAGTTTACGTTACTTGACGCTTTTCCCATTCCGAGAATTGATGATATAGTCGAAGAGGTAGCAAAGTACAAAGTATACAGCCAGATCGACCTTACCAGCGCATTCCATCAAGTCCCCATAGCAAAGGAGGAATACATTTACACAGCATTCGAAGCCTGTGGACAACTGTACCACTTTACTCGTTTACCTTTTGGGGTTACCAATGGTGTTCCACCATTTCAGAAATTCATGACTGGCATTATTAAGAATGAACGTATTAAAGGCTGTTATGTGTACTTGGACGATGTGACCATATGCGGTAATGATAACATTGAACACGATAATAATCTGAAGAGTTTTCTCGAAATGACCAGGAAATACGGCCTTACGATCAACGAAGACAAATGCACATTCAAGTCGAAGTCAATTATTGACTAAGCTTATTATAAGCATACTAGGCTACGTAATTTCGAATGGGCAAATCAGACCCGACCCAGAGAGACTACGCCCATTTCTTGAAATCCAACCTCCAACTAACCCAGCCTCATTGCAAAGAATTTTGGGGATGTTTTCCCATTATTCTAAATGGGTAAGACATTTTTCAGATAAAATCTATCCACTGGTCCATACATCATCTTTCCCTCTCAATGCTAAGGCCTGTGAGGCATTTGAAGGGATCAAACAAGATATTTCGACGGCAGTGGTCAATGCTATCGAATACAACATCCCAAATGACTGTGGAGACAGATGCTTCGGACTTTGCCATATCTGCCACACTCAACCAGCTTGGAAAGCCTGTAGCATTCTTCACTCGTACTCTCAGTTGCTCTGAGAAACATCATTCCATAATCGAGAAGGAAGCGTACGCGATCATTGAAGCTATTCGGAAGTGGCGTCATTTCCTAATGGGACGACATTTCCATCTCATCACTGACCAACAGAGCGTCGCATTCATGTTCAATACCAAACATGCTGGTAAAGTGAAGAATGAGAAGATCTGTAGATGGAAACTGGAGTTGTCTGCATACTCTTACGACATTATCTACCGCCCCGGGAAAGATAATACAGTTGCAGATGCGTTGTCCAGGGTTTGTGGATCTATGTCAGGTTGGGATCTCCAAAAACTGCACGAATCCTTATGCCACTCGGGAATTACCAGGATGTACCATTGGGTTCGAACCAAAAATTTACCATTTTCGTTGGAGGAAATCAGGAAAACTACGTCCGAATGTAACACATGTGCTCAACTAAAGCCTCGGTATTTTCAAGGCGATCCGTCTGCCCATCTTATCAAAGCTACAAGGCCCTTCAAAAGATTGAAAATTGATTTCAAGGGTCCTCTGCCATCACGACATCGATGTCCATACATTTTGACAGTGATAGATGAGTATACCCGTTTTCCTTTCGCAATTCCTTGTAAAGATATGAGCGCTAGTACTCTTATTCAAAGTATGAAGCAAATATTCTCGGTGTTTGGTATGCCATCGTACGTCCATTCTGATAGAGGAGCATCTTTCATGTCCAGCTTTACATACGTACAATTTGAACACAGAAGATTGGGAAGACGTGTTACAAAGAGCTTTGCATTCGATTCGATCGCTTCTCTGTACCGCGACAAACCAAACCCCGCATGAACGCATGTTCACTCACCCAAGGAAGTCACCGAGTGGTTTAGCTCAACCTTCCTGGCTCCTAGAACCTGGACAAAAGCTCAAAAGATATGTCCGCCACAGCAAGAATGAACCATTAGTAGACAAAGTCAAGTTACTAGAGGCAAACCGACATTACGCACACATCCGATTAGCAGATGGACGGGAGACTACCGTATCAACACAGCATTTAGCTCCAACAGGAATAGGCAATCATGCTGACGTGGTGGTAGAAGAGGAAACGCCGGAAATCATCCAGTCCAGTCCTACGTCACCGCGTGGAGATGAACCAATTGAAGTCGTACCTCAAGTCGAAGAGACATCGCATTCGGAAAATCAATTGAGTCGAAGGAGCAGCAGGGTGAAGAAACCCCCGAGCTATCTTGCCGACTACGTTACAAAATGAAGAGCGGGAAAATGTGATAAAACTACAGTTCTGAATAATTGATGGGGAACAGGGATAATTATTATCCCTGTTCCCCATCAATTAAGTATTTATTGGTTACCATGCTGTTTTAGAGCGTTCTTGAAAAATCCATTCCTATTGTGTTACCTATGCAGAATTTCGCTGAATAAAACCTACGTTGAGGTACACTCGTTTTATTACAAGGTAGGTACCAAAATCTTGTTTGCATGGAGTTGAACTGCCATTATGAAGTAGGTCTAAAGGTGAGCTTTTTGTTGTTCACTGAAAACGCCGTTGGCCGAATATCAGGTTATTAAGTTTTTACCGTGTGATTCTAAAAGTTATCAGGACTGGATTCGAGGCCACCACGTTCGAAGTACATAAGTAATTTATTTCTGATTTTCCAATTGCAAATTGTTTCTTAGGTAACTGGGAAACTGTTGCAATAGTTTTAGTTTCAATTTTTTTGGTTTATTATCTTCGATAATGAACCATTGGAATCGCCCAAAGAAAAAAAAATTTTAACCCCCCCTCAAAATTTGTTGGTTTACGTTTCAAGATACGTAGATTCAGAAAATGGAATAAAAAAAAATCCGTCCGTCCGCCGTCCCCCGTCCGCGCCACTTTGCCCAGGTAACGTTGAGCTAAAATTACGAAATTTGGTTTCTGGGTTTGCACCAGCCCCACAATGATCCTCGAAACTTTTCATAACCCTAGGTCAAGGGGAAGGGGTTCAAAACGAAATTTAAAATTTCGACAATGTCATATCTCAAAATATTTAACTGAACCGTGCAATGTTTAGTTCACTTTTGAATGACCTAAAAAATTACGAATCTTTTAAGACCAATTGGATTTTTGTGCGACCAGCCGTTCGTTCACAGTGAGCGCGCAAAGGTTTAGGAAAAACACTAAACTTCACGTCGAAAACGCCCGTTAGGTGAGTCAACTCCCAGACGCCCAGAATAAAACTACCTTTTTTCATCTTCCCGGTAAACTACAGTCTAGAAATTTTAACCGTGAGTCGGGGATAGACCACATTGCAATATTCACTCGGTTTCTCATCTGTAAAATTGTTTAAATAATACCTTTTTGTAATAATACAAATTAAATTTTGATGCTGAGCTATTGACTTGGAATTTTAAAAATAGGTCAGAACTGGATCACAATGCAATATTCACTCGGTTTCCTGTCTGTTAAATTGTTTAAATAATACCTATTTGTTTAAACACATTAAATTTTGATGATGAGCCAGATACTTGGAATTTTAAATATAGGTCAGAAATTGTGGTGAACTAGCCAACTACAGTGTTGCGTTAACACCACTATACGTTACCATGTCAACGATGAAGCCTTTTCCTACAATTCTAATTGTTTCTTCACTAACAGTTCTATTCTGTCTCATCTTTCTATTTTGCTGAATAAAGCTAATTCTAATGTGGTTAGTTTTGTCATTCAAATACTTCATAACAATTTATTCAGCAAAAATAGACTCGTGTCCAGTGTTTGGCTGATCTATTCAATTACAATGGAAAAATACTTCAAACCCGAACGTCTATCTTTGGACCCAAACGAATCCCATGCCGATCGTCACTGGTCACATTGGAAAACGACCTTCCAAAACTTTTTGGAGGAAATCGCCGCTGCTGATGAGGATAAGTTGAAACTTCTTCATAACTTTGTTACTTTTACTGTATTTGAATTCATATCAGACGCAACTTCCTTTCCTGATGCTGTCAAAATTCTCGATGATCTTTACATCAAACCTACCAATGAGGTGTATGCACGTCATCAATTGGCTACTAGGAAACAGGAAGTCGGTGAAAGTATCGATCAGTATTTGCGAAAGTTGAAGGAATTAGGCAAAACGTGTAACTTCAAGGCAGTTTCTGCTGACGACTACAGAAATGAGTACACCAGAGATGCTTTCATTCGGGGACTCCTCTCACCCTCTATACGCCAACGCCTGTTAGAAAATGAGACTCTTTCGCTAGTTGATGCATTCAATAAAGCTGTAACCCTAGAATCTGCTGAATCACAGGCTAGCTCTTACAACGTAGGCACATGCAATTCGATATCTACTACTGAAACTGCCCGAGCTTCTGATGATCAAAATGTCGACACAGCCTATCAAATATCTGGTCTCCTTAGAGATAGGTGTTCTGTGTGCAAGTCGTCCAAACGTCCCAAACAAACCCCAGGCAAGCCAAATAAGAGTGTGAATTCGGCTTCTGTCCTGGCCACTCTCATAGCTTCGTCTTCCCCATGCCTCGCTAAAGCCACTACACCTGTTCTGCTCAATGGTCACCAACTCCAAGCACTAATTGATACTGGTAGTTCAGATAGCTTTATCTCCCTAAAAGTTGCCAATAACCTCCAAATCAAACGATATCCAACGACACATGAGATAGCCATGGCTTCAACACTCCATACCTCATCCACACACGGCCATTGCTTGGTCGACTTGATATTGGATGAACATGGATACTCCAGTGTCAAATTGCTCGTTCTTCGGACCTATGTGCTGATGTGGTGGTAGGACACGATATTTTGGGCCAGCACTCTACTTTGGAGTTACAGTTTGGTGGCAGACGAGCTCCTCTCAACGTGTGCAGTCTCCTGTGTGCTAAAGTAGATCCACCTATGCTTTTCGAAACCCTGTCTCCCAAAACCAGACCAATTGCTATTAAATCCAGGCGTTACTCTGAGGAACATCGCAAATTCATCTCATCCGAGGTCAAACGACTCATCTCTGAAGGGATAATTGAACCAAGCCGTTCTCCTTGGAGAGCGCAAGTGGTCGTAATTGATCAAGGCAGTAAAAAACGATTAGTTGTAGACTATTCTCAAACTATAAATAAGTTTACTCAATTGGACGCCTATCCTCTGCCCAATATTGAATCTTTTGTAGGAAAAATCGCCCAGTACAATATGTTCAGCGCCATCGATTTGAAGAGCGCATATCATCAACTGCCAATTCGTGAAGTAGACAGGCCATATACAGCTTTCGAAGCTGATGGAAAGCTTTTTCAATACACCCGGGTCCCATTTGGCGTTACCAATGGCGTAGCCTGCTTCCAGCGCACTCTCGATCTACTCATTGAGTCTGAAAACTTACGGGACACCTACGCATATCTCGACGATGTGACTATTTGTGGTAGAAACAAAGCTGAACATGACCATAACTTGGAACAATTTTTGCTGGTGGCTGAAAAGTTTAACCTTACTCTAAACATGGACAAGTGTAAATTCTCCCTCACCCAGATCCCAGTTCTTGGTTACATTGTCGAAAAAATGTCAATACGCCCTGATCCTGACAGACTGAAGTCTCTCCTTGAATTCCCAGTGCCTCGTGACTCGGCAAGCCTTAAAAGAGCCCTTGGGATGCTCTCATATTATGCCAAATGGATCCCAAAATACTCAGAAAAGATACACTCTCTCACTGGAATTAAAAGTTTTCCTTTGGACTCGGGAGCAGTTGTAGCTTTTGGTCAGATTAAGGCTGAGATCGCCAAGTCATGTATATCTGCTGTGGATGAGAGCATTCCCTTCACTGTTGAGACTGACGCCTCTGATTTCGCTATTGCTGCAACTTTGTCCCAGGCAGGGAGACCAGTGGCTTTTCACTCGAGAACACTCTCCCAGTGTGAGCAACGGCTTCCTGCAATAGAAAAGGAAGCCCTCGCTATTTTTGACTCCCTTCAAAAATGGAGACATTACCTCATTGGGCGCAGATTCAGGCTTATTACAGACCAGAAGTCTGTTTCTTACATGTTCAACCAAAAACACAATGGCAAAATTAAAAATAATAAAATACTAAAATGGCGATTAGAATTAGCCCCCTTTTTCTATGACATTGTATACCGCTCAGGAAAATATAATGCTGCTGCTGATGCATTCTCCAGAGTTTCATCCTCCCTAACATCCAAGGATTGTGATTTGCTCTCCAAAATCCACAATGATATCGGGCACCCTGGAGTGACGAGGATGTACCACCTGATCCGAAGCAAAAACCTGCCATATTCATTGCAGGATGTCAAACAAGTAATAGCTAGTTGCTCAGTATGTGCCGAAATCAAACCGAGATTCTACCAGAAGCCAAATACAAGTCTGATCCATGCTACAAGTCCCTTTGAACGCCTTAATCTAGATTTCAAAGGTCCTATACCCTCAGCTACACGGAACAAGTACTTCCTGACAATCGTGGATGAGTTTTCTCGGTTTCCCTTTGCAGTGCCTTGCCCAGATACATCTGCATCATCAGTCATCAAAGCCCTCACAATGGTGTTCTCTATCTTTGGGATGCCAGCTTTTGTCCACTCCGACCAGGGCTCGGGATTCATGTCCAAGGAACTTGAGGATTTTTTGAATGGTCAAGGCATAGCGGCAAGCCGCTCAACACCATATAATCCTCAGGGCAACTACAGGTAGAGCGTTACAACGGCACTATATGGAGAACTGTATCATTGATATTACGCTCAAAAGGTTTGAAGACTGAACATTAGGAATCAGTTATCCCTGAAGCTCTACACTCCATTCGGTCTTTGATCTGCACCACTACAAATGTCACACCACACGAACGTATGTTCAAACACTCACGCCGCTCTTTTTATGGAACCTCGAGGCCACATTGGCTCATGAACCCTGGTCCCGTGCTGGTCAGACGTAATGACAGACAAAGCAAATACGAACCGATGGTGGAACAGGCTATGCTGATAGAGGCAAATTCGGACTATGCCAGAATTAGGTATGCTGATGGCAAGGAATCATTGATTTCAGTTCGCCATTTGGCAACCCCGCCTGAAACTGTAGTCACCGAAGATTTGGGGCAGGGTGCCACTCTAAACGATTCTGACTCCAGTCCTGCCCTTGACAACCCTGGACAGAACTCTCCGCTAACTCTCGATCGCCGGATGACTAAGGTTGCTGAGAACCATTCACCGACTTCTCCACAATGTTTCACCTCCTACACCTTCAACTCCCACAAACTTATCTCAAAGCAACTAAGGTGATGTCCTGATTCGTAGATCCTCAAGAGCTCGCCAACCCCCCTTATATCTGAAGGACTACGTCACCAACTAAATTAGTAGGGGAGAATGTGGTGAACTAGCCAACTACAGTGTTGCGTTAACACCACTATACGTTACCATGTCAACGATGAAGCCTTTTCCTACAATTCTAATTGTTTCTTCACTAACAGTTCTATTCTGTCTCATCTTTCTATTTTGCTGAATAAAGCTAATTCTAATGTGGTTAGTTTTGTCATTCAAATACTTCATAACAGAAATGGATGACATTTCAATATTCACTCGGTTTTTTTCTCATTGCAAACCTGTTCATTGTGTACCCAAGATCCTTCCCTAAAAGACCTGGCAGCGGGAAATATTATTCAACATGGTTTGAAAAGGGAAAAACAAGTTTTGTAAAAAATCCCAATGCTCTAGGTAGTAGTCGATACCAGTGACCAACATTTTCTTCAGTAGTCGACATGGTTTTGCACTAGTAGTCGACCTACATGTGTTAGAAGTCGACAGTATCACTTGAGTCAGTAGTCGACAGGTTTCGTCATTCCATCGTTTTCAAATTTTACGACATCTAAATAAAATACATTCAACTGTGAATCGGAACTTGAAAATAGATTAATAAGATGTAATAAAGTAGTTATCAGACTTTTTATTTGCAAACAGCTCATTATCAGTCTCAAATTGCAATAAGTACTTAAGTAAAAAGGTATGAAAACTATAGTCGAAAACTCATTGTCAGAAAATTGACATTACAGTTGGGCTTAGGTACCTATTTACATATTTTTTGACATTTTCATGTCTTTGCTTTGGCGCATAGACTGAAACGGGAAAAATTTGTTCCCTTGATTCACCCTTTCCCTCAGATCACGTCAGAACACAAGCGACCGGCGGGCCATTACGCCAGAGCCTATGACGTATGAGCGTATGACGTAAGACGGCTGGCAGGAGGCCAACTAGTACGTCAGAGCCTATGACGCACGAGCGTATGACGTAAGACGGCTGGCAGGAGGCCAACAAGTACGTCAGAGCCTATGACGCACGAGCGTATGACGTAAGACGGCTGGCAGGAGGCCAACAAGTACGTCAGAGTCTATGACGCACGAGCGTATGACGTAAGACGGCTGGCAGGAGGCTAACAAGTACGTCAGAGCCTATGACGCACGAGCGTATGACGTAAGACGGCTGGCAGGAGGCCACCTAGTGCGTCAGAGCCTATGACGCACAAGCGTATGACGTAAGACGGCTGGCAGGAGGCTAACTAGTGCGTCAGAGCCTATGACGCACGAGCGTATGACGTAAGACGGCTGGCAGGTTGGCCAACAAGTACGTCAGAGCCTATGACGCACGAGCGTATGACGTAAGACGGCTGGCAGGAGACCAACTAGTGCGTCAGAGCCTATGACGCACGAGCGTATGACGTAAGACGGCTGGCAGGAGGCCAACAAGTACGTCAGAGCCTATGACGCACGAGCGTATGACGTAATACGGCTGGCAGGAGGCCAACTAGTGCGTCATACGACGAGACCTTTTATGTCTCTGCGCCCCCTCCCACACCCACACCGCGTACCTCGTACTTCATTTTGGTTTATTATCTTCGATAATGAACCATTGTAATTGCCCAAAGAAAAAAAAAATTTTAACCCCCCCTCAAAATTTGTTGGTTTACATTTCAAGATACGTAGATTCAGAAAATCGAATTAAAAAACTCTGCAAATTCTTGACACAACGGTTCATTATCTTCTTTGTACAGATCACCGTTCTGTCTAGATCACTAGGTCTAAATGTCTAGATCCTAAATGTTAGATTAATTATTATTATCAATTATCACTAATTATTAACAATTTTATCAAGTACCTAGTGAAAATTATAATAATTTATTGTTAGGTATTAATAATTCGTATTTACTATTAATAATAATAATTATTAATTATGATTAATTAATACGATATAATTCTGGGGTTTTTAATACTACGTCGGTAATAATTTTTCTATAAAACAAGTACCTACCAACAAACATTCGAAATTACCTTCATTTCCGTAGCACGAAACGCACCTCAGAACAACAAACTCGACATCACTTAAGCCATAATATTATGATGTTCCAAAGAGCTTGTTAGTATGAAAATGGACCTGTATTTCAACAGTTTGATTCACGATCGTGTTGTGAGGCACAATCTTTGAGCCGTCATTGTAAACGAACGGCTGGTCGTACAAAGCTGCGGATGGTCTTAAAAAATTCTACGGAACAAACTCTATCAATATGAAATAAAAAACATACCGTTCTATATGAATTTTTCGAGATATGAGATTTTCAAATTTTCAAAATTCGTTTTAAATTCGTAATTTTAACTCAACGCTAACTGGGCAAAGTGCCGCGGACGGATTTTTGGTTTATTATCTTCGATAATGAACCATTGGAATCGCCCAAAGAAAATTTTTTTTTAACCCCCCCTCAAAATTTGTTGGTTTACGTTTCAAGATACGTAGATTCAGAAAATCGAATAAAAAAAAATCCGTCCGTCCGCCGTACGCCGTCCGCGCTACTTTGGCCAGTTAGCGTTGAGTTAAAATTACGAAATTTTTTTTATGGGTTTCGACCAACCCCACAATGGTCCTCGAAACTTTTCATAACCCTAGGTCAAGGGGAAGGGGTTCAAAACGAATTTTGAAAATTTGAAAATCTCATATCTCGAAAAATTCATATAGAACGGTATGTTTTTTATTTCATATTTAGATAGAGTTTGTTCCGTAGAATTTTTCAAGACCATCCGCAGCTTTGTACGACCAGCCGTTCGTTCACAATGACGGCTCAAAGGTTGAGCCTGTCGACGCGATCTTGAATCAAACGGTTGAAATACAGGTCGATTAAATACATGTCGACTCGATTTTCATACTAACTAGCTGTTTAGAACATCATATGGTTTTAGTGATGTCGAGTTTGTTGTTCTGAGGTACGTTTCGTGCTACGGAAATGAAGGTAATTTCGAATGTTTGTTGGTAGGTAGGTACTTCTTTTATAGAAAAATTAAAAAGTATTAAAAACCCTAGAATTATATCGTATTAATTAAATACAAATTATTAATATTTAACAATAAATTATAATAATTTTTACTAGGTACCTACTTGCAGGGGCGGCTCGTGGGCTCAGAAACTGGTGGGGCACCAGGGCAATATTTAGGTGCATACCTACCTATTAGGTACTCACTATAGGAACTAAACTCAAACTACCCTTACAGCTAAACTGCTTCATAATAATTACTAATTATTAGTGGTATGCAGCTCTTAGCAAGTCAGGAAACATCGTTCTCCAAAGAGTTCTCTTGAGGAGAGGGAAGGTTACTGACCAGTATCCAGGATTACAGAAGAGGAGGTGGCTGCAAGGCAATCCCACCTACCCACCTAAATAATTATCTTCAAAATGATAGGAAGAATAAAAGAGAAATTGTGACTGTACGAGTACTATTCAAAGAGTACATTATAAAGGTAGTCAAAAAATTATATTATTGGAGTTTCTATTACTGGGGTTTTTAAAAATTAGCAATCGCGACCATCTGCTTCCTAGCCGAGTGGTACCTTGAAAACCCCCTCTAAAAATGTCCTCTTATGCCCAGATTGCACATACGTTTTCTTATCCAATCGTATCAAAACATTTTGAACGATCACAGAACAGCAAGATTGATTTCAACTAGCTTTTAGAGTTCGTTGGTTAGCTCAAACAAAGCTCGAGTCACCGAAGTCACCATCAGTTTCAGGGATAACAAATAAAACAGTATTCTCAACGGTTGGCTGAGCTACATAATAATATTATGTATATTACTGTTATTAACGGTTATTAACTGTTATTAACTTACAGAATGTAGAAATCAACAAATGAGATTCCCTTGGGCAAATAGCGAATAGGCGAATTCCCTTCAGTCTTGACGCGTTGCACGTGAGATATTAAATTTCAATGTTTAGTTGATTAATATTATGGAGACAATAATTCACTTTTACTATGATGAGTAAATACGAAGCTAAAAACCACCAGTCAATGCATTCAAAATATTATAACGTCAGGCAACGTTTTGATATCATTCTTATCGAACATGGAAGAAAGCATGGAGGAATGAAACTCCCTTCTTCCTTGACAAGGAACGATTCAAAGATCGATTGTTTTCGGCGTTCAACTTGATTCGATATTTTGGCCACCGCCCGGAATGGCTCCTATCTCGGAACACAGGGTGCCTTCCCCCACCCCAGGAAGCGCCTATACCTTCAACATTGAGACTGGGGCACTTCTAGTCGATCCGATAATCGACTTTTTTAATCGATAAATCGAAACAAAATGCGTTGAGGACGAATGCGCCCGCCTGCAAGAGCTCAGTGGAAGTGGGTAGTCATGGAAGAAGGGAGATCTCCCTTCTTCCATGGTGGGTAGTGGTAGGTAAGATTTTTTTTCTCCTTGTTCTATGTTTTTTCTGTTTTCCTTTGCAAATTTTTGGGTGGGGCGAGGGCCAAGGTGGCCTTATGGACGAGCCGCCACTGCCTACTTGATAAAATTATTAATAATTAGTGATAATTCATAAAAATAATTAATCTAACATTTAGGATCTAGACATTTAGACCTAGTGATCTAGACAGAAGGGTGATCTGTACAAAGAAGATAATGAACCGTAGTGTCAAGAATTTGCAGAGTTTTTTTATTCGATTTTCTGAATCTACGTATCTTGAAACGTAAACCAACAAATTTTGAGGGCGGGTTAAAAATTTTTTTCTTTGGGCGATTCCAATGGTTCATTATCGAAGATAATAAACCAAAAACTCTGCAAATTCTTGACACAACGGTTTATAATCTTCCTTGTGCAGATCACCCTTCTGTCTATACCAGACTGTGTTGCAAATCGGCACCATACCATATTCTCACCGTACTCATACCATACCATACGAATTTCTTTTCTATCTTATCATACTGTACTAAATCATACATACAATAATATACTTCACCATACTCATACCATGTCATACAAACCGAGTGAATATTGAAATGTCATCCATTTCTGACCTATATTTAAAATTTCAAGTATCTAGCTCATCATCAAAATTTAATTTGTTTAAACAAATAGGTATTATTTAAACAATTTTACAGACAAGAAACCGAGTGAATATTGCATTGTGATCCATTTCTGACCTATATTTAAAATTTCAAGTATCTAGCTCATCATCAAAATTTCATTTGTTTAAACAAATAGGTAAGTATTATTTAAACAATTTTACAGATGAGAAACCGGGTGAATATTGCAATGTGGTCTATCCCCGACTCATGGTTAAAATTTGTAGACTGTAGTTTACCGGGAAGATGAAAAAAGGTAGTCTTATTCTGGGCGTCTGGGGGGTTGGCCCACGTAGCGGCCGTTAACGACGCGAAAGTTTAGTGTTTTTCCTAAAACTTTGCGCGCTCACTGTGAACGAACGGCTGGTCGCACAAAAATCCAATTGGTCTTAAAAGATTCGTAATTTTTCAGGTCATTCAAAAGTGAACTATAAATTGCACGGTTCAGTTAAATATTTTGAGATATGACATTGTCAAAATTTTGAATTTCATTTTGAACCCCTTCCCCTTGGCCTAGGGTTATGAAAAGTTTCGAGGACCATTGTGGAGCTGATCCAAACCCAGAAACCGAATTTCGTAATTTTATCTCAACGCTAACTGGGCAAAGTGCCGCGGACGGCGTACGGGGGACGGCGTAAGGCGGACGGACGGATTTTGGTTTATTATCTTCGATAATGAACCATTGGAATCGCCCAAAGAAAAAAAAATTTTAACCCCCCCTCAATATTTGTTGGTTTACGTTTCAAGACACGTAGATTCAGAAAATCGAATAAAAAAACTCTGCAAATTCTTGACACAACGGTTTATTATCTTCCTTGTGCAGATCACCCTTCTGTCTATACCAGACTGTATTGCAAATCGGCACCATACCATATTCTCACCGTACTCATACCATACCATACGAATTTCTTTCCTATCATACCATACTGTATTATACCAAATCATACATACAATAATATACCATACCATACTCATACCATGTCATACAAACCGAGTGAATATTGAAATGTCATCCATTTCTGACCTATATTTAAAATTTCAAGTATCTAGCTCATCATCAAAATTTAATTTGTTTAAACAAATAGGTATTATTTAAACAATTTTACAGACAAGAAACCGAGTGAATATTGCATTGTGATCCATTTCTGACCTATATTTAAAATTTCAAGTATCTAGCTCATCATCAAAATTTCATTTGTTTAAACAAATAGGTAAGTATTATTTAAACAATTTTACAGATGAGAAACCGGGTGAATATTGCAATGTGGTCTATCCCCGACTCATGGTTAAAATTTGTAGACTGTAGTTTACCGGGAAGATGAAAAAAGGTAGTTTTATTCTGGGCGTCTGGGGGGTTGGCCCACGTAGCGGCCGTTAACGACGCGAAAGTTTAGTGTTTTTCCTAAAACTTTGCGCGCTCACTGTGAACGAACGGCTGGTCGCACAAAAATCCAATTGGTCTTAAAAGATTCGTAATTTTTCAGGTCATTCAAAAGTGAACTATAAATTGCACGGTTCAGTTAAATATTTTGAGATATGACATTGTCAAAATTTTGAATTTCATTTTGAACCCCTTCCCCTTGGCCTAGGGTTATGAAAAGTTTCGAGGACCATTGTGGAGCTGGTCCAAACCCAGAAACCGAATTTCGTAATTTTATCTCAACGCTAACTGGGCAAAGTGCCGCGGACGGCGTACGGGGGACGGCGTAAGGCGGACGGACGGATTTTGGTTTATTATCTTCGATAATGAACCATTGGAATCGCCCAAAGAAAAAAAAATTTTAACCCCCCCTCAATATTTGTTGGTTTACGTTTCAAGACACGTAGATTCAGAAAATCGAATAAAAAAACTCTGCAAATTCTTGACACAACGGTTTATTATCTTCCTTGTGCAGATCACCCTTCTGTCTATACCAGACTGTATTGCAAATCGGCACCATACCATATTCTCACCGTACTCATACCATACCATACGAATTTCTTTCCTATCATACCATACTGTATTATACCAAATCATACATACAATAATATACCATACCATACTCATACCATGTCATACAAACCGAGTGAATATTGAAATGTCATCCATTTCTGACCTATATTTAAAATTTCAAGTATCTAGCTCATCATCAAAATTTAATTTGTTTAAACAAATAGGTATTATTTAAACAATTTTACAGACAAGAAACCGAGTGAATATTGCATTGTGATCCATTTCTGACCTATATTTAAAATTTCAAGTATCTAGCTCATCATCAAAATTTAATTTGTTTAAACAAATAGGTAAGTATTATTTAAACAATTTTACAGATGAGAAACCGGGTGAATATTGCAATGTGGTCTATCCCCGACTCATGGTTAAAATTTGTAGACTGTAGTTTACCGGGAAGATGAAAAAAGGTAGTTTTATTCTGGGCGTCTGGGGGGTTGGCCCACGTAGCGGCCGTTAACGACGCGAAAGTTTAGTGTTTTTCCTAAAACTTTGCGCGCTCACTGTGAACGAACGGCTGGTCGCACAAAAATCCAATTGGTCTTAAAAGATTCGTAATTTTTCAGGTCATTCAAAAGTGAACTATAAATTGCACGGTTCAGTTAAATATTTTGAGATATGACATTGTCAAAATTTTGAATTTCATTTTGAACCCCTTCCCCTTGGCCTAGGGTTATGAAAAGTTTCGAGGACCATTGTGGAGCTGGTCCAAACCCAGAAACCGAATTTCGTAATTTTATCTCAACGCTAACTGGGCAAAGTGCCGCGGACGGCGTACGGGGGACGGCGTAAGGCGGACGGACGGATTTTGGTTTATTATCTTCGATAATGAACCATTGGAATCGCCCAAAGAAAAAAAAATTTTAACCCCCCCTCAATATTTGTTGGTTTACGTTTCAAGACACGTAGATTCAGAAAATCGAATAAAAAAACTCTGCAAATTCTTGACACAACGGTTTATTATCTTCCTTGTGCAGATCACCCTTCTGTCTATACCAGACTGTATTGCAAATCGGCACCATACCATATTCTCACCGTACTCATACCATACCATACGAATTTCTTTCCTATCATACCATACTGTATTATACCAAATCATACATACAATAATATACCATACCATACTCATACCATGTCATACAAACCGAGTGAATATTGAAATGTCATCCATTTCTGACCTATATTTAAAATTTCAAGTATCTAGCTCATCATCAAAATTTAATTTGTTTAAACAAATAGGTATTATTTAAACAATTTTACAGACAAGAAACCGAGTGAATATTGCATTGTGATCCATTTCTGACCTATATTTAAAATTTCAAGTATCTAGCTCATCATCAAAATTTAATTTGTTTAAACAAAAAGGTATTATTTAAACAATTTTACAGATGAGAAACCGAGTAAATATTGCAATGTGGTCTATTCTCGACTCACGGTTAAAATTTCTAGACTGAAGTTTACCGGGAAGATGACAAAAGGTAGTGTTTTTCCTAAACCTTTGCGCGCTCACTGTGAACGAACGGCAGGTCGCACAACAATCCAATTGGTCTTAAAAGATTCGTAACTCTAACTGGGCAAAGTGGCGCGGACGGCGTACGGCGTACGGGGGACGGCGTACGGCGGATGGACGGATTTTTTTTTTATTCGATTTTCTGAATCTACGTGTATTGAAACGTAAACCAACAAATTTTGAGGGGGGGTTAAAATTTTTTTTTCTTTGGGCGATTCCAATGGTTTATTATCGAAGATAATAAACCAAAAAACTCTGCAAATTCTTGACACAACGGTTCATTATCTTCTTTGTACAGATCACCCTTCTGTCTAGATCACTAGGTCTAAATGTCTAGATCCTAAATGTTAGATTAATTATTATTATGAATTATCACTAATTATTAATAACTTTATCAAGTACCTAGTGAAAATTATTATAATTTATTGTTAGGTATCAATCATGTGTATTTATTATTAATAATTATTATTATTAATTATGATTAATTAATACCATATAATTCTGAGGTTTTTAATACTACGTCGGTAATAATTTTTCTATAAAAGAAGTACCTACCAACAAACATTCAAAATTACCTTCATTTCCGTAGCACGAAACGCACCTCAGAACAACAAACTCGACATCACTTAAGCCATATGATGTTCCAAAGATCTTGTAAGTATGAAAATGGACCTGTATTTCAACAGTTTGATTCACGATCGGGTTGTGAGGCACAATCTTTGATCCGTCATTGTGAACGAACGGCTGGTCGTACAGAGCTGCAGATGGTCTTAAAAAATTCTACGGAACAAATTCTATCTAAATATGAAATAAAAAACATACCGTTCTATATGAATTTTTCGAGATATGAAATTTTCAAATTTTCGAAATTCGTTTTGAACCCCTTCCCCTTGACCTAGGGTTATGAAAAGTTTCGAGGACCATTGTGGGGTTGGTCGAAACCCATAAAAAAAATTTCGTAATTTTAACTCAACGCTAACTGGGCAAAGTGGCGCGGACGGCGTACGGCGGACGGACGGATTTTGGTTTATTATCTTCGATAATGAACCATTGGAATCGCCCAAAGAAAAAAATTTTTTAACCCCCCCTCAAAATTTGTTGGTTTACGTTTCAAGATACGTAGATTCAGAAAATCGAATAAAAAAAATCCGTCCGTCCGCCGTACGCCGTACGCCGTCCGCGCCACTTTGCCCAGTTAGCGTTGAGTTAAAATTACGACATTTTTTTTATGGGTTTCGACCAACCCCACAATGGTTCTCGAAACTTTTCATAACCCTAGGTCAAGGGGAAGGGGTTCAAAACGAATTTTGAAAATTTGAAAATCTCATATCTCGAAAAATTCATATGGAACGGTATGTTTTTTATTTCATATTTAGATAGAGTTTGTTCCGTAGAATTTTTTAAGACCATCCGCAGCTTTGTACGACCAGCCGTTCGTTCACAATGACGGCTCAAAGATTGTGCCTCACAACACGATCGTGTATCAAACTGTTGAAATACAGGTCCATTTTCATACTAACAAGCTCTTTGGAACATCATATGGCTTAAGTGATGTCGAGTTTGTTGTTCTGAGGTGCGTTTCGTGCTACGGAAATGAAGGTAATTTCGAATGTTTGATGGTAGGTACCCCAGAATTATATCGTATTAATTAATCATAATTAATAATAATTATTATTAATAATAAATACAAATTATTAATACCTAACAATAAATTATAATAATTTTCACTAGATACTTGATAAAATTGTTAATAATTAGTGATAATTGATAATAATAATTAATCCAACATTTAGGATCTAGACATTTAGACCTAGTGATCTAGACAGAAGGGTGATCTGTACAAAGAAGATAATGAACCGTTGTGTCAAGAATTTGCAGAGTTTTTTTTTATTCGATTTTCTGAATCTACGTATCTTGAAACGTAAACCAACAAATTTTGAGGGGGGGTTAAAAAATTTTTTTCTTTGGGCGATTCCAATGGTTCATTATCGAAGATAATAAACCAAAATCCGTCCGTCCGCCGTACGCCGTCCGCGCCACTTTGCCCACTTAGCGTTGAGTTAAAATTACGAAATTCGGTTTCTGGGTTTGGACCAGCCCCACAATGGTCCTCGAAACTTTTCATAACCCTAGGTCAAGGGGAAGGGGTTCAAAACGAAATTTAAAATTTCGACAATGTCATATCTCAAAATATTTAACTGAAACGTGTAATTTTCAGTTCACGTTTGAATGACCTGAAAAATTACGAATCTTTTAAGACCAATTGGATTGTTGTGCGACCTGCCGTTCGTTCACAGTGAGCGCGCAAAGGTTTAGGAAAAACACTAAACTTTCGCGTCGAAAACGGCCGTTATGTGACCCAACCCTCAGACGCCCAGAATAAAACTACCTTTTTTCATCTTCCCGGTAAACTAAAGTCTAGAAATTTTAACCGTGAGTCGGGGATAGACCACATTGCAATATTCACTCGGTTTGTCATCTGTAAAATTGTTTAAATAATACCTTCTTGTAATAATACACATTAAATTTTGATGATGAGCTATTGACTTGAAATTTTAAAAATAGGTCAGAACTGGATCACAATGCAATATTCACTCAGTTTCTTGTCTGTAAAACTGTTTAAATAATACCTATTTGTTTAAACAAATTAAATTTTGATGATGAGCTAGATACTTGAAATTTTAAATATAGGTCAGAAATGGATGACATTTCAATATTCACTCGGTTTGTATGACATGGTATGAGTATGGTATGGTATATTATTGTATGTATGATTTGGTATAATACAGTATGGTATGATAGGAAAGAAATTCGTATGGTATGGTATGAGTACGGTGAGAATATGTTATGGTGCCGATTTGCAACACAGTCTGGTATAGACAGAAGGGTGATCTGCACAAGGAAGATAATAAACCGTTGTGTCAAGAATTTGCAGAGTTTTTAGGGAAATATTTGACAAATCGATTTCATGTGACGAGCGATTTCGAGGGCGGTTTTTGGTGTGGTACCTAGGGAAACCAAATAATGAAGTTATTCCGACTCTTTACTAATATCTATCTGATATATCAGGGTATTTCTATTGTTTTTAGATGCCTAGATATTTGTCAAGTCAAAATTCAGAATATTTTTCGACTTTTACCTGAGCCTCTAATTTGTAGAAGAGGGCACAATTTGCCCTCTTTTATTTAATAAAATTTCCTATATCGTTTCAGAATCTTAATGTTTTGTAACACATCTCGTGTGATTTTATATCCAAGTTTTTGAGAAAATACTTTCTTTCCAACTTTTTAGTCCTTAGTTTTGTTCCCTCGAAATTGTTACCTGGTTGCCTTTCGACTTTTTCTGAAACTTAAGTTCCATTACTACCATTTTCACGTGGACTGTGATATTTTATTCAACTAAGTCTTTGATATTACTTTCGAGTCAACTAATTTTAATAAATTTAATAAATAAATCTAATCGTCGTCATACTTCACATCGCCTTCGACTACATTTTCGCCAGTCAACTCTCCAAACCGTCTTCAACTAACAATCCATCGCATCCTTTTCATTCCTCAGGTACTCTCTTTACCCCAAAAAACACTCCTTGTAAAAATCGCAAATATCATTCTTCAGAGGCCGGAAAAAGTTATGATATCCACTTTCCCCGCCCGCCCTTTTCCTCATTAAGGAGCTAAGTATAATGAAAAGCTTAACCACTTCACAAGCAACGTACCCCTTTCGAAATCTCCCCTTGGCGCTATTGCGAGACGTTTTTATTACTTCCACAAGCAACTAATACTTGATGGTGGTTAACGTTTTTTACAAGTATTAGTTGCTTGTGGAAGTAATAAAAACGTCTCGCAATAGCGCCAAGGGGAGATTTCGAAAGGGGTACGGTGCTTGTGAAGTGACCACATTGCAATATTCACTCGGTTTGTCATCTGTAAAATTGTTTAAATAATACCTTCTTGTAATAATACACATTAAATTTTGATGATGAGCTATTGACTTGAAATTTTAAAAATAGGTCAGAACTGGATCACAATGCAATATTCACTCAGTTTCTTGTCTGTAAAACTGTTTAAATAATACCTATTTGTTTAAACAAATTAAATTTTGATGATGAGCTAGATACTTGAAATTTTAAATATAGGTCAGAAATGGATGACATTTCAATATTCACTCGGTTTGTATGACATGGTATGAGTATGGTATGGTATATTATTGTATGTATGATTTGGTATAATACAGTATGGTATGATAGGAAAGAAATTCGTATGGTATGGTATGAGTACGGTGAGAATATGTTATGGTGCCGATTTGCAACACAGTCTGGTATAGACAGAAGGGTGATCTGCACAAGGAAGATAATAAACCGTTGTGTCAAGAATTTGCAGAGTTTTTAGGGAAATATTTGACAAATCGATTTCATGTGACGAGCGATTTCGAGGGCGGTTTTTGGTGTGGTACCTAGGGAAACCAAATAATGAAGTTATTCCGACTCTTTACTAATATCTATCTGATATATCAGGGTATTTCTATTGTTTTTAGATGCCTAGATATTTGTCAAGTCAAAATTCAGAATATTTTTCGACTTTTACCTGAGCCTCTAATTTGTAGAAGAGGGCACAATTTGCCCTCTTTTATTTAATAAAATTTCCTATATCGTTTCAGAATCTTAATGTTTTGTAACACATCTCGTGTGATTTTATATCCAAGTTTTTGAGAAAATACTTTCTTTCCAACGTTTTAGTCCTTAGTTTTGTCCCCTCGAAATTGTTACCTGGTTGCCTTTCGACTTTTTCTGAAACTTAAGTTCCATTACTACCATTTTCACGTGGACTGTGATATTTTATTCAACTAAGTCTTTGATATTACTTTCGAGTCAACTAATTTTAATAAGTTTCATTGTGTTGATTTAATCAAAAACTGATGAGGAAAAGAATTTGAATAAATAGGTAACTAACTGTTTTACCTAAGTCAGTTCGTTCCAATTCACTTTATTGTGTTGTTTAAAATAAAGACTGTTAAAGAAAAGAATTCTAAATAAAGTTATTAAAGTTTTTCAATGGCCTTTATATAATTTCTCCAATTATACCCTGTGCCTCTAGGTACAAGCGGGTGGCCCTAGGTTAAAGCACTAGTGGCCTCAGGTACATGCTATGCTTGTACCTCGAGCCGAATTTCATTTTTCGTACTAAAATAAAAAATCTTGTGGTGTTTTGGTCTCACCTTATTCCTTTATCGGACTTTGAAGTGGTTTTGCCGATTTGAGATTGTTTTTACCAATCAACATTGAAAAAAAAAAAATGGCCCTAGGTAAACGACCTTACCCTACTAAGCACAATATCTCCACTAAACTTGGCCTGCAATAACGAAATTTGATGAGTTGCAAATGGCCCCCCAACAGACCGGAATCGACGATTTATGAAGAGCCCAACAGCCAAAAGGTAGTGTGATTTAACGTACTTACATCACGTTTAAACGCCCGGTTCCTCAAAGTGTTGTTTCTATTCATCTGTTGTTCGAACGTCAAATGTCTCCTTCGAGCTGGAGAATCCGCTTCTTTCTCAATCTTCACCTTACCTCCCTGCAAATCGTATGAATACTTCAATTTAGGGCAGACTCGAACAATTCAGCCACTGGTCATACTGGGATATAATTAAAGATTAAACAAAATTATAGGATACGAGGGCATCCACAGTTGCAATTAGGCAGACAAACTGTTAAACATGGACAGATGGAGACCAGTACTCGACTTGATAGCAACGACAGGTTCCTCTGGTAAGTATGTTGATTTTCCTTCTATTACTAGCCTTCTATAACTCGCCCTTTAGATTAAATACTTTTACAATGGAAAAAATGTACTAGATGCAAATTCCTGTTACAGTAGGAAAGTATAACAACTATCGTCCCTTCAAGTGTGAGCCATTAAAAAATATGAGATGATTTTTTCAAAAATGGTTGATAGCCAACAAGTGTTGTTTGGTGAGGGACGGTGTTAGGGTTTTTCAGTGCTGAATCCAAACATGAAACCCGATTTCCGCTATTAGGTCTAGTTTTTGAGATATAGCTCATACACCTATCTTCTAGGTTCAGAAAATACCAATTAATATTTCACTTTCAACCACACTTTCTATGTTTTTGAGGAGCTGAATCCGATTTTAGACATCTTCTTCTATTCTTCAGAAAACAGCGGTAAAGTTGACAAAGTACACAAAAAACACTAATTTATACTTTTGTAAATACATTTTTTTAAATCTGGTTTCAAAATCGGATTCAGCACCTCATAAAAACTAATTAATTAATATAAAAATATTAATTAATTTGAGTAAATATTAATTGGTAACTATTTTTTGAACCTAGAAAATAAGTATACGAGCTGTATCTCAAGAACTAGACCTGATGGCAAAAAACGAGTTTCAGATTTGGATTCAGCACATTGAAAAACCCCAACATCAACGCTCATTCCCTCTGAACCAAACGCATTTATTTGTTGGCCAGCGTAATCGATAAATATAGACTATTAACGACTTGAAATAGGGGCGGATCTGCTGAACAGACTAACACTGGACAGGCCTAAAGCCATCTACATCCGACATCGATCCCCCTCCGACCTATTAAAAGGGAGGATGATGACGTCTGCATTGTTTCTTCGGCCATCATTCATAGCAGACTCACAGCACTCTATTCTAACCTTGTCATCATTTGCCATCAATATAATATATTGATATAATATGTTATTCAGTTTTTCGTCCAATAATAATTTCATTCACTTCAGTATCGTCATTCAACATTAAATGTTGAATTTACGAGCAAATTCAAATCTAATCGTCGTCATACTTCACATCGCCTTCGACTACATTTTCGCCAGTCAACTCTCCAAACCGTCTTCAACTAACAATCCATCGCATCCTTTTCATTCCTCAGGTACTCTCTTTACCCCAAAAAACACTCCTTGTAAAAATCGCAAATATCATTCTTCAGAGGCCGGAAAAAGTTATGATATCCACTTTCCCCGCCCGCCCTTTTCCTCATTAAGGAGCTAAGTATAATGAAAAGCTTAACCACTTCACAAGCAACGTACCCCTTTCGAAATCTCCCCTTGGCGCTATTGCGAGACGTTTTTATTACTTCCACAAGCAACTAATACTTGATGGTGGTTAACGTTTTTTACAAGTATTAGTTGCTTGTGGAAGTAATAAAAACGTCTCGCAATAGCGCCAAGGGGAGATTTCGAAAGGGGTACGGTGCTTGTGAAGTGGTTAAGCTTTTCATTATACTTAGCTCCTTAATGAGGAAAAGGGCGGGCGGGGAAAGTGGATATCATAACTTTTTCCGGCCTCTGAAGAATGATATTTGCGAGGCGGGGTGATTTTTACACGGAGTGTTTTTTGGGGGGATATCACATCTTTTTGTTGTTGAAGTGGGTCATTTTATAAAGAAGGTCTATGCAAAATTTCAAGTCGATTGGTCCGGTTACCCAGGCTGTTGACTCGTCAAAGTTGCCAAAATTAGCCTAAATTTCAGTTTTTTGTTTCTAAAAGTTTTTGGGTTGAGATAATGGGTTAAACCTTTCAAAAGGCACTGTCTGATGTTGAAACGAAGCTCTGTGCAAAATTTCAAGTCAATCCGTGAAGGTGGAAATGCCTAACTGATTAAGGAGAAGAAGAACAGGTAAGGGTGAAAAACCGGGTTTTTGAAGTTATATAACTCGGCTCCCTATAAAGATATCGACTTGAATCTTTCAAAAGGCACTTGCTACACTTGAAACGAAGCTCCGTGCAAAATTTCAAGTCAATCGGCGAAGGTGGAGAGGCTGTAGCCTTGACCGACTGAAAAAAGTAGATAAACATGGTAATTGGTTTTTGAAGTTATATAACTCGGCTCCCTTTAGACCTAGCGACTTGAAACTTTCAGGGCTTTCTATTATCCACACCAAAAAGATCCATACCAAATTTCAAGTTGATCGGTCAACTAGGAGCCGAGATATGGCCATAATTAGCCTTAATTACCCTAAATTTCAGTTTTTTTGTCCCTAATTTTTTTTTTGGTTGAGATAATTGCTTATTTCGTTCAAATGGCACTGAGCCATGCTATAAAGAAGATATGTAAAAAAATTCAAGTCGATTGGTCCTCTTACCCAGGCTGTAGACTCGTCAAAGTGGACAGAATTTTCCTAAGGTTTCTGTTCTTTTGTTTCTAAAACTTTTTTGGGTTGAGATAATGGGTTAAATCTTATATAAGGCTCTGTCTCAAAGTTAAATGAAGCTCTGTGCAAAATTTCAAGTCAATCGGTCAACGTGGAGAGACTCCAGCCTTGCCTGTCTGAACAAGGAGGAGAAGATGGAGAAGAAGAAGGAGAAGAACAATCTAAGGCCGAAAAACCGGGTTTTTGAAGGTATGTAGCTCGGCTCCCTTTAGACCTATCGATTTGAAACTTTCAGGGCTTTCTAATATACACCCAAAGAAGACCCACACCAATTTTCAAGTTGATCTGTCAAATAGGAGCAGAGATATGGATACCTCGAAAACGCGTTTCGTGACGTCCGGTAAACATACACTCGGCATCGTTCGTTTTCTCAACTTCTTTGCTTGGCGGGGCGGAACGCTACCGCGTTCCTAGATCATTACATTCATAATAGTCTGTTCATTCTGTAACTTCGTACTAAATCCTCGCCTTGATTACTCGTTTGTGTTCAATATCCAGTTGCATTATATTATAACCTAAACCAACCCTTGAATAGCCTCGTGGGTTACCTCAGTCTTGCCAACTCAACCAGTTGTTACGTGTTTATATTCCTAGATTCATAGTATCATTCACGTTCAGTCAATTCATCGTAATTCGTTGCCGTTAGTTAATTCCATTCTTGTTATATTCGTAATATTAAGTCATAGTTTTGTTATTGTAGTTATTGCACCTGAATTCTATATTCCTAGGCACTTCGTTTAATTGATTCTATAGTCCTACGTTATATTCTTCAGTTTTAAGTTTTAGGTGTAGGCTATGGTACTAGTGGCGCTTCATGGTTATCCACACGAATGCGCACTACTTGCACCAGATTAGCAAGAACAATATCCGAAAAAGGCAGTAGGTAACGCTATTTAACTGTACTCACCCAAGTAGAGGGTTGTGTAAATTCTGAACCCTTAATCCCCCTATCCTCCAATCCTAACGACTATTCTGTCCTTACTCCATCGCACTTCCCTGTCGAAGACCAGCTGACCCACGCAGTCTACCAGAAAATAGACCCGACTCAAGATGATCATTCATAGCAGACTCACAGCACTCTATTCTAACCTTGTTATCATTTGCCACCAATATATTCAGTTTTTCATCCAATAGCACTTTCATTCATACAATACAGTCCACTTTAGCTATCGTCATTCAACAAACAAATTGGTGTGAGGAGACGGTGAACTAAGCTGTAGGTATGGGCAGCTAGTTTACCACCTCTTTCTCCACAACATGTAATAAAATATCAACTCATAATTGGAGTATGGAACTAAACCGAAATACGTGAAATACAAAAATATTCAGATCGATCTAAAATCATGACAAACGGTGCTCGAGTTAAATAAGCAATACCATGTTCCTGAATGCCCAGACCACGACGTATTGAAGAGTTGGAACTCACTTTTTTCTTGGACGCGCGTTCTGCTTCATCATCTGAGTATTCAATGCAGTTTGCAGGAACTTCTGCATCATCTTTCCAAGATGCATCACTTCCTTTCTCTCTACATCACAAAATCAAGTATTAATAAAGTTGTAGACAAAATTAGTGAATCATATTTAGTGAATCTATTTTGGAATTTGACTTGGAACTAGGAGTGTTGTACATAGAAGTAGAAAGCAGTATTTAAAATAAATTGAAAGTTTACCATAATTGAAATAATCTTACTTGAGCAGATCGTGTGTGAAGACGTATTTAGTGTGGTCAGTTTTCGGTGCACAATAGACAACTCGGCCAATGGATACATTGAGAGTTTTAATATCATCGGGGCAGTTGAACCTAGGGAATGAAAACCAAGGAATACTTTAGGACGAAATCATAGGAGGGATTATGGTGGTGTTGGAAATTATGAGATATTGGATGGACTGGTAGTCAAGAGTTTGAGACTAATAATTATTGATAGAAGGTGGCGGAGAGAATAGTAGTTTCTATCGAGGAACTTGCCGATCAGTATGTGGCACAATATGTCAGAGGAGTGAGTGGGTATCCCCTTAATAGTATCCCCTCCATAATATGGATCAGGGTGTACATGCATCCTTCAATGTTGTAATGAATGGTAGGCTGAGTTTCCCCTGTTCTCGGGAGGTTAGGCAATATGCTGACTCAGAGGGATATGAGGTCTGTGTTTCCACAGCCGTCTATCCCCAGAGCGGTCGAACAAAAACATCGGGAACAGAGGATCAGCAAACCACCGCAAAGTGTATATCAAGACACTATCTCCTTGGTTGCTGGTGAGCCACTGGGCACCTTCTTCCGTACTGACACGACGGCCAACATGAGAAGAGAGATGGCGAGTGAGGATATTAAAGGGTTGTTGCAGCCACGGTCTCTGACAAGAGTGGTAGAATTTAGTTCGTACGTTTCAGCTGGCAATGTCCCTGAACTAAACAAGAATAAAGTGGGGGTGCTCAAAACCGCATTGCCTCCAGTGTGGGCACATCATTCTGAGGGATCACAAACTGAACAATGGGGAATGACAGTCATTTTTTTTTTTTTTTTTAATTTTTTTCCTGAGAAGAACTCACCTTCAGAATAATTAAAAAGTGGTAAAAATTTGTTTAAGGAAGTACTTATTTTTCTGGAGAAGTTTGAAGTCGTATTGAGCGGGAAGAGGGAAGCAATGTACGTCATCTACCTCCCAGGCAATCAGAGAGCAGTACTTAGACCGGTTCCGTAAACTGCTCTCTGATTGGCTCCCAAAAGCGGTGCAAGAAAGCCGCCCCTATCAGCCGCTGTATCAACTACACGTTGAGTGACAAAAAATCAAATTCGCCATTCTTCAGTTCGATCTGGTAGTTGAACAAAAATTTTGAAATTACTCGTTTTACATGTCTTGTAAGTCACCAATTTTCGATTTTTGACCATAAAAGAATTATTCTATGACACACTGGCATTCACTACTTGTTTACCTCGTGGGATAGACAGTCGAACCAACATGCTGCTGCAAGCAGACTAAGGTCATTCTGACCCCAGTACCACCCAACCCCTGTGAAGTTGACGATGTATTTTACTACAAACGGGATTTTTGGATGCGAGAAAGGACTCCCAGTTCAGATTCAAGGGATCCATCACTGGTGCACTGCAAGAACCTGCAGTGGGCTGAGAGGGAGGTCACTGAAATTCCTTTCAGGTGTATTGAGGTAATTGAGGCCAATGGAGGCTATCCTAAATTATTTCATGGATCTCGAAGTCGTCTATAAGGAAGGGATACAGAGGGTGCCAAGAGCAATCATTAGAACAGTCAAAAACACCATTAAACGCCATTTTCAAAAAAAAAAAAAAAACTCCAACAAAAATTGAGCCATGCATTAGTTTTCCTTGATGAATTTCTCACCTAATCTGCAAAATACGAAACAAATTCACAATCCACAATACAAATACATACAAATTGTTGATGTTGAGGGATGTCGAGGGTCGGTCATTTGACCGACCCTCGACATCCCTCAACATCATTCTTACTGACGGTCAACCTAAACCACACACACTCATACAAATTGTTGTTGACCCAACCTTATCGAGTAGAATGGACGTTTGACATGGCCAAAGATATCGAATATTTGTCCCACAGGTGTCCCTTCGCGGGTGAAAATCACTGAGTCCAACATGAGCGGAGGTGTGTCTGGAAGTGACTCCACAACAACTAGAAAAGAGAAATAAAACAAAATAAAATATGAACATTCAAAATAATTCATGAGTCTATATTATTTGCTGTGCAGCAAACCAAATGGAACGAGTTTCCTTCTGGAATTATCGTTGCTCATGGCTCTGACGAGTTTTGCTCTGCTTTGTTTCTTACATTTAAAACCACATGGAAATCAATAACCAAATTTCAACATATTAATAATTATTAATGAAACAAAAACGGTTTGGTTCATTTGCTTGTGATCACTAATCATATTATGAGTTTCATTGATTTTTACTTTAAATAACCTGAAGTTATGCATGAATGAAGAACATGTTTATTGCCATACATATAAGCACACATGCAACGCTTTGGTCTAAAATACCGGGAGTTCTGTGTAACAGTTGTAACTAAAGCGTGAACGGAATAAGAAGTGCCAATCATAATTTAAACTAGAAACCTAAATACGAATGTGAACATCGATATGGGTGGGGAATCAAGAAATTGAATAAACTGGGTGTTTCTCGTATATTTAAAAGTGTAATTCACAGTTATAAAATTTATAACTGTGAATTACACTTTTAAATATACGAGAAATACAAATAACAAGAAGAACTCAATCAGACCCAACCATTCATTGAGTTATAATTGAATTCTCTATACCTTCAGGCCTCTCTAGAATAAACACACATTGCCGTCCGATCCGATCGCCAACGACTCCAATCTACTCAACGTAGCTGCCCGAGGATGAGGCACTCATCCAGCAAGTGCTCCATCATCTCATCAAAGCGAACATACAGGGTTTCGTTTTCGGTCACAGACTAGGAATCGATTCTAGAGCTCATTTCTGGTCGAAAATGTCTTGTAGCCATTTTTTTACTCAGTTAAAAATGGAGTTTTTTCCAATTTTAAGATTTTCTTCTCGTGTTTTCGACTTTATCACACTAAAATTACCCTTAATTATTCCTTAATTTACATGAAAATTCCAATCTGATTACACCGTTGGAACACAACATTTCCTATCCCCCTAATGAAAAACAAGCCGTCAAAACGGTTTTTTTTAAACCAGAGAACTTTATTGTAATAAGGCTTACATTATAGTTGAGCGGTAATTAGGCTTTAGTACTACATGAAATATGATAGGAGGGGTCAAAATTAAACTTGAAAAGGAAAATTAAAAACGGGTGAAAATTAAACTTGAAAAGGATAATTTGTCAAATTGTAGAAATTCCCACTTCTTCAAACGCTCATATTCCCCTATAATTAAACATGAGAATTTTAGCCTGTAGTTCTTAAGGTTGCGCCCAAATATCAGCTTTCCAATGGTATAAGCAAAAACATGTTACAATGCAGTTTTGAAGGAGAAAATCACGTTTGAACCAAGAAAAATGTGGTTTTTCAGGGAAATGTCCTTTTTCGCCAATTATAATTCTCTATTTAATAATTATTGAGCTCACAAACATTCTCAACTATACAAACCAGGACGCTTGAGTAGCTGTGAGGGATTATCAATGGCGATTCCCCAACACAAGCGTATTTTCTCACAGTAGATATCGAATACCCTAAACTTTACATCTACTGGGACGTCGGCAGCTGATAAAAGCCTTCCTACTCTCATCCCATGCCAATCTGCCCCATTGAGGCCTGAAAACCACGATCTGTGACTTGAGCAAGTCGACGTCCAAGTACCCAGTCCCTCAAGTCATAAGGCGAGAAAATTACCGTACCTTGAAAACAAAATATATCGCTCACCCGCAAGAAAAGTGACACAACAACATGATATGCTCCCATCTTAACTATATTATGGTATACAACTATGTTGTATACTATATTATACCATAATACAACAAAGACAGGAACACATCATGCCACGCACACTAAGAAGGAACATTGTTACGACAAAACTCACAAAATGAACCTTTTTGAGTAGTGTCACTTTTCTTGCGGGTGAGCGATATGTTATATTACTAACCGTGTTCCATTTCCCTAGTGAAATTCAAACCAATTTTTAGAATCTCGCTATTAATTAAGGCGTCATGTTTCATCACTGGTGCAATCCCTGAAACCTACATCCTACAGAGGTCAAAACTAAGCTTGTTTTGGGAGAACAGGCTTCCAGGTTGGTCGAGGCTTCCAGTAAGATAATGTTAGGCAGGATACCAAGCCAATCGGCTTGGTATCTGTGTAAATAGTTTATTATCATGGAGATGAGTTTCTGTTTTGTGATTTCCCCAAAAATTGTTATGTATGTTTGAAAATATATTTCGTGTTTTCCCAACCCATTGTCGTTATTCCCAACAATAAGAATTGCTTACGGAGACGATCCACAATGCTGTACACTTTGCCAATAGGAACGCAATCTTCTTCAGGGACAGTGATGGAGAGCTTTTCAATGGGAGGTAGAAGATCAAGCATCAGAGGGTCGCGGACGTCGTTGCCTTTTCTGTCTTTAGCTTTCGGGCGGGCTTCTGCTCCGACAGAGGGCTCTGCGGGAGCTGCCGACCTGAACAGAACAAAGGGTGGGGACAAAATTTTAAAACTCAACAATTTTAGTTACGAAACATGCATCCGATTTCTAACTTGATTAAATGCATATTATGGGCAAGTCACAGTATGTAATAGCAGATAATCGAGGGTGAAGTGGCAACAAGGCCTAAACAACACGGCCTACCTGGGGCTGAACAACACGGCCTACCTGAGATAGGGCTGGATTATTATAATATTCTGCACTATAATTTATTGAATGTCTAAATAAATAATATTAAATACAATTTCCTTTAATGATTCAAAAAGCGAGAAAAAGAGTCATCAAGGCGGAAAGCATTAGCTCCCGCTTAGTTGTAAAAAACATGGCTTTCAGGAGGAATACGGTTTTAAGAAAAATAAATAATCAGAAATGTGAAAAGAAGACAAAATGAACACGTTCGTGTTGTATTTTGGGCGTTGCGGGTTATTGAATGTCTAAAATGATGATAAAAATTTACGATATTTATAAACAGATTTGGCACTAAATTTTTGCATATTTGGCTCTTTGTCGAATATGTTTGCCGATCACTGATTTAGTCGTTTGAAAATTATGAACCCAAATTGAGTAATTGGCATTTTAGAGCACACAATGTATCCCTTCCGAGGAATTCAACAGCGGAGTGGCCGTTTGGGGACATTCAACTTCCCTTGTTCCTAGGAACACCACCAAGAACACAAAAATCCTTGACTACAGCAGTCGTGTGATGAATGATTTCCATTCCACAACTAAAAGCTCCACCCACCTTTGCGACACTTCTTCGACAATTTCAACGTCTGAATCGTTGCCAGACGATCCGGCATCTGTGTTCTCATCTTCTGAGGATCGGTCGTCCTCCGAGGAGCTCCCAGAGGAAATGTGTTCGTAGCGAAGGGTCGAGAAATTGTTGACAGGCTCGTCCTCCTTCTCAGTCTCTTCGCCGGACTCGTCATCCGACATGTCGTCATAGCCCATGATCAGCGAGAGTGAAGAATTGGACGGTGTGGAAGAGACATCGAGTTTATTGTTAACACCGAATTCTTGATTACTGTAATATAAAGCAGATGTCTCATAATTCCACAACTTTCAAGAAACCAATGACAATTCATGGTATATGTGATTGGGCACAGAACAGATAGAAAAAACCCACACTGACAAAACATCTGACAGGTGGATGGACAGTATAATTTCCTCATTTCAACGAGAGGGGCCATATCCGAACCCACCTACCAAATGCCCTGCATTGTCACCCAAATGGAGTGAACAAGAGTTATAAGTGCGTTACAAGGGTTTCACTGTTTGACTGTTCGCTCGTCAGTGAATGCTACTATCATTCCAATCGCAATTAAATTTATAAAACAACATCAGGGACCCAATCTACATATCTATAAACGTCGCAGCGAAATTCGGTTGGGTGAAGCATGAGCAGACTCCACTGTCACCCTAATTCCATTGAAATTCGTAAGAGTTGCCGCATAACAAACCTCCATGATCCCAGAAAATGTAATCAAAATCAGTTGAATAAAAAATGAATAAATTAGAAAAACAGATTTCCCTAATGACCCTGGAGATTTCCTAAATATCCTGATTTCCCATCAAGATCATGGATATGTCTTTTATTTTCTTACTGAAAACATAACTCTCTCCTTCCCCTCCCCATTGTTCCCAATGTTGAATGTTCTCATTATTCTTCAATATAACCAATTCCATTACCAATATTCATCACACGTGTAGGGTAAGGTTAAAAACAACATCCAACACATCAAACATAATTTTACACAACCATACTTTTTTTTTAATATCAATCTTTTCTACTGCACCAAAAACTGTAAAATCTGTTTTTAATTACTTTTTATTGTTGATTATTCAACTTTTTGACAGACCCCCAGCCTTAAGACATAACCATGTCAAAACTGGAGTCGCGAGTGCCTGGAATTTTATGATAGCGCATGCACAGACAAAAAGGCTCTAATGAAATTGATGTGGGTCCATCAGGGTCGGATTCTGCTTTAGATAAGGTACGGTGGTTAAAAGGAATTGGGTGCATAATAATTCTGAAATGTAAAATGAGAGTGGAAATAATAATTATTTTGAGAAACCAAATGAACCTCCTTATCGGGGAAAAAGGGTCCTTATCGCCACATTTGGCCAAATCGAGATGATGGTGGTTTTTACGTCTTTGCCCACGGTTCCGCCAATTCATGCAAGACGGGACCTTCTCTCGGCACTATTTCAACTAGAAAAACTCTGCAAATTCTTGACACAACGGTTTATTATCTTCCTTGTGCAGATCACCCTTCTGTCTATTCCAGACTGTGTTGCAAATCGGCACCATACCATATTCTCACCGTACTCATACCATACCATACGAATTTCTTTTCTATCTTATCATACTGTACTAAATCATACATACAATAATATACTTCACCATACTCATACCATGTCATACAAACCGAGTGAATATTGAAATGTCATCCATTTCTGACCTATATTTAAAATTTCAAGTATCTAGCTCATCATCAAAATTTAATTTGTTTAAACAAATTGGTATTATTTTAAACAATTTTACAGACAAGAAACCGGGTGAATATTGCATTGTGATCCAGTTCTGACCTATTTTTAAAATTTCAAGTCAATAGCTCATCATCAAAATTTAATTTGTATTATTACAAAAAGGTATTATTTAAACAATTTTACAGATGAGAAACCGAGTGAATATTGCAATGTGGTCTATCCCCGACTCATGGTAAAAATGTCTAGACTGTAGTTTACCGGGAGGATGAAAAAAGGTAGTTTTATTCTGGTCGTCTGGGGGTTCACCCACCTTACGGGCGTTTTCGACGCGAAGTTTAGTGTTTTTCCTAAACCTTTGCGCGCTCACTGTGAACGAACGGCTGGTCGCACAAAAATCCAATTGGTCTTAAAAGATTCGTAATTTTTCAGGTCATTCAACAGTGAACTAAACATTGCACGGTTCAGTTAAATATTTTGAGATATGACATTGTCGAAATTTTAAATTTCATTTTGAACCCCTTCCCCTTGACCTAGGGTTATGAAAAGTTTCGAGGACCATTGTGGGGTTGGTCGGAACCCATAAAAAAAATTTCGTAATTTTAACTCAACGCTAACTGGGCAAAGTGGCGCGGACGGCGGACGGCGGACGGACGGATTTTTTTTTATTCGATTTTCTGAATCTACGTATCTTGAAACGTAAACCAACAAATTTTGAGGGGGGGTTAAACAATTTTTTTCTTTGGGCGATTCCAATGGTTCATTATCGAAGATAATAAACCAAAAGGAGGGTGAATTTTTCGTTTCATGCAAGAAGGGGCGCCATTCCGGGAATAAGGTCCCTTCTTGCACGAAATCCAACACATTATCGCGGCAGGCTCTTCCCTGTGCCTCCTATATCGCAACTTAGTTCGATTTGAACCCAACTAGAGGTAACACTGATTTTCATCACTCAACCTGTTGACTTGAAAAAAGAAAATTGAAAAAAAAAAACCTAACCTGTTATGTTAAAACTTAGAAATTCGAAAACTTAAAAACATACCTAACCTTCAATTTGAAAATTTGTTCAATAAAAAAGTGTTCTAATGTTGTTTTTGAGTTATTTGGAACCACCACAACTGGTTCTTGCAGAAAGGGACATTATTCCGACAGATGTTTGCATTTTTGACCTAAAAACTACGTTCGATCAACAAAAGCACTTTGGTTTCTAACAATGGTTACCTACCTTGAGGAATACGCAGTAAAACTTTCATTGAAATAACCCACAATTTCAGGAGATGAACAGTTTTTTTTCGATTATCTTGAAACGGAAAAAATGTTTAGGACCATTTTTGCATGAAGCCATTCAAATGCGTTGTTGCAGCATTAAGAAATTTTCGACGTTAATGCGTTTGGGGCAATCGGAAGTGAAAGTTGGGTAGCGTAGCGATGCGTTTGGGCCAACGCTCTGCAATGCGTTTGGGGAAAGGAGTAAGTGAAAGTCAGTTAGCGGTGCATTGTGTTGGGTCAGCTAAGTTTACTATTTTATCACCGTTGAGATTATCCCATCAATTGAACAGTGTTTCGCAGTGGATAATAATGGGCAAAACTGAGAAAGGGATTTGGCCGAAACAATTTTTTGGCTTATGCTTCCTTCCGCCTGACTTAGTTTATATCGCATTCACCACTTCAATGGAAAATGCACCTGCAGATGCTATGAATTTCTTTCAACTGTTTATAATATTTCATAATTTCTCATTCAATAATACTTTTATCAGTTCGATATTTTATGCAACAAAACTTCGCTGCTCGTCATTTAATAAGTACAATGTTTTGCAGCCATGTTATTCGTTCAAAACATTAGTCTTTCAATGTGTGCCCACCAGAGCGTTTGACCCAAAGTCACTGCCTTTTTCTGACATTTTCGTGGGATTAGCTTTATGGATACATGCGCCAAGATTTTTATGGGGATACTCTTGAAACGTCTTGAACGCTGGGTAAATGAGAATAATTCTCTGAAAGAGACCCAGGCTGGTTTTAGGAGAGGTTACTCTACAGTAGATCACATCTTTACGTTAACGAGTCTTGCAAGTATAAAATTAGGTAAAAGAAAAGGAAAAATGTATACTTTCTTCGTTGATTTTTGCTCTGCCTTTGACAGGGTGGATAGGAAGTTATTGATGTATAGACTGTTGGAATTGGGAGTTTCTGCGAAGTTTGTGAATACTCTGGAAGCAATTTATGCTAAGACTGAGGCGGCTGTGTGGTCGAATAGTAAGCTGTCAACTTTCTTTGACTGCTGTATGGGGGTTCGTCAGGGCTGTTTGCTTTCCCCTTTACTTTTCGCGTTGTTTTTGGATGACATTGATGACTTCATGTGTGGGGGTGTATGTGTTGGCCTGCTTGAAGTAAAAATACTAAAATACGCTGATGATATTGTTTTGATAGCGGATAGTTCTAGAGCACTTAAAAATATGATAAAAAGATTGGAATTGTACTGTGAGCAGAAAAACCTAGAAGTGAATTTAACCAAATCAAAAATTATGATTTTTAAAAAAGGTGGAGGAGTGTTAGCCAAGCATGAAAGTTTCCACTTAAAGGGAAAATTGGAAAATTATGGCAATATGAGGCCGACCTAAATGACTTCGAATTCAAACCGACGGTTGTTAGGGACGTTGCAAATATGTTATTGGCAAGGCATAAAAAATACGAAGCAAATGAGTTTCTAACATCAGCACAGCAGTCTGAGGTTTTTTTGTTGTACAAAAGTTTGGACATGGGATTTGTCGTTAAACAAAAGCATGCCAATCAGAATGTAACGAGATTACTGCTAAAAGTGCGTTGAGAACAGCTCAACCTTAATTGTAAAATATGGAATCGCGGTACTCAAGAAGCTAAATGCTCTTTATGTAACACATGTCAAGATGAGGATATATATCATTTTTTATGCGGCTGTCCAGTCTTGTCGGAATTCAGGTTCAAGTACTTTGGTAGGAGCACCTTTGAAGGCTCTGAAATGCTAGCTATACTCGGTGACAGTACGCGCCAGATGGCACTTTATAGTTTTATTAAGGAGGCTTGGATGTACAGGAATTCCCTAGTTCAAGTATTTAATTACTAAGTCGAGAAAAATGTTGTACCTACTATTTATTCTGTGTTTGAGTTAAAAGATAACAAGAAAGAGAGAAAAAAAAAATAATAAAAAAAAAATAAATAAAAATAAAAAAAATAAATAAAATAAAATAAAATTTAAAAAAAAATGATGTACCTACCTACTATGTCGTATAAAATTATGTATCTACTATGTACTCTGTGCTTGAGTTATGAGGTAACCAATTTTATTTTGAATTAAGAGATAACAAATTCGCTAAGAGATAAATTTTATTTTGATTTTTGGTACTTACTTCGAGCGGAAGCTAATTATGTATTTATTTATTTTTTGAATGCCTATCTCTTTTCTTTCTACACCGGCAGACTCGGATTCATGGCCAAATTTGCCAAATCCTATTTGTTTTATTTTAAATTATGTTTTTAAACTTTGTTTTTTGGTTTCAATAAAACATTTTTCTTCTTCTTCTTCTTCTTCTTCTTCTTCTGACATTTCTCCATATGGCGTTGACCAAAACGCAACGCGCTTCCAGTGATGAGCTGACCGCATTGCCTTATTGACCCAAAGTCACTGCGTTTTCCCGTCATTGCCCCAAACGCAAGGACGCCAACTTTTCTTGTGAGATAGGTGGATGGAAAACACTCGACACCCGAATCCAAAGACACTTACCTAACAGGGGCATTCACTTTGTTGATCAGAGCTGTAGCAACACCCGAGTACATCGCAGCAGTTTCCACAGCGATCATATCAATCAGAGGAGCGGAGTCCGTAGAGCTACCAGCTGTAGGAGTTTCAACATTAAGCTCCACCTTTGCACCTGCTTCGGACGTATCTTCAGATGAACTGACAGCTTCACCTTTCTTTTCCCCTTCAGAAGATGTCGTTTGCTCGACAGCAGCAGCTGCTGAGGCTAAGGGTGGTTGAGAGCTGGAAGACTCGGTCGGTTCACTGCTCATGGCAGTACCTTGGGATTCGTTCATTTCTCCCTCGTCGAGTGCAGAAAGATCTTTTCAGTATTGTGACGTCCGAATTCGACTCCGGAGACCTAGAGGAAAGTGACGCCGGTTCTCGACATTACGACAGCTGAAACACAAGTGTATGGAACTGTTGAGCTTACACAAGTAATGACGCACACATATTAAAAAACAAAAGCACATGATTTAGCAGAAACGAAACGAAATAAGGAGCAACTATAAGCACCTGCTGACAACACAGGTCTGCTAGAATTCTCGCTTAACCCAAACTATCATTTTCCTTCGTTTTTTGGTGCGCTGAATTCGAATCTGAAATCAGAAGTTCAGCAGCACGTACCATTCATAAGTTATACACTACGTTAAGTGAGAAAAATGCTTTCCTGACCCATACATTTCTTGGATTTTTTGACAGATGTAGTGGAATCTAATAATAAATATTTCACATTCTAATTGTATTTTGAGTAACGAAAACCCAAGTGGAAAATGAGGAAATCGTTTCTGGAGGCATCGGATACACATAGATGCGTTTGCGTAGTTCACACGTCCGAACGTTTGTGAGATTCACCTTCTAGTTACCTCCTCATCCGTGATTCACAGAATTAATCGATTCGTGGTCGGGAAATGGGTTAGCGATTCGACAGCTTTTTGAACGCCCAGAGAAAGGCGTACGTCCTGGAAGTACAGCGGTTTGTCGCTAGATGCCATTCATCGATTTCCTCCCAACTTCCCATCCATGCTTTCCCGCAAAAGTGCAAATCGTCGCTACGAAGCAACATACCTAGCCTAATTCACAATTTAGGCATTATGTAATGAAATTGAGACACTGTCTTATTGGGACTGATTGTTCTTGATAACATTTACTTTTCTCGTCTATTCATGGGATGGTATTTGATCACTGAAGTATGTTCTACATTAATCGTTCAAGTAAGTACCTGCAGAGGTAGAAATCCAAGAATTGGTGGGTGCCAGAGCAATTTGGGTTTCAGATTTGATTTCAGCACCTTCTAAAACTTCAGAATCACCCAAAATTTCTCAAGGTAGCGAAATAATTTATTTATTTATTTGGAGAACTGTGTAACCTTTGTTCAAATAACACACACAACGCCGTGTTGAACCATGGATACACTCAAGGACAGTATTGGGGTGTTTATAAAAGAACGGTACCCTGTTATTAGTCACACTTGAGCAGAACAACATGATGATGTCGATTCGGAGCCAAGATGCCCAAATTACCCAGCTGCAATATATTGACTAAGTTGTAGTTATCGGTGTTAGGTATTTCTGCTACTAGCTATCGACAGTAGGGGCAGAATTTATGAGTTTCTAAGTAAAACCTCCTGATGTGGTGAGGGAGGGAGGTGAGGATAGATCGCGTTCTAAGTAAAACACGTGGTGAGGGATCTACATAGGGTGCATACCAGATAATGCGATGTAACAGTGGCTAGCACAGATTCCTGAACGTGCACTGAGTTTTATGTAAATAATGATTTCTACATTTTGATGGTCTTGAAGAAAATAATATTATGCAACACATGAGCCTATGGGGCCTGTCATGGGTAAGGTTCGTCTGGGAGTGACTCACACGACCAATAAGGAGCCAACCCAAGCAGCACAATTGGTCGGATTTCACGACTTGCTACCTAATCTGTAGTATATCCGACGTCAGAAATCTGTATGTCAAATATTAACGTCATCACGACGTCTGTACGACGTACAGATTTCTGTACTTCAACTGCTATTGGTTGCCACGGCGTCGGATATTTGTATTACAGGTTGACGAGGTGGCCACAACGTCGTATATCTGTACTACATAACGCTGAGGTCGTCGTGACGTCGGATATCTGTAGTAAAGATAGACGAGGTCGCCACAACATCGGATATCTATAGTACAAAATAATGAGATCAGTGCGACGTCGTATTGTTGAACATTAATTTGTAGGTATGGCGGAAGTACGAGTACATAATAATATAACCTTCCTCTGCGCGCATTTCCACTATTTACAGTATACTGTTAGTTAGTTAGTGCCGTAGGTAGTTATATTATGAAAAAATATATGTTTTCTTCGACGTATTACCGTAGGTTAAATCACCATTTGCTACAGGCGCTCATTCTGTTGTACCGTTTGGGAACTACGTTACTATAGATTTCTGTACATGTTTTGTACATCAGCCGTAGGGATGGCCGACGGGGACAAAATAATCGATTATGGAATTATCGATAGTTTTACAGACTCGATTAATCGTTTATCCGATTAATCGGTTGAAACAAATCGATTCATAGATTAATCGAATCGATTTTCACATGTCACACTATGGGGGAAGTCGGGGAAGTTCGACACTATTATATTGGGGAAAGATCATTTTCATTGCAACAATTTAAAAAAATAGCACTGGACCTCTAGTGCATAGAGATGTGTGAGGGGAACTGTTACCATATAATACCACAAAATTTTCAGAAGTAAATATTTTAATGTTAGCACTTGAATGTTCATAAAAATAAATGACAAAATTTTTCCTAAAACAATGAAAATATATTAAAATATCTATGCTTTAGAAAATCACATGAAAAGGTAACTGAACACACTTAGTTATACTCAAGTAAACATTTAAATGTTTAAATGTACCAGTAACATAAATGTAATAGGAACTTTTAAGAATGTTTAAGAAACTTTAAATAAAACAATAAAATCACCAATATCAAAGTCAGTGCTTGCTTCACTAATGCTTACCTGTGGACTTGTTCCACATTTCAGGACTAACTGCCAGTCGCAGTAGAGCCGCAGCCATCGCCGGCCCGGCAAGTGAGGCAAACATTAGCGCTCTTAGCACAAGTTTTTTGCATTTTTTAGTTTAACCTCCGATACCGATTTAAATCGGTTTCAAACAATCGATTCTGTAATAATCGTTTTTAAAATTAATCGATTCGATTAAGACGGTGTATCGGTAGCAAATAATCTCCTCTTTCCGGCAATTCAGCACCGAACTGAAAGCACATAAATGTAGCACATAAAATTTTGCTGATTTATGACTACACCATTTTCATTTTCTTCTCTCTCTTCTCTTGTTCTTCTCTTTCCTTCTGGTTTCTCTCCAGCACTTCTTTTCTCTCCAGCACATCTCTTCTTTGAGTAAATTTTGTGTTATTTTTTTGTTTTGATAATCAAGTAAATTTTATTTCAATTGTATTTTGACGGCCATTTAATTAATTAAATCTTGCTAATACATATGTACATGGCGCTAGGGGGGGGGGGGGCCTTGGTCCTACGCTGTGTGAACACAATAAATAAATAAATAAATAAAATAAATAAATAAATAAATAATCGATCTTTCGATTAATCGCGATCGGTATCGGCCATCCCTAATCAGCCGACGAGAGGTAGACTTCTGGTCGGCGCCACTACAGAGATAATATACATATTATGTACAAACAGTTCGATCCCTAGTTCGCCATCTTTTTCCATCTTCCATTACAGGTTAGGTTGAGGTTAGATATTAATTTAATAATTTTCCAATTTATTTTTTCGGAAATTCCAATTTAATACAGCAGTAATACCAGCGAAATAATAAGTCGTCATAACATTTTCACAATAGTTACCAAATTGAAAAAATATTTACAACGTCTCAAATTCGGAGGGCACTGGTTTTTGAGAGAAAGAATCGAGGATTTCACGTTAAATTTTTCTCCGCGAATGATTTGAACAGACTTACATACGGGAGTTGGTAGGTACCGTTTAATATTCACTATCCACCATCTTAATGATTTCCGTGGAGAGAGAACATGAAGGAACTCCATTTTGATGAATGATTTTTGGCAACAGCTCCTACATCATTCAATACCAAAATAACATGTTTTATACAGAAATCTGTATAAGGGTCATTCTCCCAGAAACCTAGAATTTGAAGTTTATGAATCCGAAAATTTCGAGGTGCAAATACGTGGCCCCAAAAAATTGGAAGCTGTCCTCTATTGAAAGCGAACATAATGTGATACCCAGCAACTCGGAACACCACCTGATTAGCGTTTTAAAAAATAATTCAAATTACGAACTTTTCTAACAACTTTCATCTAAAAAAAATACTAGTTTTTGGCACATTTAACACGGTCATTCCTCAACAAAAATGGGCAAGAGAATCCCTTCTTCGCAACCATTCCACAAACAAGTGATAATTCCACGTTGCTAACTGCAGGTGTGGAAATTCAAGCTGCAGCAGACGTTGAAAGCTATAAAACATAGTCTAACATAGTAAAACATAAAGGTTTATTCCCAAACTATTTTTATCGTAGAGCAAATCGAAAAAAAACATTCAATTTAGCATTAAATCCTCTGCTGAATGTTATCTAACATAAAAAAAAGATAAATTATTGAATGCAGCCACATGTTCGCTTCAGTATTAATTCACTCGCCAGCATCATGGTGAGTGAATGAAAGGTGAGTGAATGAAGAAAACATGATCAATTTTTTTTTCTCGGATTGGTCATGATTTTATCGAGAAAGGAAAGGGTGGCGTATTTCGAGTTTATCATGGCGCACCCAGTCGTGGTGCCCGAAAAAATTAATCTACATTGCTTTCCTTGTTGATGAGGGTGAGTGAATGAAGTTCAATTAAAACACGCGCACGTTCAGCTGAACACTTTCTCGCTCGGAGGTCTGTAGGTACCTAGCTGGCGTCTTCGAGTGGAGCGAATGATCAGCTGATAGACGCGCGTTTGGCCTGAAATTCAGTTTCCCGCGAAAATAACGCGCTTCCCGCCATAAACGGAGAAAATCTACCGAGGTGAGTGAATGAATCAAGAAGCTCGGACACAACCTTGAAAATTCACTGCTTTGATAGTGAATGATTTTAAAATCTGTACCATTCCATTTTGCGATCTAGAGGTATCATCGAATTATGCACATTTTTTTAAACAGCAGAATCAATGTCAATAAATGACGTAGTGAAAGTTGAAGTTGGGAACTTCCAGTTTGGACAATAATAGAATTATTCTATCATTTCCACTAGATATGGATATTAATGAACAGACTATCTTGTTTTTTATGAATTTTTTTTTTAGAACCATAAATGCGACACAAAAGGCGCAAAGTCTTCTGGACAGCGATTCTAGGTTTCTGGGAGAATGACCCATAAACAACCAAGTTGAGTCGTCTTGCGACCTTATTCCGACCTGAGGTCGGGCGGCGACGTCGGTACAACCAAGAAATCATTCCCCACATTGGTCGGCATTTGGTCGTGGCGACGTCGGTACAACCAAGAAATCATTCCCCACATTGGTCGGCATTTGGTCGTGGTGAGGTCGGTACGACGCATTAATGCATTGACTATAATAACAGAAATAAACCACATAAGGTTTGTTCGCTGAGACCATTTCCAGTGGTTTTCAAACTGGTAGCAAACCATTTCCAACCGGATGGGGGTGAACCGGTGCGCATGCGTGGCCGCCACCAAATTTCAAGTGGTTTCCAACCAGTCAGAAGTGGTTGGGAGAAAAATCTCCAGTCGGTTATGACGATTTGAAACCCGGCTTCAAACGGTTTGAGAGACTCAGCGAACGCACCAACATGGCTGCCGAGCCTGGCCGTGACGAGCCGATATGTCACTGGAAGCCTCTGCGAACGCCCAAACGCACTTCCAACGGTTTCAAACCGGTTTGATGGTCTCAGCGAACAAACCTCTTATCTATCAGATCATTCATGTACCCAGCAGCAAGGCCCATCGCCGACTCATACAAGTACAACCTACTAGTTTGGCCTGATGACCATCAACAGATGGTGACCATCCTGCGCTATTTTCAATGTTTTTCCGAATGGGACAAATTGGCCCAATGCACACCAACTTTCAAATGGGATCCCCCTTTTTCTTATTTTAGATTTGGATTCTACGTAAAATTTCATGAAAATTTGACCCCTCAACCGATTTATTCGGTTGCACACAACCCACGCTGTGTGAGCCCGCCAAAATTCAGATTTTGTGTAGGTAACTCCAAGTGTGGCACATTAAGCCGGGAATACACTTGAGCAGAGGCAGGCCGCGCACCGCACGCGCAGCCTCTGCGCGGCGCGATGCTCAAGTGTGTACGGGTCCCCAACACCGCGGCAAACAGGCTCAGTCTGCCGCGTGCGGTGCGCGGCCTGAGCCATCGACTGTCGGTCCATCAAAGTGAGCACGGACCGCGGCAGGCTCGTGCGGTGCGCAGTGTGGACGGAATTCAGTCGATTCAGAGCAGCGAACAGAGCCGCGGCACACGTAAGTGATAATGTGTGATAACGTGTGATAACCTACCTACCCACTTTGAAATTACCTACTAGGTACTCGTTTTGTTATAACCGTTTTGTTAATTATTGGCTCGTTTTGTATAATTGTAAAAAAAAAAGTACGAAGATAATATGGACCGTGTTTTGTAAAAACCAGCCAAGTCGACTTGGCGGCCACATTGAGTTAGCTTCATAGTCTGATTCTGGAAATAGTTCTCCATCGTCTACAGTTATCGTTTTCACGATTTGACTGCCATCGGCTGTAAATTTTTGAAAATAATCAACCATAGACGATGGAGAACTATTTCCAGAATTAGAATATGAAGCTAACTCAATGTGGCCGCCAAGTCGACTTGGCTGGTTGTTGCAAAACACGGTCCATATTTGAGGTAAGTAGTGTACAGCACCTATTTAATTAAACATTTCCTTCCACGCTTTTGCTCCACGCAGCAAGGATCGAATTTTTGAAGAAAAACAAAAGTAAAGTAGGCTAATACGCTATTTTTTGATTATGGACCTCAGTATTTGTGATTTTGGACCTCTGGGTGCAATCAAAACGGACCGCGACTACTTGCAACCAATTCAACATCCTACAAACGTGATGAACGGCTCACAAATAATTTTGAATTACATTAAAAACACGTAACAACATTAAATGTTGTTACGTGTTTTTAATGTAATTCAAAATTATTTGTAATTGATGTAATTCAAAATTTTTCTACAGAAATTCGCTGAATCATTAAAAAATATAGTACGCCTGCATGGCTTTTTGGTTTATTTAATGCTACGGAGGCTCACGAGTCCTACTACGGAGGAATCGAGTTTTTACCAGCTCTTATCAAACAATAGGATCTATGACCCTGCTTATTACAAGCTTAATTCGGGTAGTAGAGATTATGATCACGGAGAGGTTTTCTTAACGATTCAAGAACAATAAAGAATAGTAAACCCATGTGAATAATTTGCAACTATCGCTGAATGTCACCGTCGATGTCAAGTTTTCCTTCTTGGCCATTCGTTTGATCTTATAACTAACTTTTAGATGTAGAAATGCCCTGTTAACCTTGTTGAAAGTAAATAAATAACGTAAGGGTTTAATAGTGTTTTTTCTATCTGTTATTTCCATTTTATTAAAATTTAATTCACTGTGTGAAAAAGTGCTCATATGATTCGATAGTCTTCAGTATCGAACATTTTTATTCGATATCTGAGTAGTATCGAATATTTGTTTCGATACTAGTATCGAGTAATGGTATCGAATATTTTGTGGTATCGCCCATCACTGGACGTAGATGTTGTGTTTCTGCCACTTTTCTGTCTTGATCCGTCGTAGTGGACACCAGTTGCACCGCGCAATGTTGGATCAGGGCTGAGCATGTGCGCCTCGCTGTAATTTGAAAATTTGTATCGCGGCACATCACATCGCGGCACATGACATCGCGCCGCGCAGAGGCTGCGCGTGCGGTGCGCGGCCTGCCTCTGCTCAAGTGTATTCCCGGCTTTAAATGTCATTATTTCTTTACGCTGATTGACGTGGAGCTATCCGTTTTTCGATCTGACTTGATTTCAGTCTAACGGCAGCTAAAAAACTGTGGGCATTGTGGCAAATAAATCACAATTTTTCGAATTTACTGCAGAAACTTGTCTAGAAAACTACCACTTTTCTCAAATTCATACTATCGCGTCATTCTACACATTCCAGTGTTTGATAAGGAACTAGTAACGCCTTGCCTTCGTACATTTATCGAATTCCAACAACCAGCACGTACCAACTTCCACATTCGGTCGGTACATTATTTCGGACGTGTGGTTCTTGTGCATCTGTATCTCCCCGGTCCGTCAGTGATCGAAGCCTGTGTCCAGGGGGATGGGCACCAATTTGAGAATTTTCTCTAATCAGCGTCGATTTTGTTTCATTTGTTTCTTTTGATTTCATTATAACTTTGAGAGAGAAGCCGCTATTATTCAATTTTCCAGAAGAGTTAATTTTATTAAAGAAGGAATTAGACGTTTTTCTGCAGCAAATTCCAAAAATAGTGATTTATTTGCCACAATTCCCACCGTTTTTTAGCTGACGGTCCACTTGATTCAAACAGCACATGGTTTCAGACATCTAGGTAATTAATCATAACTAATAATAATAATAAATTAAAATTATTAATAACTAACAATAAAATTTATTGTAGTAATTTTATCAGGTAATTCATAATAATAATTAATCTGACATTAAATGTTAGTGATCTAGACAGAAAGGCGATCTGCACAAAGAAGATGATAAAACCGTTGTCAAAAATTTGCAGAGTTTTTATTGTTAGGAGACCGGTATCTCATCTGATCTGAACTGAAGAAGGACGTGATGCCCTACCTAAAATAAAATAAATTCTCCTAAAATAAATTAGATGTAAGCAGAAGAGTTAGTGACACCTGAATATAGGCTTCTGCAAGCAACAACGTTGACACAAAAGGTCACCTATTTACCAGATGCCTACTAGTTCAAGGGCAGATGAATCCTCTTGCGGAAAACAGCAAGAAATACAACGTACTAAAAAGTGCTTGAACGAAAGATGTGACTTCATTTCAATATTTGTTGTGTGTGGTATGAATGACCATACTGTTGAAGAAAAAGTAGAGTCTTTCTCAAAGTGTATTAATTAAAACGTCCCGGTTTTTACCACACACAACACCAAGTTCGGTTTATTATTTCCCATAATAAGCCACTGTAATCGCAAAACATTTTTATAACCTTCCCTCATATTTTGTCATTTCACGTTTCAAGGAGCGTAGAGTCCAAATCAAGGATCGCAATATTGAAATGAAGTCACGTCTTTCGTTCAAGCACTTTTTATTACGTTGTATTTATTTAATTTCTTGCAGTTTTCCGCAAGAGGAATTATGCACACTTGAACTAGTATGCATCTGGTAAATAGGTGACCTTTTGTGTCAACGTTGTTGCTTGCAGAAGCCTATATTCAGGGTAGGTACCTATATAGGTGTCTATTTATTTATTTATCACTGACTCTTCTGCTTAGGTACATCTAATTTATTTTAGGAGAATTTCTTTCATTTTAAGTTGGGCTTCACGTCCTTCTTCAGTTCAGATCAGATACCGGTCTCCTAATAATAAAAAGAGCAGGAAAGCTGATCTTCCGCATCCATGTGAACGGCACAACAACATATTCAATAGTTCAACAACACTAAAGTGATAGGAAAAACAATACATCGCACGGTTTACCAGGGTAAGATAGTTGGTAGGTATGTGTTTTTGGTTTGTGTCAGTATCAAGGAAATAGTAAGTGGGCAGCTGAGGTAAGTAGTTTTGAATCGAACTATGTCGTTCTTTCCATACTATTTCGTTGTTTATGCAGCATTGCATAATTAGAAATGAAATAAGTATGCAGTATAATATACTGCATACTTATTTCATTTCTAAATATTATTTAGAAATGAAATATTTGAATGGGTCATTTCGAAAAGGGATCATGTCCAGCTGACCAAATTTTACAGGAGAGAAAAAAACTCTGCAAATTCTTGACACAACGGTTCATTATCTTCTTTGTACAGATCACCGTTCTGTCTAGATCACTAGGTCTAAATGTCTAGATCCTAAATGTTAGATTAATTATTATTATCAATTATCACTAATTATTAACAATTTTATCAAGTACCTAGTGAAAATTATTATAATTTATTGTTAGGTATTAATAATTTGTATTTATTATTAATAAGATTTATTATTATTATGATTAATTAATACGATATAATTCTGGGGTTTTAATACTACGTCGGTAATAATTTTTCTATAAAAGAAGTACCTACCAACAAACATTCGAAATTACCTTCATTTCCGTAGCACGAAACGCACCTCAGAACAACAAACTCGACTTCACTTAAGCCATATGATGTTCCAAAGAGCTTGTTAGTATGAAAATGGACCTGTATTTCAACAGTTTGATTCACGATCGGGTTGTGAGGCACAATCTTTGAGCCGTCATTGTGAACGAACGGCTGGTCGTACAAAGTTGCGGATGGTCTTAAAAAATTCTACGGAACAAACTCTATCTAAATATGAAATAAAAAACATACCGTTTGATGGGAATTTTTCGAGATATGGAATTTTCAAAATTTCAAAATTCGTTTTGAACCCCTTCCCCTTGACCTAGGGTTATGAAAAGTTTCGTGGATCATTGTGGGGCTGGTCCAAACCCAGAAACCAAATTTCGTAATTTTAACTCAACGCTAACTGGGCAAAGTGCCTCGGACGGCGGACGGCGTACGGCGTACGGACGGATTTTTTTTTATTCGATTTTCTGAATCTACGTATCTTGAAACGTAAACCAACAAATTTTGAGGGGGGGTTAAAATTTTTTTTTCTTTGGGCGATTCCAATGGTTCATTATCGAAGATAATAAACCAAAACTGATTTACCATGACCAGGATAAAGGTATGAGTCTGAAATTGCTACTGAATTGTCTTCGAGCCCATTCAAGCTCACTCACCAGTTTTCATGACCTCTTCATTATTTACTCATTCGGAAAATTACTAATAAATTTCCTGAGATGATCCCTTTTCGAAATGAACGAAGGAAATTCCATAAATAAAGCACATTTTGCGGAAAATCTTTATTGAGGAAGAACTGTATATACCAAATATTAATGTATTCAATTCCGTATCAACATTTGGAAGTGGAAAAAAAAAAAACTCGAAAAATTTCAATGTGAGACTTCTTCGCCCACCACTTCAGCTGTGGTTGTCGGCCATTTGAATAAATCATCATAAAAATGTCGATGGATATCAGGAATGTACCTACTGATACAGTTTTTTCACGTCTTCCATTTTCTTGTAGTTGATGGGTATCTTGCTGGTGTATGCAGGTAGTGCTCTTGCATCGGGTATTTGCAGTCGTTCGTGGGGCTTTGGTTTGAGTAAGTTGAACTCTCGCTCCCCGAAAGTGGTGTCCAAAAATTTCCGGCAGGTGACGATTCCGGGCCTGTCGCTGTTACACTCAAATTCATAAAATTTGTTGATTGCAAAATACTCTTTTTGTGCCTTTGGAACAGCCTGTCCGTCCGAAAAGGGAACAACTCGGTGACTTGATCCCTTTTCAAAGTGACTACCTGATCGGTGACGTTAGAATGCCATGGTAGACTAGAGGAAATGATCCCTTCTCACGCGGAATCGATGGAAAGACATAAGAAAACCCTTAATAACGAAAAAAGTGCATTTCAGAAAAAAAATGTAGATGATCCCTTTTCGAAATGACCCATTCATTTAGAAACGGAAGTCATAGCGAAATCGTGATAATTCACACGTGGACTGACAAGAGAATGTAAAGACCTACTCAGGGCAAATTGTTTGAACTTTCAAAAGATTGGCGTCAACGTTGATCAATAGGCGGAAAACAATTCGGGAGTAAGACCGAAGGAGACGGATCGCTGAGAAGTGGGAGACCCAGAGTATTCGATGGCAAAAGTAGGGAACGACTTTATCACTGGAAAATCAATACATTTTGCGGTCAAACCAAAGCCAAGAAGAATAGCACGAAGAATCGCGCCTAACGAATTGTTATAAATTGAAAATGTGTCAAGAATCATTTCTAAGTAATCAATGGAGGGATTCGTCAATAAAATGAGCAGCAAAATATGGAAACACGCGATTTGTACTGAGAATTTACGAACTGGAGCACACAGAGCCCATGAAGGCACACTCAAGAACCATCGACACGAACGGGTACGAGTAGCTTTGGATACGCTGCTGGTTAATTTATATGAAAAGACAGTTACCTGATCAATTTGGAAGAGCCGCAAAACTGGAAAACACTTTGAAAAACAACAGAAACTAGAAATCAACTTGCACGAGCACAGGAAAAAATGGTGGCGGTGGGATAATCAGTGTTTTTGACATAACCTCAATGAAGGGTTTTCCGTTTGAATGTCTTCTGAATGACGATACAGTGAACTGATAACTTCAGAATTCGTCGAGTTTGATTGTAACGTAAACGAATTTAATGTACTTAAATATTTTTAAAAAATTTTGAACGTTCAGTTGTATGAAGTACTTGTTTTGTTGATCTTTGAAAAATAATTATTCTTCCTTGTGGAAGATGGCGAACATGGAAGAAGGAAAGGAACGCCCACTCTGTGTTAAAGATTGTGCTGGGAGGATACTATATTACTTGTGGCGGCACCTGCTGCAGGCAGATCGAACTATCCGTCATCTTAAGTTTGTCACAAATATCATAGATGGCGCTAATCACAAAAGTAGGAAAGTTCCCGCCAAAGTTCGAATAAATTATACCAAAAAGCTTTGCTGAATAATAATAGTATTATTAGAATTATTAAAACCTAACTAGGTATTACCTAGTTAGGTTTTAATAATTCTAATAATAGTTAGGTTTTAGGTTACTTGTAGGTACTTCTCGCACCTACATAGATTATGCGAAGGCGAGGAAAACACGATAAAATTATATAGTGAGGCGAATAAAATGTATTTTAGCTACACGCGCCTTAAAGTCACATCCATACACGCAAGCGGCCCTCAGTGCCGCAATTCCATTTTTAACCATTTGTCTCATGTTAACAGCAATATGATATTCTCAATAGGGTGAATACGTCAAGGCAATTATACAGAAACGACTGCGTAACAAATAAAAACCAACTCACTGTTTATTTCAATATTAGGTAATAGCAAATAAAAATCAAGAATAGCAACATAGGTACAAGTAAGAGTAATGAAAAAGTAGGCAATGTAAACAAAAATATTCAACTCGTTTCCAGAAAAATTACAATAACTCTACACTAGAGCAAGGCAGATAGTAGGCACCTAAGAAGACTTGACGAAAATTTTCAAAAGTAGTACAATCAACAAAATAGGTACAATAAAAACTCACTTCTTGCAACCTATACTTATAGCTTTGGTAGGTTTATCCATAACAGTACGTAGGTAACTAAATCATTCATTTTCACACCGTATCAGTCTTCATCATCGTTGCCTTCTTCATCGTTTTCAACTATGCAAGTTGTTACATGTCGAGAGTGACTTTTGTATACAAACCGATTGCATTCACAGCAACGAATAGTTGTGTTATTATTTCGGTGGCTTCCACATTCGTGGGGTGCCGCACTCTTGATCTGTTTATCCACGCTAGCGGCACAGGGGGCCGCAAAAAGGTGGTTGCACAGTTTGAACGCTGGTTACACACTGTCTGTTCACCTGAGAATCCGTTTGACGTTTACGCTCTATCAGATATACCTTGAACTACGAATACTAGGACGAGTGATTCAAGTGTACAAACGGTAGCCGCGTTATTTCAAATACATTGAAAATGCGGCACACGGTGCCGCTATGCGTGTGGATAAGGGTTAATAATTTCAGCAGAGGAATTTTTATACACATATTCATGCTAACTAATAAAAAAGAAAAAGTACTTACAACCTTAGAACCTTATTAACATAAATATTTACAATTTATACAATTTGTTTATTGTCAATCGTTTCTGGGATATTGGGTCGTGCAGCTTGCGATTAAGCGACCTCACCTCCCAGAATATCCTGGTAGAAACAAACATTTTCAATAACATCATTTCTGCTTCTGTACTGCATAGGTTTAGATTAATATTACTAGATAAAATACTTTCTAAAATAATTCGGGCCACCCCGGTCCGATGAGCAATTACGTGGAACTGGTTGAAGAAAATGCCTTCCATTTTTTGAAAAACATCAAATGTTTGTTGCGCCGGGATGCATAAATTACCAAACTCTGTACCCAACACTTCACTGTAGGCTTTGAAGTAGGTAAAAAGTTGGTAATATTGTGCCATCATTCTTTCATTTGGCACAACAAGCAGCTGACGTTTGCAATTTTCACAGTTATGATTTTTCAAGAATGTTTTAGTTAGAAAACCACAACAGTAGTAAAAGGCATTTTGTTCAATCGGTCCCAACGGCGTTTCAGCAATGTCTTGGATACTTCCAGCTCAGTTCCACCATCACCACCACTGCTTCGATCAGAATGGTTCTTCAACTTACTCACACAGACCAATGCGCGTTCTAGCTCCTCTTCACAATTGCTTGAGCTCGGCAGCTTAGACATCGAAGACAAGGAGAGCGACTTGAGTCCCATCTGAAACTGTCTACCGGTTGGATGGTCTGAACATCCGTGTTGCTGTCTAATTATGGAGAAGGTGTTTTCAAGAGCGTCTTGATTCAATAAACGCGTCTTGATTTCACAGACTCCATAATTAGACAACATATGCTCACTAAGCATGAGTAATGAGCGGATATTCAGAATCCAACCTCGTAAACAGTCCGGTTGCCGCGGACAATCAAGAAACTGTGACCCTGACAGATGCTTTAGCATATCTTGCAAAAACAACTTATGACGTGAGGAGGAGCTGAAGGCATAGCGATAAGATAGCTTATCACTAAGCTTGGTGCTGTTGAAGCAGTCAAAGAGATCATTAAGATCCTGCACGCAGTCAGCAGTGTTGGTGGAGTCAGCAGGAAGAATGCCTTTTATTTGCAACACTAACATTGCTGTGCTCATGGACCGAGATAGCACCTGAGTTGCAAATTTTACTTTCATTTTCCTAAAACTATTTTTTCTAAAATCTACATGTTTCAAGTTAACCTTAGGTAGTAAAAGGAGGCGAAGTGGGTCATCACATTTAATGGCAGTTACGATGTGATCCCACTTCGCAACTCCGTTTTTCCATCTATAATTGTATGACATTAAGTTGTTCCTCATTGACTTGATGAGGTGAGGGGAATCCCACATAAAGAATACCATTTCATTTTTATATAAAAAATATGGTTTCTCCAGGGTGATTCCCATTTGTTTAATGACGCTCTTATTCTTTGCCCCCTGGTCACATACAATGAGTTTTATTACAAGACCAACAGATGTTAGTTGGTCAAGGCATTGGTACAATGCTTCGTTGATACAAGTTGCAGGTTTTCCACTTGACGTAAGCCAGTGGCCAACAACTTGTTTCCACGAAGTCACTGTGCCTTTGACCATGGCAACTAACGCCTGGTCAGCTAGTACAGGCTTTCGGGAGAAACCCTTATCGACAAGCCCAACAATACTATCATGATGAGGTTCGTAATGAAGATTTTTTTTAATAGAAACTTCATCAAACACTAGGGTACATAATCTTTTCTGCTCAGACCACTTTGGGACTTCGTCCTTCAAGAGGTCGATGATATGATTATGTACCCCAGTATTGAGTGGAATCGTGGCTTGGAACCTCTTCAGAGTCGTTTTGCTGGGCAATAATAGAATTTGTCTGAGGAATCTATAGGACCGGGGGGAATGATAATATAAGCTCAAGGCAAAATCTTTCATCTCCCCAGTCCACCTCCTCCCATACTTATTTTTAGCAAACATAGTTAATTGCGCACAGAAGAGTCTGTGCGCAGGCTTATTCATAAATTGAGATGCAAATTGCGCAAGCTGAGCAGCAGTTGTTGGTCTGACTCGTCTCGTTCTGAGAAGCTGAGTTCGAAGGCGGCGACTGCCTCTTGAGTCTTGCCTCTTTTGAGTGCGCAGATCGGATATCTGAAAATGGGTTGAACATACATCATTTAAAAATGCAATGAACACACGTTAGCTAGTATAAAGAAATGAGAATGTAACAAGATGCAGTAAGTAAGAACAAAGAAACTAATGTGTAACTTGGTTACCTGAGAGGGGTCTCGCTAAGGATGGAACTACTACTTCTGAAGACAGAAATAAGGAACGTCGAGGAACTCCTGCAAACAAATGAAATTGAATCTGTAAAAGTAGGTATTTTGTGAAATATTGTGGCACAAGGTTTGGAACAAAAATTTTGTAGTTCGCCCTATTGAAAAACACAAACGGTGGGTACAGCTTTCGTACAAGTACGCAACCACGAGGGACATTTTATGTCTTTGCGCCCCCTTTGCATTCGTGTTGACAATATAAATTATTGAGAATGATCACCTGTGTGTAAACAATTATCACGCTCCTACCGCAGCTTGTCGGCAGTGGTTAACGTAATATGGTTAGGTAAATCGAGAGCTATCCAACGAGTGGTGAACGATTTTTGTACGATGATAACTGGCGAAGATAAAGTTCCGTAGCAACGAATCGGTTGTAAGCGAACATCATCAGAAATATTTTCGTGACGCTTCTCCGTTGCATGTCCCGCGTTACATTTTCGAGTTTATGTAGCAATCTGCGGAAAATCTCAATATTTGCACTTTGGTCTCGTTTTGTACGCATTAAACCAGCTCAAATTTTGATTGTGCATCAGGGAGGTGGGAAATTTAAATTTAATTACATTTGAATTCATTTGACGGATTAAGAAGGTTATGACCATTTTAGTGACCCATTAGGTTAAGGTGGAAACCACGAAAAAATCTCAAAAGTTGAAAAGTGGCATTTAGTGTGGGTTGAAAAAAAAATTAGTTGTAGAATTGATCCTTGAAGTCCTTCAGGTTCAAGTTGAGAAACCTTGTATAGGTATAAGGAAGGGAACTTACACAATGTAACTCATATTTTTCATGTCAAGAGATCATCTGCCCAGTTGAAGATAATGTAGATAGGTAAGCTTTAAATAGTATAACAAACGTCTAAAATCATAGAATGTCACCCACCGTTATAACGGCGTGTTAAAGAATAGGTCCTCATATTCTAATCTGTCTGTGACAGTTGAGGCTCCTCCAATAATTGGCTCCTACTATAATTACTATAGTATGGAACAAATGGGATTATTCTATATGTTCCTCTCTCGATTGTTTTCTGTTCACTTCATGAATTGCCTTTGCCTCGAATGTGGCTTGTGAGTTTTTCGTTAATACAAAATCATCTGAACCGACTTGTGGAAGTATTAACTTGTGTCACTAACGTCATTAATTGTGGAAGCGTTATGTACGGAATTCCTGGAGGTAAGTGAGAACGTTTGAGTTCTCATATGGTGCTTTTCTTCGACACGAATTCGCTTCGTTGATTGACACCATGTGAAGTATTGTTTGATGATTGATGATTGTTGTACCAATCTAACCCTGTACGCGAAGTGGACCCAAGGGCTATTTGAAGGATTTGACTTGGGTTTCCCCGAACCGTTGATTGACGCGACCTGGGGTGAGATTCAGTGGTAGTTGATCTCGTTTTGATACATAGTAGCTAGTTGACTGACGTTTGTTGATATCAAGACGATGACGAAATTTCTTTGGGTTTCTCTTTGGTTAATGTCGAAACCTTTTGGTTAGGTCAACGTGGGGCTGCGATCTTCGCTGCAGATTCTTGGTTGATCTGGGAGGTGACGGGAGTTATTCCACCCCCACTGTGTTGAGGTTCTTGGATGAGCTCACGTTCATTTTCTGTGAAGCTCCACATGCAAATTGTTCAGAGCAATAGGCCAAGGACGAGAAATCCCTTTTTGCCGAGTCAAAATTAGGAGGGGAACGAATGGGCCAGAGTCAATTTTGCACTCAGTACTTACTTCAGTGAACCCCCTTTCTGGGTGAACTCATGTTGCCGTTCATTCGAATTTGAAATCGTGTTACCATATCGTATTCCTCCTAATGTTCTGACAACTAGGTCAACTTATCAACTTCATTGATAACACTCGGTAATTGTGAGGAAAGGGATAGCTCCAGACCTGCGTCAACGGAATGATAGTGTCAATCGACAGCGGTCACTTAAATTCGTACTTGGGGAAATGAGTAGATACTAGCTCGTTGTGTGTGACTGAGCTTTCTTTAGGCTGCATACTTTGTCAGTCGTCCCTCCTTTCTGAAGGTCTTCAAGCATTTGCTTTGCTTTCATGTAGACGGTTTTATCTTCATTTTTACTTTCTTCTATCAGAATTGTTCTCAGGTATTTCTCCAGTCCCTTCGGTTGCCTCATGAATATCTTTTCGTCAAGAGTACCATTTAAATATGCTGTGGTCACGTCCAATTGGCTCAATTTCAGATTTTCTTCAGCTGCTATACCCATCAACAATCTAAGAGATTTCATTTTAACAACTGGGGAATATGTCTCAAAGAAATCAACCCCTGGACGTTGAGAGAACCCCTGAGCGACCAGGCGCGCTTTCCGGCGTTCAAGTGTGCCATCAGCATTGAGTTTTTCTTTCAGGATCATCCTGTAACCCACCAAATTTTGGTCTACGGGTTTTCTTATAATTTCCCATGTACCATTTTTCACATGAGCCCTTATTTCAGTTTTGATGGCTTCTTCCCAAATTTCTGGATTTTCCTCAGTCTCATAGTTTGAATCACCACAGGCATAATTCAGAAGTTCAAAACCCTGTAGCCAGGCTGGTGGATGTCGTTCATCAGCAGTTCTAAGCCGCATATGTTGTGTCTCATCCTCATGCTCATGCGGTTCATCAATTAACGTTTCTTGGGTATTTTCTTGATTTTGATCATTTAAAGTTGGTACAGGAACATCATAGAATTCTCCCTTATTTTCTAGATCTTCACCTTCTCCTTTTGGGTAGTAAGGTTCGTTGATAACTTTAACATCTCTAGCTATTATAATCTGTCTTTTATTTGGTACCCATATTCTGTAGGCTTTTGATGTTTCAGAATACCCTGCAAATACGCCATTTGTGGCTCTGGGTTGAAATTTTCCCTTGTTGCTTTTATCTAATATAAATGCCTTTGCTCCAAAAATCTGCAAATGTCTAACTGATGGTTTCTTTCCTACCCATCTTTCGAACGGTGTATCTCCATCAATCGACTTTGATGGAGAGCGATTTGTCAGATAGTTTGCACAATAAACTGCTTCTGCCCATAAGTAGTTAGGCATGTTTCCCTCTAACATTAGACATCTGGCTTTGTCCAGGATTGTTCTATTTTTCCTCTCTGCCAAGCCATTTTGTTGAGGCGTTTGAGGTGCAGATAGTCGTCTTTGTATTCCGTACATAGCTAGGTATGCGTTGAACTCTTTGTTTACATATTCCGTTCCATTATCACTTTGTAAAAATTTAATATTATTTCCCGTGAATTTTTCTACTTCATTTTTATAATCATTGACATTTTTTAGTACCTCATTTTTATTTCATAAAGTATATTTTCGCATATCTTGTATGTTCATCAATGAATGTTACAAAAAATCTACAACCCCCTGGTGTCTTTGATCTCATTGGTCCTACAACGTCTGAATGCACGATCTGCAGTTTTTCTTTTGGCCCTTCTCTTTCGACTTTAGGGTACGGCTGTCTTGTTAATTTCCCTCTGATACAAGTTTCACAATCTCCAAGTTCAGCTTTAGGATTGAAATATAAGCCAATCAACTTACTTTTCTTTTTTGCTGCTTTGATGTCTGCGACATTCAAATGTGCCAATTTTTTATGCCAAATTCTAAGATTTGTATCTGAGCATTTTGTTATAAGATTAGACTTATCGGTTTTCTTTTCTTCAATGTAGTATAGACCGTCTTTTCTAATTGCTTTGGCGACTATGTTTTTGTATTTATCCATTACTTCAGGTTCATGCTTTTTGAATGTGATGGTGAAACCTTTATCGGCAATCTTTCCTACTGAAAGTGAGTTTGTTGTCAATTTTGGTACTAGTAATGTGTCTGGAAGGTTCACTAACTCGTTCTTCTTCAGTTCTAGCCTTATAAAACCTCGACCTGTAATTGGCGCGCTTTGTCCATTTGCTAACTTTACTCCTCCTACATCTTGTTTAATCGTTTCGAATTTCGATTGCTCCATGCACATATGTGATGTTGTGCCACTATCCAAACACCAATCTATCGAATCTGATGTTGGCATATTTGTGCATATTTCTTCAACATTAAACGTGTTTTGTTTATTCGTTCTTGTCTTATTTACTTTCCTTACTCGACAATCTTCTGTCCTGTGGTTAGTTCTACCACAAAATTCGCATTTTATTCTAGGATTGCTCTTGTTAGGATTCGAATATCGGTTATTATATGGCTTACTTCTTCTTTTGCTGTAAAAAGCGTCTTCATGTGGTACTCGAGATTCATCACTGTTCCTAGCATCAGCCTCTTCCAGAATTTTTACTTTGAGATCTGACGGTTTCGGAAGAGTGTCCCGACTCTCGATTGCGACCCTGAAATTTTCATACGACTGCGATAGGCTATAGAGCATCATGATACTTAGTAAGTCATCATGTATATTTACGTCCATATCTTTTAGCTTTTCAACTGCGTCTGTGAATGTATTTAGGTGTTCTCGCACTGAATCACCTTCCTGCATCTTTTGAACAACTAATCGTTTTAGTAGTGTAGCCTTTCTAGCAGGTCCTTCACTTTGATATATTTTTTTTAGTGTGTCCCATACTTCCTTAGCCGTTTCGCAATTTTTGATTTCTTTTAATTCACTGGAAGATATAGTTAAAACTAGAGTTGATTTAGCTTTTTTGTCGTCCTTTTTCCATTGATTCTTTTCAGCAGCTGTGGCTGTGTCTGGTGGTTGCGGAAATTCGCCACTTACGTATTCCCAACATCCAGCAGTGTATAATGTGGCTTCGGCATGTATCTTCCACGTGTCGTAGTTTTCGCTGTTAAGTTTTTCTATATTGTTTGCCATTCTGGGCTCATAACCTCTTTGAGAGTGTTAATGAGTGGAAGTTTTGTGAATCAATGAACACTTATATTTGTCTATAATAATTTATGACTTTTCTGTATGAAAATTAGAACGCAACTGAGGAATGTGTAAATAAAGTGGGTAACTATGTTGGACAACATATTGGACTGTGAATCCTCAGGTGTTGTCCACTGGAGTCAATCTCCAATAACTAGCTCGTAGTGTGTGACTGAGCAGTGACTCCAGTGGACAACACCTGAGGATTCACAGTCCAATATGTTGTCCAACATAGTTACCCACTTTATTTACACATTCCTCAGTTGCGTTCTAATTTTCATACAGAAAAGTCATGTGTACAGAAAATGTACTGTACATGGCACAGTCGGTTAAAATTAATGATGGGTTCGTAGAAAATTCAATTTGAGTCTAGAAGTCTAGTTTTCAGAGAACTTGGAGGACGTTTGCAAGCAACTGAAGTATGATGAAGTACTTATGCATGATGAAGTAATAAGACATGATGAAGTATATAGGCATGATGAAGTAATAAGGCATGATGAAGTATATAGGCATGATGAAGTACTCAGGCACGATGAAGTAATAAGGCATGATGAAGTACATAGGCACGATGAAGTACATAGGCATGATGAAGTGCATAGGAATGATGAAGTACTTAGGTATGATGAAGTGCATAGGAATGATGAAGTACTTAGGTATGATGAAGTAGGTACATAGGAATGATGAAGTACTGAGATTGACGATGAACTTTTTTTTGTGACCAGATAATCGCTGTTCTTGAAAATTTACAGGACCCATGGATGTAAGTGACGAGGAGACTGAGAACCGATTGCTGAATCCCGACGGACCAGAGGCGGAGGAACTCGAGCGCAGGTTACGGTTACGGATGGAGGCCCTGCAGCCGCTGCCGTTTTGCAGTGACGGAGATGATGAGGATGAAAGGAGGCCTCTCTGGTCGGTGATGTAGCATAATATTATGGTCCTAGTATGGGCATATTATGGTCCTAGTAGTGTGAAAACGTCTGCTCCTTCCATAGATCTGATGGAGCAGATGATTGCTTTCCAGCAGTGTCTTATTGAGCAGGTAGAGGTGTTGAAGGCTCAGATTGCGCAAAATTGTGTTGGACAGCGGGATCGTAGAGTAGAAGTAGCTCCTGTTAACGAGGTTACCGATGTAGACTCTGTTAACGATGTAGGCCCTGTTGTCGAGGTTCTTCCAATGGTAACACCGGAGGGAGTACAGGGTGGTTACCGTGAGATTATGGAGTCGCTACGGCGTTTTTTTTTTTTTTTTTTGTGAGCCAACCAGTAAGGCATTGTTGTGTAATTTGATGGTTCAATTCACAAAAATGGACTAAAACCGAGCCGTAGAGTCACCGATTGATTTTATCCAGCGGTTTGATCAGTTGGTGGCCAGAGTACGTCAGCTTAACCCGGCAACCATGAACGAGGATTACGTACGTCAGACATTCATAGGAGCTATTCGAGAGACGCGTACCTATCAGAGGGAAGTAACAAATGATGAAAGGTATCCTCTGCAGGCTCTGAAGCAGATGCTGGTAGACGAGGTCGCGGAACACATAACAGATGTTCGCCCTCGGACGTAACTTGGCGTCAAATACCTTGTTTACGCTAGGTAACTCCCAGCCTCGACATGCGGGAGGACAGCATCGTGGTCCTAGACGTGGCCTTATGTCTGTAAGAGGTACCGAGTCACGACGTGGTGGTCTACAAGGTCGTGGAGACTCGTCAGACACCAAACAGTTGACTGGCATTTTGAAGTTTGGTCGCGGAGGCGGCGCACCACGGAGCGCGACGAGCGTGTTTCCGGTGCGGAAAATACGACCATCTTTTCTCGGAGTGTGCCTCCCGCTTAATTAAATGCTTTAATTGCTCTAAATTGACCACTCATAAAGCGGTAAATTGTCCCGAGCCCCGTCGAGCGAGAGAGGCGTCGGGAAGTCGCCCACACAGCGTCCCCGGGGGTCAGTTGGGTGAAAGCGGCGTCAGGGGCGTGGTGTGGCAGAGGCGGGTCAACCTCGGGTGGTGACCATGAATATCGGTGAGGCGAATGAAGAGTAAGTTTCGGTCCACGGGTCGTCCGGCGGCTTTCCATATCTTTGGCCTCCCGGACACCGCCGACACATGGGTCGTCATGGAGGAAGATGTGACTGACGGTCATCAGTCAGTGAATTATTCTCGAGAACGGGCGGTAAACCCGGCTCTCGTTGTATCAGAAGGTGAGAATTTGACAACATTTCGTGCTATAATTGATTCAGGTGCAACCGAACATCTCGCTAACCGAAAGGAGTACTGTGAGTTTTTGAGAGCGTTTGAAGTACCCAAACGTTTTACCTGTGCTAATAAGGAAGTAGAGGCCGATTTAGTATGTAAATATTATGGTGACATAGCAATTGTCAATAATGGTCTCTCGGTTGAGAAATGTTCTGTACTCATCTGAATTAACTGTGAATTTGTTTGCTCTTCGGAAATCTACAGGTGCGGGCATGAGGGTTGTTTTTGCCCGCGATGGGGCTCAATTTATAAATTCATCAAGTGGGAATATTATTAAGACGGCCGAATTTACCGATTCATACTGGTGGGTCGAGTTTGAGCTGGCACAGAATAGGAAACGCCAATCTTCGAGTAGTGGTGAGTGCTTAGCTCTGGGGAAGAGGTTGTGTCTTCATGGTGTCGAGAATTTGTCGAATTCTGGTGACGCCGACCGTCCTGGTGGTCAGTCGGCGGGAGGGAGAGTTAATACCCAGGATTCTCCTCTCAATTTTCATTTTCCCGGTCATTCTGATTGTAGCTTGGGTCCCTCAGTCTCAAAAGTGGGAGGGAGCTCGCTAAGTCGCGCCGCCGGGAGTGGTGAGTGTGTTGCTGGGGACTGCCCGGTAGGCGGTGTTCAGCCAGTGGAACTGACAAGTGTTGACGAGTACCAAGCTGAGGCCTTAAGGGAGATTGGAACTCGGTATAAGGATAGCTTAAAGGATAATATGGACTTATTATGGCATTTGAGGCTAAATCATGCGTCCAAAAGGTACTTGGAGGCCGCAGCCAAGTCAATACCGGAATTGCGCTCCGTTAAGTGGACGAATCGTATTTCTGACTGCGAGGAGTGTGCACAGGCGAAAATATCTCGAAAGGCTCATACGACGACGAGAAGGGCTGAGAAATCCTTCGTGGTTTTACACAGTGACCTGATGGGCCCCATTAAACCATCCAACTTTCGAGATCAAGCGAGGTACATAGTGACATTTATGTGTGACTGTTCGAGGTTTGTGTTCGCTTATTCTCTCAAAAACAAGACAGAAGTGCACCTGGCACTCAGAACGTGTCTGGATGAGATAGCTAGAATTATGAATATCCGTAACACAGTTCACACCTTGAGGACTGACTCAGGTCTTGAGTATCGCACCGCACAGATGAAGGAGTTGATGAGCACTGAAAGAATAGCTCTGGTTACAAGTGAACCATATACTCCAGAGCTTAATGGCTCCGCGGAACGACTCAATTATGAACTGATTCAGAAGATTAGAGTCAACCTACTGTCAGCTAAAATGCCATACTCGTTTTGGGGTCACGCGATGAAATATGTGGTTCACATTCACAACAGGCTGCCTAACGCTGCACTAAACCTGGTGAGCCCATATGAGATTGTATTTGGAACTGAACCCTCTTTAAAGTATGTGAAGCGATTTGGTTCTCTGGCTATGGTAGTTGACCACAAACAGAAGTCTAAATTCGCCCCAAATGGACGGAGAGCGTTTATCCTAGAGTGTGAAGATACAGGGTATGTACTGATAGATGATGAACATAAAACGTTGATCAGATCTTGTGACGTTCGGGTTTTGGAAAACCAAGTCTACGGTGACGAAAATCACGAATTACCCCCGTCCATTGGCAGAAGCCTTAGAAGTGGGCGTAAGTGACAAACCGGAAGTGATGCCACAGCAGACGACTAACTGGGTTTCTGGTGAGGTCTCTAGTATGGGTTCAGCGCTCTATGTCGAGCCAAATTCATATAGGGAAGCAATGAGTGGCCCCGAGAAAGGGCTGTGGGAAGAGGCAATTTTGAATGAGTTGGAATCGATAAATGAGAATGGTACATGGGAGTATGTACGGAGTGACCAACTTCCATCCAATACCCGAGTGATTCGAGCAAGATGGGTACACAAGCGAAAGGTACTGCCTGATGGATCATTGAAGTATCAAGGCTTGTCGTTCGAGGTTTCGCAGATGCTCACTGCTATAGGATTGAAGAGATACATGCGCCAGTTGCAAGAATGGGAGATGTTAGGCTCATACTATCGATTGCCAACAAATTTGATTTGGAGTTAACACAACTAGATGTGAAGACCGCATTTCTGTACGGCGAACTTGAACCAGTTTTTATGGAAATTCCCGAAGGCGTCACTGAGCTGACGGGATACACACGTTGTAAATTAGTGAAGTCTCTTTACGGGCTCAAGGTATCTCCACGGTTATGGTTCAAGAAAATTTCATCAATTTTGGCAGACTTGAATTTCAGAAAATATGATTACCAGAAATGTATTTTCCTTTGGCAGGAGGGAGATAAGTTTGTTGTTTTATTAATTTATGTGGACGATTGCCTCGTAATGTCAAATTGTGCGTCCAAAACTAAGGATTTAATACGCAAAATTGGCAATCAAATCAAAATTAAGGATATGGGGTCACCTACGAAATTTCTGGGGTTGGAACTCAAGAGGGATAGGACCAACCAAACGATAACCGTTAGTCAGAAAACATTCATTCAAGAAATTTTAGATAAATATTTGATCAATCAAAATAAAGTCAGTTCACTTCCAATGGCCCCAAAAACAAACACTCTTACAGCCCAACTGGCGAAATCTACGACGTTCCCTACGGAGAGGTAATAGGTTCCCTTCTTTATTTGCAGAGCTGTAGTAGAATAGATATTGCGTTCGCTGTTAATTTTCTTAGCAGAAAACAGGTAGGTCAACAGATTACGATTGGGAATGCGTACAGAAATTGCTATAATATTTGAACGACACTAAGTCGTTGGGTCTTGTGTTTACTGGAAGTGGAGAGAACCTTGAATGCTACTCAGATGCATCACTTGGTTCTAATGATGTTCACGGCAAATCCACGACGGGATACGTCGTAAAGGCTTTTGGAGACGTTGTTGCTTATAAATCGACGAAACAGGCACACGTAGGTCTATCAAGCTCGGAGGCGGATTACCTAGCCATGAGCGCAGCAACACGAGAGTTGATCAGCGTCAGGGAGCTGATCTCATTTTTGACAAAAATTGACTTGATGCCCAGATTATTTTGCGATTGTAGGCCAGCCATTGGTTAGGTAAAACTGATGTGTCTTTAACAAATTTTATTGTTAAATTGTCATACCATTTTGTTCGAACTGAATTGCAGAAAGGCAATCTCAAAATAGGCTGGATAGGAACGGACGAGCAGCTTGGAGATTTGCTGACCAAACCGTTGCCGCTCGAAAAATTTATTCATTTCCGTGATCAACTCCTGTTGAAAATTTGTTAATAATTAATATAGACTGTTTGCTTAAATAATAACGTCAAAATTCAGTAAATTCTCAAAAATTTCTCTGTCGATATTCATGTTGCTGCAAGTAATATTGTTCATTTTTCTAATCATCTTGTTATTGATGGCCCCTGGACAGTTAGAAGTCTAATTTGTGTCAATTATCCATTTCTTGCAGAGAATTAGCAGTAAGTCGCTCAGACATCCGCTGGACGACGGAATGATGTCTCATCCTAATTCGCAAACGATGCTGCGCTATTCTACCTGGACACGAGACATCATGCACCCTCCCAAACAACGATGGGAAGTGTCATCGAATGTGACGTGCAGTGAATCCCTCTGGAACCCCCAATAGTGATGGGTTTGTAGTGAATGTGGGGAATACGAGGAGGAGGGAGTGTTAAAGAATAGGTCCTCATATTCTAATCTGTCTGTGACAGTTGAGGCTCCTCCAATAATTGGCTCCTACTATAATTATTATAGTATGGAACAAATGGGATTATTCTATATGTTCCTCTCTCGATTGTTTTCTGTTCACTTCATGAATTGCCTTTGCCTCGAATGTGGCTTGTGAGTTTTTCGTTAATACAAAATCATCTGAACCGACTTGTGGAAGTATTAACTTGTGTCACTAACGTCATTAATTGTGGAAGCGTTATGTACGGAATTCCTGGAGGTAAGTGAGAACGTTTGAGTTCTCATATGGTGCTTTTCTTCGACACGGCGATAACCTCCTTTTTTGACATTTTATGTCTTTACTCTGGCACATAACTCGAAAAACGTTACACAAAAATCGACCAAATACACAAAAGACAGACAGATTATTACACGTTTTGGTTTATTATCTTCGATAATGAAACATTGGAATCGCCCAAAGAAAAACTCATGTTTTTCTCTTCGTGGAAATGGCTAAATGCTTGCATACGAGTCTGCAACACATTGGTACATTTTATGTCTTTGAAGAAACTTATATGAAGCTTGCATTCGTGTTGACAATATAAATTATTGAGAATGATCACCAGTGTGTAAACAAATATTTAAACAATCACGCTCATACCGCAGCTTGTCGGCCACGCACTCCGCAGTGGTTAGGTAAACGAGAGCTATCCAACGAGTGGTGAACGATTTTTGTACGATGATAACTGGCGAAGATAAAGTTCCGTAGCAACGAATCGGTTGTAAGCGAAAATCATCAGAAATTTTCGTGACGATTTCGTGTGACGCTTTTTTTTTTTTTGTGTAACGTTTTTCGAGTTATGTGCCACAGTAAAGACATAAATGTCAAAAATAAATGTAAGTCGCTCAAGCGAAGTAGGTAGGTAACTTGGGTCGAAGGTTTTACCATAGGTACGAAAGATATTTCTCGACGTGTACACAACACAACACAAACGTATCGCTATTGAAAGCTGAAAATGACAGCCAGTACAACTTTTACTTAAAACATCTTACTTTTCAGCATCGGACGGTGGAATATGCAGAGATATCCGGGGTTCCGAGGAAATGCACCATAAAATTGAACACTTTCTAGGCGTTTTGCCTGCCTCGAGGGCAAGCCTTTTTTAACACTTCCCTAGGTATCAAAAATAGCTAACTGAATAAAATTAAAACTAACAAATACAACAAGCAGGCCATTAAAAACGGAAGAGCGAACGTAAAAGTAAAGATGGCGATATTCCAGCCAACCAGTGTTGCCAGACAACTTGCCTCGAAATTCCCTACGGACCGTTTCCAAAATCCCTACTTTTCCCTACAAATTCCCTACCGTGTTAAAAAATTCTCTACGCGTAAAATTTCGATTGCTGAAAATGTAAAAGAACAAAAGAGATCACTTCCCTCCTAGTCATCTACAAAACGACAATATCACTGCATTCACTGCTGCTGGTTTGGTTGAGGATTGAAATAACCATTGAACCACTGAGTTGCACAATGTAATTTTTATTGCTGTCTCAATAATAGTTACTTGAGAAATAGGTACTTGAGAAATATCACTGAGATAAATATAAATATAATAAGGCTTATTACTAAGGCTCAAGAATGGTAGCATTGGTTACATTAGCCTTGGAATACCTATTTAAAAAAATCTTAATGTCGACGACCAGGAATGACTACGAGGAGAAAATATAATTAAAATAGTAAAACAGTAATAGTAAAACAAGTAACAGAAAAATTTGGGATTGAAAATAGAAAGAAGAGCAGTAAAATCTTAGGTTAATCTCAAGAGGTTATCAAAAACTATTCATCAAAGAGACCATCAAAAACCAATCAAATCGTCTGTCACTATCGAGGGATTGCTCGCTTTTATTAGAAGCGTATAAGCTCTGTGACGCAAGCAACTTCATCATATTTGGTGTGATGGGGTGGTTGTAACAATTGGTACCTTTCATACCGCAAGTGGTTTTCCGATCACGAATAAATGTACTAAAATCGTATATTTATTCAATTTATTAGCTTGACCAAAAATCCCTACGTTCAGCGTAGGGATTCCCTACGCTCAATGCACCCCCAAAATTCCTTACGTGTAGGGAAAAATCCCTACATCTGGCAACACTGCAGCCAACTGGAAAAACGGTCAACACCTGTTTAGCTGGCGCATTCCTTCTTCCATGGATGGCGAACAAACCATAACCACATCAATACCGATGCCATGGAAGAAGTGTGTGTACGTGCGTTTCTCTTATTTTATTGCCTTCCACAAATTGTCACGATAGGGCATGGAAGAAGGACATTCTGGCATATTGTCAATTTCTAAACAGACGGGTTATATACACTAGCACTTACCACTTTTGTGCGATACTCATTACCAATGGTATGTGTACCTCAATTTTTCATCGAATGATTCACACAAAATATTGTTAAGGCAGAAAATTCAGGGCGAAAGCTTGTAGCTCAGTTTTTATTGTACCGAAGTTTGTGCTTGGTAAAGGGGGAAAGATGAGTAACAAGTTCGTTTAGCATAGGGATGGCAAAAAAAATGAAAACATCGATGTATCGATGCATCGATACATCGACAGGCCGGCATCGATGCTCCAAAAACATCGGACCCCAAAAACATCGATGGGAAAAAAACATCGATGTTTTTAAAAAAACATCGATGTATCGATGGTTTTCAATCATTTTTTTTTTTTTTTTTAATTTATAAGCTATAAATTTATTTTATTTGTTACCATTATAATTCAGTTCCAAGAAAAAAAATCGTATAAACGAAGGCTGGGCTATCACCCAGTATTTGGCAGGTAGTCCATTCAAGAAAAGTAATTTTGAAAGCAATTTGCCCCCCAGGCGATTTCTCTGCTGCGTAAGAGCTGCACCAGCCTTGGAGAATAATCTTTCTGCCGGTACCAAGTATCTCTCTTGATAACGTGTACAGCTTGGGTTAGACTGTCTTTCCCAAAATTCAAGGGGATTTGAACGTATGTTTGATGCCACTGGAGTTGAGAGATACATTGATATCTCCGTGTCCAAGTTCACCGATAAGCTCTGAAAAGATGACATTTTCTTGTTGGTTTTGAACGCCAACGATTTATGATGGGCCCATATTATTTCAACGGGACTTCCACGGTCCGATTCTGAAGATGACTGAGATGACGGGGAATTAGAAGTATCAACAGACGCCATCAGTTTTTTAATTTGAGTGAGGGCTTTTGACGATGCGATAAAATCGGAAAAGTGAATATTTTTGAAACGGGGTCCAAAAACATGGGTAGGGTCAGCAAGTGACAGTTTTCCCGCCCCTTAAATCTCGAGTGAAATCCTGACATTAGAGCCTGTTTTAGCTGCTTTCCCACAGGCGAAATATTGGAAGTATCGATACTTTTCAGCCAACACGCCTCGATATTTTCATTTAAAGGAAATAAAAATTCAGAAATAATATTCCTAGGTATGTGAGAAAAACGTTCGAATAAAACATTCAGCAGCCTATGGCAAAAAAAATTGAAACATCGATGTATCGATGTGCCGATGCATCGAAACCCCGACATCGATGTTCCAAAAACATCGACACAGAAAACATCGATGGAAAAACATCGATGTGTTCCGCGAAAACATCGATGTTTCAAAAACATCGATGTATGATTGCCATCCCTAGTTTAGCATGGAAGCCGCTGGTTAGGTATTTCTGTTTGTTTTCTGTTTGATTGCTAACTAGTCCAAGTGGCCCATTACTGATTTTATTTTGTTCATAAAATAGGAAAGTGTTAATTCCGTTCTACGTTGTTCATCAGTGCGATGGAGTGTTACCGAATCATTGTTGTTTCGGCATTGGTTTTATCCTTGACGACTCGCTCGGGTAAGTTATCCGATTGTTTTGGGCAGTTTGTTTTCAGTTTGGAAATCCTAGCGTTTCATAGGGGTCTTCATTATTTGAAATTAACCTTTCCAACTCTGTGGTGATAGGATCATAATTGAATACTCTAAGTACGGTTTAGCTACTTAATAATGAATTATTACAAGTTTGGTTTGCTGTTCGTGAGAAATGAGTCACTCGTCAACAACTTTAGTGAGGGGTGTGGCCACATCATAACTATGGTCAAACCACGGATCACATAAGTAATATTATCATGTATGTGATCTGTGGTTTGACCATAGTTATGATCTATATTATAGATTAGTTGGCGGGGTATACATAAGAAATCCTTTGCCCTTATCTCCCTTATCATCTTATGCCCCGTAGAGTTTTCTCTGTCCTAATAATTTGTATGTCCAACTAGGTACTTATGTGATCTGTGGTTTGGATGATGATATTTTCATTTTTGAGATATGAGCGCTAGCGACCATCCAGAGTGCTTGGCAACTTCGAGTAGGCATTTATCATTATCATAATCGCTCGAACTGGCTCGCCTCCCAAAGCCATAGATTAAATGTATAATTATTTAATATTTAAGCCGTATAACACAAAGCCATTAACAGTACACCGCTACTGCGAATAATTTAACTGCAGTACAAGTTTGGTTACGCCATGGTTGAGTAGGGTAAGGGCCCCAATAGTAGACACCTTAGTGAGCTACCTGCAGCGTTTCACAGTTTTTTCAGTTATTTTAGCACATTTTTCTTCCCCTCCCACAACTGCTGCACAAGATTCTATAATAAAATTTTCAAAATTATAAATAATAATGGAGTGATAGCCAAAATAGTCAACCAACTTCTTCCCCCAGTAGTAGACAAGAGCATCACAATAGTATGATAATCGTCATTAAAGTAATTTGATAGCCTTTTTCTTCACATTTTCAATCAACATTATACATGTATGGGATGATAGATAATTCGGCCTGAGTAAAATTATCAGTAAGTTCTGTTTATTGTACTTAGTTGGAAGCAGAATAGCTGTCCTATTACATTCGCCTGAAAATATTATTTTCTTAATAATCAAGAAAGAATGATAATAATAATAATAATTGAGGCGTTTGTTATCAATACCAGCTCATTCCATATTTTTCTGAAATCCACTTAGGATTTACCTGGATCAAATCCAGGTCATTCCAGGCTTTTGCCTTTTCCCAACTGTGAAATTTCAGATCATTTGAAAAAGTTAAGTGGATGTCATTTATTTAAAACTCGTAAAGACACAAATATTAACTGGTAAACTGGAAAAAACCAGTTTGCATCAAAATCAGCTCATTCCAACCTAATTAGTGTAATTACGCCCTAGGAAATGCATCTGCAATAAAAATGAAAAACTAATGAAATTCTAGGCGGTTATACCTACAATTAAAATTTTAAAAAAGATAAAATAAAAATGTCCAAATATGGAATCAGCTGGTTTTGATAGCATCAATCATCATACCGTATAATATACGGATCTATTTAATGTAAGAACCGTATAGGTAATATACATTCTAGAACAGTATATTATACTTATAAGCCTGTACAGTATACAGGTCGGTATACTGAATCTGTACCCCCCCCCCCCCCCCGAAGAACACTCCATGTATGAATAGTAGGTATCCACACCAAGAAGACCCACACCAAATTTGCAGTTGATCGGTCAACAAGGAGCCGAGATATGGAGACCTGAAAAACGCGTTCCTAGATATTAATTTGGCTCATAATAAATACGTACGTCAAGTTGTACGATAATTGTTGAATTTGTTCGGTGCTTTGATAACTAATTATGTTGTTTCTATAGGTTATGCTGTTAGATGTTACCAGTGTTCTACCTTCACCGACGCCAAAGGAGTTGACAACTGTGGTGCCTACAACAAGTTTGACAAAGAATCCAATCTCCCGATTGAATGCAACTCTGATGAATCCGTTACTCCCGGTACATTTTGCATGAAAGTCACCCAACAAGGACCCAGAGGGTTCATTTGTAAGTATTTTGACACGATATCTACGTTGATAGTTTTGACACCGAACCGCAATAGGAAGAAAAATTTACATTTCTCTTAAGACCACTTTGTGGTTGCAGAGCTGATTCATAATGAATGCTGTGGCGATTGTAGGTGGTGTTCTTGAGACATACAAATCGATTATTTGAGGAAATATCAATAATTGGATTCGGTGATGACAGTGTCCGCCATTTTGGCACGGTCCTTACAGTAATTTAGAATATGTTACCCTATTACAAATAGTTTTTAAAAATGTAAAATGCCTCCATTTTACTGGTTTAATAATAAATTTTGTCTCCTTTTTTGCCGACGAACAGCTCAGTTTATAGATTTTTCAACAGCTAAAAACGATTGTGAAGTCAGAATGGCAATATCTCATCCCGTTGAGAGATTAGAACCGATGTTGAATGTTACCAGACATGAATGATCAATTTTTACTCATTTTTTAGCCCGTTTTTGCCGAGTGACAGCTCAGTTTATAGATTTTCCAACGCTGAACACGATGGTGAAGTAAGAATTTCGATATCTCATTCCGTTTTAGATTAGAGCAGGTGAATCGTGAAGAAGTTCTCAAGTAACAACCACGGTTCTTCATCTTCAAAGTGCTCCCGTTTCAGAACGGAATGAGGTATCGCAATTCTGATTTCACCATCGTGTTCAACGTAAAAAAAAAAAAACTTCAAAATGAGGGTGACTTGTCAGACTGTTTCAATATTGATAGAACCAGATAAGAAAAAGTTTGGAAGAAGTAAAAGATTCAAAAACCAAAATTCACTTACAAGATGAAATGTCGCTGGCGAACTCGGACGTTACGTCCATCCATCTTCTCTCCAGGCCTACATTTTCAGCTAATTCTGGTCGACCACAAAGCTCTTCTCTTGGATGAAAGTTCCTTAGTTTTTTTTTCACACTGATTGGTGAGTCATCACTGATGACTTTAGGGAGGCGAAACATAGACTGTTTCATTGGCTCCACCCCGTCCCCACGTATAGTTGCACCCCACAATTGCGCAATTATGCATTTCAAAAGACGGGAAATACTTTCGCAGCTATGGAAAGGTCAAAATAGCAATAAACACAAACCGAGTTGAAGGTTAACTATGATTATGAGCTCTTTTAGTAATATCTCATGCCATTGCCAATAATTCGCCCATTCATGATACAGAGATACCCATCGAGGAATGATGATCACAGATTCGCAGTGGTTGTTGTTAATAACGGAAAAAAAAAACCCAAAAATATTCGAATATATTAGGAAACACTACCAGAGAATCGCAGTGTACCGAGCCCAAATGGCGGGCACACGGGAAATTAGAGATATCGATAGTTTGTGACGTCACGAGAACACTACCTATATTGGTTCATTTTCTATTCATAATGAACACAAATTTCGAGTAAAACAAGTTTCTTTGTGCTAAACTGTGTTGCATTTTGATTCGAAAGTTCTATTCCTTATTGTGGTCATACTATTCATAAATTTATAAATTTCTATACCATCCCTCTGGATGAGCATATTACCTAAGCCCCCCCCCCTCCACCAAGAACAGGGGCAACTCGGCAAACCATACATTACATGGTAGCGGAGCGTGGTTGGTAGGTACGTGCTGGCTTTGCCTCGGTACCTCCTCCACTATTTTTTGAAATTTTGAGGAGCTTTCCCGGAAGAGACTCCTATATAGGGATCACATTTATATTGGCATTGTTCAATTTCTTTCTCTCTTCCGATCTTCTACATTCTTATTCCCATGTTTCTATAATTCATTGGGTAAACTTCTTTATTCAAATTTCTTTATTTCTCTAACATCCCTGCCAATATCCATGCTTGACGGAGCATAGTTCTCCACAAGTACTAACTTGCAGTATTACCATTACGATGGAGGTTAACCATACCTTGGAGTTTTCCAGTTGTTCTTCCTGGATTTGGAACTCCATACTACTTTCAGTCCCCCTTTTTCTATCAACAACAACCTGGCATATCAGGTGTTGTTTGAAGGTGGGAGTGTGATGGCTGCTGATCTCCTGTTCTCGAGGTTTTCGTTCGACCGCTCTGGGGATAGACGGCTGTGGAAACACAGACCGGATATCCCTCTGGGTGGACATATTGCCTAATCCCCCGAGAACAGGGCAAGTCAGCAGCAATACCTTACAACGTTGACACCGAACCGCAATTGGAAGAAAAGTTACATTTCACTTAAGACTTTCGAGTAAAACAAGTTTCTTTGTGCTATTTTCAACTGTCTTGCATTTTGATTTGAAAGTTCCATTGCTTACAGTTAGCAATAGAACTTTCGAATCAAAATGCAAGACAGTTGAAAATAGCACAAAGAAACTTGTTTTACTCGAAAGTTGTGTTAATTATCACATTAACTGTGGTCATACCTAATACTCCACTTTATTTTCCTCCAGGGGATGGAAGGTGGCGACAAGTCATCAGGCGGTGTGCATCGGTAGCAGAAACCGGTGTGACCGGAGTCTGCAACTGGGGTGTTCGTGAGAACGGTATCTACTGGGAAGAATGCTACTGTTCAGAAGACGGCTGCAACTCTGGAACTGGGGTTCTTCCTTCTGTGCTGACTGGTCTCACTGCGCTATTCGCTATTTTCTTAAGACGGTTATGATGGTGCCATTTGTGAGATGCACTACCACGATGGCTAGGATAACATTCAACTCGTTGGTCGAAATTTTTTTATTTGAAAGATAACGAACCATCAATGTTTATCACTATGTTGAATTAGATTCCTGTCTACTCCACTCATGTGAATCCCACACTGAGTAATTGAATCATGTCCCACAGATTCAAACCATTTCATCAAGACCTAAATGATTTCTTTCTGCCTAAAAAATGAGTTGAGCATTATTTTACTCATCAGAGGAGGGAGGGACTCCCTAACTATACAGAATGCCTCCAATCCCCACTCATCTCTAATCAATTCCAACAGCTAAACGTCACATTCCAACATCTGATACAATGTGTCCTACACAATTTAGTCTGTGGGGCCTTCAGTGCATGAATAAGGCATAAGAAAAATTTCCATTACGTCCATTTTGCTCTACTGACCAACGACCACAAGTCTGAACCTGATTCACAGGCTTCTATTTTTTTTTTTTTAATTCACGTTCCAATTACACCGTCACTATTTTAACCATTTTAAGCTAAGATAAGTACAACCTTCAAGATCGCTTACCCATAAAGAAACCTCCAAGGTTTTCTTTCTCTGAATTTAAAAAGAAGAAAAACTAATGTAGATTGTAAATTAGAATGTAGTTGAAACTAAGTAATTAGAGGGAAAATATACAATAGTTTCTCTTAAATTGTAAATTTCTAGAGTTTAATGTTGGACTAATCTTTTGAGATTATTCATGAAATGACGTAAAAAATAACTGAGTTGTTTCATGTATGAGAACTAAAATCGCTCGTTAAATTGGATTACTTTTCTCTTTTAGCGCTTCCATAGTTAACTATTGAGAATTTCTAAATGGAGAAATGTTTATGTAAGTGATGAAGCAAGTTTTGTACAGTAGTGAAACCTTATCTTGATAAACCGCCGTCCATGTCGTTTGTGATAAGTTTTATACGAAAAATAATCCGTCCTTGTAAGCTCATGAGCTATTTAACAACTTTATTGTAGATTTAGTTTTGGAAGAACTGTATAATTTTTGTGGCGTTAACCAAAAAGGTCGTTTTCTACTTTGAAATATTCATATCAACAGTGCTACAATGTAATAGCATAGCTGATGAAAGAGTCAGTAAATACGTTTTTTAAATTACAATCTTTTATACCTACAAACTCACCGCCTTGTTGTATAAAACCTGCATTTTTAAAATAATGGGAATTTGGGAACGTTGAATACATATCACCGGTGAATTATTACGGAGTAACATTAAATGTTCTACATTTTAGAAATATTCGTGAAAAACGTTTACAGTAGTTTTTTTTATAACAAAAATCTCTCAGCTTCGTGCAAAGACGTTGGATTATGAACATGTTTTCATGGTTTGATTCTGAGTGTGTTTTGGCAATATATGAGATGAGAGCTAGTTTTAGAAAGCTGCGCCACAAGGGTTTCACACAGCCTTTCGTAAATGAGTATCTGGAAAAGAGAAAGACGTACAGAATACTTATTAAATCTAAAAAGAAAACCTTCCCCCCCCCCCCCCCCGAAGAGGGACGGGAAGAACCCCTCGTCACTGACACCAAGAGAGAGCTATTAATCCCCAACTTAGTTTAGAGCCTTATTAATGGCTTCTTCTTTCACAAAGTGAAGGAGGTTTTCAGGCATCTCCTTAGCAATGTCGACACCCATTCAGAAATGCAGGAATCTTAGTGATGCAACAGCGGGGCACTCGCAAAGTATATGCTCCGCTGTTTCCACCTCCTCGCGGCAGAGGCAGCATTCAACTGTCCTGACCTGACCCATTTTGTGAAGGTGATGGCTTGATTCCTCAAGGGAAATGGCCATTGAGGAGACCTGCGAGCGTTCGAAGGTCTTTACGCCTCAGGGACAGAAGTGCTTTAGCACGTTTCTTGGAAATGGTTATTAACCTCTTGGCTTGCCTCTGCTTTGGAGTGTTCTGCCAATAGATTACACGCTTGTAACAGTTCTTGATTTGCTGAGTTATATAACTCTTAGTGATCCCCAGCTGGGGTTCAGGACCAATTGGGCAGGACTCCGATCCCTTTTTGCCAAGGCGGTTGGCCTCTTAATTCCCTGGGCAGCGGCTTTGAGAGAATGCATCCAACTCCAGGTCAGCTTTGAAGTAATTGAAAAGGCAGAAACTACCTTCAAAGCAGCCTGGCTGTCACATAAAATGTAGATTCTTGCACCTTTGAGTTTTTTCCTGGCAATCACTTGTACACATATTTCTATGGCATGGGTTTCTGCCTGATAGATGGTGGCCGCAGGACCCTAGGGCTTAGCCAGACTAAAGTTTGGGCCCCTGATACTCAGGCAAGCCGTACCACCCATAACAGATCCTGGTTCAAACAAGTGAACCTGGTTCAAATTGAGGCAGTTCTCTCTTCCAGCATTCACAATCATTAATGATCTATCTGAAGGGCAGTTCAAAGTTCATCTTTTCCAACATAGTTACTGGTTGTTTTTATTTTGTCCAGTATTTCCATGTACTTTACAAATGGGGAATTCGATCCTCCCCACTTGCAGCATCCTGATGGCCCCCAGGTAGGCTGTCCTTTGGATATAATTATGCAGAGGAGTGAGGTCTAAAAGAACCTCTAGTGCTGCTGTGGAGTTTGGTAAACCCGAGTTGTGCAGTAGCCTGGCTCGTCTTTGGCCACCATACGACTGACGCATATGTGACCATGGGCCTGACAATAGCTTTATATGCCCATAATTCATTCTGGGGGTAAGCCCCCATGTTTTGCTGAGCATCCTAGTGATAGTTTTCTTCGATTAGTGAAGGGAACTACAGTGGTTTTCTCAGGGTTCAAATGAAGCCCTTCTGCTGAACACATGTAGGTACCATTTTGCTATTTACATAAAGAAATTATCTTAAGTACAATTATTCAAAAAACATTATTGTGAGACAATAGGCAACAAGCCTGTGGAACCTCACAAGAGAAGTCCCAAGCTACTCATTGAAGATAAATTAACATTGCGCTGACGTAAGTACTTAATAAAATACTTCTATAACTTCTATGACATAAAAACAAAAAAGCCCTCCGGTCATCTAACTATATATCACTGTAAATTATCCTCTCTACAGCCACAGTACCAATTTTAAGAAGCCAATTTACAATTTTTCTTTCGTACACATTCCTAGAGCACAGCAGTGGGGATTTTAGGGGGGAGTCAACGGCCCGATGGACTATATAAACCATATATTGAGGGCTTCTCGTTGTTGCTGATAATACAGGTGTAGGTGAACCGATATTTCCCAATAGGCGGAACCGGGTCAAATATTCGTGATGTGTAATGTTTGTTTCTATTTCTGGGTTACGGTGAAAAATCGACAATAGTTGTTTTATAAATATTTGGTGGGGGTGAGGACTTTGAATTCCTCATATAGCGTCACACTTGGGTACAGACGTGGTTTAAACATGATAACCTTTATGATATCTTTTTTTTTTCTAAGTGCGTCGTGTATGTGCCTCCCCATACTACAATGCCGTATTGCAAGATCGGTTGGACCAGTCCGATGTACGAGTATAATAGCCCAAGCTTGTCGCGCTGGAAAACTTTCCTAGCGTGGTGGAAAACATATCGAGGGTCTCAGGCAACACCCCACATCGTCACTTTTGGCCAAAATGAGTTATGCGGATCGATCCAACTAAGTTTAAGTTAGATAACACTAAATCTCATGATTCATTTTACTGAATTAGTCAGTAAACATAGTCATTGGCAGATGGTTTTTTTTGGCTCTGCTGACAAGTCACCAAAATGACATTGTGGGGAGTTGCCGTGAGACCCTCGATATAACAAACTTCTCAGTTTTCGATGAACTATTTCAATATGCTTTCTCCACAACAGGTCATCCTCCATAACAACACCCAGATAACGATAGCTCCGGACCCTCGCCAGTGGCAGACACTACATCTTGAAGGATCGTTACAAATGTGTGACACCAATTTATAATCTGAATTAGTCAAACTATCTTTTTGCGACCCTACCAGTAAATACTTGGTTTTGTTGGAATTCAGAGTAAGTTGACTGACAGAAAACCAATTTCCCAACATAATCAATTCCCTTCACTTCACTGGTGAATTCTCCAATTGAGACAACCTGCTTTCTGTTCGATAGGTAACTCGCAAACCAAACGAGGGCCCTGCTCCGTAAACCCATATTTTCCATTCGTTTTAATAGGATTTGTCTATTAATTGTATCGAAGCATTTTGACAAATCACAAAATAATAGGATACTTACCTTTCTTTTTGTCGTCCCTGAGCTGATGCAAGTCCCCTGTCAATTCAAACAGCGCTTGGTCAACGCCCCTACTCGATCGGAAACCATACTGCTCCTTGCATAACTTTAAGTCATTTAAATCATTAAATTTTCATTCAAGGAATAACCTACATTAACATACCTGTTAGGTATGTTCCAGCGCTTCACAGTTCCGGAACTTTTCCGGAAATTTCCGGCGCAGTAGCCGCGCGCAGGAAGAACTGCGTTCCAGCGCGTTGAGTCCCAGAACTCGATCATTTGGGACCACGTTCCAGCGCGGCGAGTTCCGAGAATGTTTCCGGCCAGTTCCGGGACTGTTCGGAAAGAATCGAAGGCAGGGCCCGGGAAAAGAACTTGAAAGGTAACCGGTCATCGACGTGATAACCTACCTAAATACTCATTCCTCATCGCTCACTCCAAGTGAAAACGTGAACGACTTTTACATTTTTCTAGCGCCTAACAGTGTCGGGTAGGCATAATTAAGTCGTCATTTGACCAAATGTAAATTATAAGATTACGCTTTCAAAATTCAGGCGTTTGTGCTCTTTTAAAGAGGCAGACTGAGGAATGGCTACTGCGCAACACGAAAACTCCTACACAAGATCGGGAAGGCTGACTCTCCTCTATGTCAATTTTGCCTCCAAACCGACGAAACACCACAGCACCTCATCTTGGAATGCGAAATGTACGCATCAATCAGAGAGCAACTCCTACAGAGACTGCCAACGATGACCACCAATCCGTTCAACCTTGATCAGGCAGAGGACAACTCAGAAATTTACTGCGTCCTATACGATTACCTACTACAAACTGAAATTACGCTATGACCTATATAAAAGTGATCAAATAATGATATTATTTGTAAAATACTGACATTATTGACGATATCTTCCATTGTAAAATACTTAACAGTGTATAAACATGTACTATCAGGCTGTATGTTGATTCGAAGCCAATAAATTAAAAAAAAAAAAAAAAAAAAAAAAGAGGAAAAGGACAATATAAATATGAGTCAATACAACTCAGAATGCAATTTGCAACTAGGTAAGTATGCTCTTGGGAACAAAAAACAGGCGGAGCTAGGAAAGTCGAAAAATATAAAGGTGAAAGCAATACGTACAGAGTAGGAGGTAAGTTGACCAACTGGGACTAGGACATTTACTATCATGTTAAATGCATTCACGTCTTCAAGTACTTTCGCATTTTAATTTCTTTCCATCTTGTTTTGAAGCGCGTGAGGCAAAAATGAAATAAAAAATAACTTATATTCTGATTGCTTTTTCCTGGTCAATTCAAATTACTCGTAAGTACTATATACCTAGTGATTTATATTGAATAACTCGATTTATGATAACTATAAGATACCTAACTGTTATATTAGGTATAGTTAATCAATGAGAATTATTCTGAATGACTTAGGATTTAGGCATTCAACATTTCACGATCCCATTCTAGCCTTGTCCATCATAATTTGAAGTTGGTGCCAATTTATGTGATTCCAATGAAATACAGAATACTGCGTGAATCGCCTTTCTATGACCCTCCAGGAAATATTAATAGGTATACAATTAGTCAAGGTAACGTAAAAGTAACTCAGATTGAAGAAGAAGGAGGTTACATTTGAGGGCGGGTACCTACATTTGGTCGTTCCAGCGGATCAGTCCGAGAACCGAAAATTTCCGGGACTCTTTCCCACCATTTCAGTTCTTTCTCGGAACCAGTTCCAGAACTCAGTTCCGGGACTCAAAGCGCTGGAACATACCTAAATATCTACTTGCATTAATTTCTCGAGTAGCTCGTCGGCCACCAGCAGCCAGAGCAGGGGTGAGCGCACTCCTCCTTTTATCTCAATTCTATCGAGAGTTAGTGTCCAGAGTGACACATACATAAATATATTGCACTTGCCTGCATTGCGGTTGTTGATGATGGACTAAAGTTTTGCAAATTTGCGAGTTGAAACGTGGAAAAAAGGGTACAATCAGGGAAAATCATTTGAAATTAATATAAAAAATCCAAGATAGTATCAACTCAAAACTTTTTCTCAATGTGTCCAACAAAAAAATATTTGGCCTATCCGATGAGAGTCTCTTGAGCTATCCAAATTGGAACGGCGTCCATGTTGGCCGGTCATCGTTGTTAAAAAACCTGACAAGGTGAGACCAACCTGAACCGAGGTTAGGAACAAAACTAGGATAAAGTGATGACTTACCCCGTTTTCAGAAATATCCAGAGGATTCTCTTAACGTTGTTGTAAAACAAGTGACTCACACTGACCGAATCGATCCGATGGAAGCACAAACTTATCCAGAATTTTTTCAAGTCGCTAGCTGCTGATGGAGAAGGTGGCTAGACTTCCCTAGAAACAGCAGTCATAAGCCGCTTCACAAAAAAAAGTAATTTAACAAAATTTTCAGCAATATTCGGGACCCAAAATTCAAAGGCGTTTTCCCAACATTTAGGATTTTTGACTTGTCAAACGCCTATTCTTGAGGTGCGATATATCGAAGTATTTTGTGGACGTACCATTTTCCTACTCAACACATAATAATATTATAAAAATAACATATTATATATAAATTATATATAAATAACATATTATGTTATTTATAATATATTATTTACTGATAAAATTATAAATACCTACTTATTATTAAATTGTATTTGAAGTTCAATTCTTAGGCATTGGCTTCTGCCACAACTTCTTCCCTTTAGATTTGCCTGAGATCGTACTCCCGTGTTCATTTCCCAATTTCGGCCCCGCATCCACGTCTGGAGTCCACATGGACTCCTGTCCCTTGTCCTTTTCCAGTTTGTCGAGGATTTTCTTGTAGTAGTCTTCAGACATGTCGAGGTACACCGTTACCAGGTTTACGAGGATGTCGCAGAAGTCGTTGAACGAGAGCTGTATTTGGGAATAATTATTATTGAGGGTTATTCTGAATAGTGGTGACACACTACCTACTCATAGCCGTATGTACTGTAACAGTACAACAGTCGTAACTCTCTAGTAGGGATGGCAATCGATCATCAATTATCCCCAAAAATCTGGCACATTTCTTATCGATCATATATTAATCGGTTGAAAAACAAACAAGCAAAATCGATGTTTTTCAACTTCTGGTTTAGGTATTATCTTCGATAATGAACCATTGGAATCGACCAAAGAAAAAAAAAGTTGAACCCCCCTCAAAATTTGTTGGTTTACGTTTCATGATACCTACGTAGATTCAAATAAAACATATCAGCAAATTCTTGACACTGCGGTTTATTATCTTCTTTATGCAGATCACCCTTCTGTTAAATCACTAAATGATTATACAGATTTATTATACACACCCATTCAAACCTTCACCAACCACCTTTCCGCCTCGTTTTGATCACATTGGCCCCACTGTGCGGGGGCAGCCGTCCAGCATCCCACGACCTACCCGCGGCGTTTACGATCTCCCATCCGTAACGCTCCCCTCAATATGGCACCCCCGCCGTAACTTTTCTCCTCGTAAGGAGGGGGGGGGGGACGATCTCCCATCCTTAACGCTCCCCTCAATATGGCTCCCCCGGCGTAACTTTTCTCCTCGTAAGGAGGGGGGGGGGGGAGGACGATCTCATATCCATAACGCTCTGCTCAATATGGCTCCCCCGCCGTACTTCTCTCCTGGTAATGAGGCGGAAGGGGGACGACGATAGAACAATAGCTACATTCTCTTCGAAAATTCGCTAAAAAGAGTAACATTAGGAAAAAAACTATATTACTTTATATTTCATAATATACTTAACATTGAGTGTGTGTGGTTTTGTTGACCGTCAGTAACAATGATGTTGAGGGATGTCGAGGGTCGGTCAAATGAAAATTGATTTATGTGCCAACGTTTCGAAGAATATATTTCTTCATCTTCAGGGCAGTTTCAAAAAATGGAGTCTCCAACAGTTGTAACTCCTGTGCCCTGGATATCTAACTCCATTTTTTGAAACTGCCCTGAAGATGAAGAAATATATTCTTCGAAACGTTGGCACATAAATCAATTTTCATTTGACCGACCCTCGACATCCCTCAACATCATACTTAATATTATTCATGTCACCTAATTTTCAAAATAGATTTTCTTTCAAATAGGAAGTTCCACAGCATGGTTGATAACAACAATAAATTGACATAGGATAAGGAAATAAAATAAGCAAGTGATAGTAAACAAACGGGCGTGGTAAACTAAAAAAATCGTTTTTCTGCTCACTTTTTCAGGAATTCAAATTTTTCATTATTTAAATCCATCATATTTTGCAGAGCCGTGAATGGCTTTGAGCAGCTGGAAACTGGAACATCTCTAAACAATTTTCCTCGACATTTTGGTAAATCTGCATTAGGTACATACCTCTTTCAAGGTCTCAATGCCTAATCTGGATTTTTCAAGAGACTAGTAATTATTAATCACAGAAAATAAACGTTCGGTTGAAGCACTTGTCGCAGGTAAGCAAAATACAAAATTTGTATTTTGCTGTGAATTTATTTCACACAATGTCTTCATATTGGGGGAGGGACAAATCTTTGGTGTCCATAATATGGACACCAAAGATTTGTCCCTCCCTCAATATGATATTATGCTCATATTATGCTTGAAAAGCTTCCTCCAAAGCGATTCTGAGGCGGTGCGATCCTCGTTCCACATTACTAAATTCTCTACTTGACACATATCCTGATTGAAGTACCACTTGAAAGTTCTCGTCGAGCTGAATCCAAAGACTACTTACAATCGGATTTATGTTCAACCGTTCAAAAGTTATAAGCATTAACGTCCTCATAGAAGTGATTATAACACATTTTTTAGTAGTATTTCATTCATAGCGTTTAACGGATGGACAGATTTAAACGCGGATTTTTCATAAACCTTCCCAGATAAATTCTGCGTCAAATGGTACCAGCCTGATGATGAGACAAACAGACAGACAGACACGATTTTGTTATATAGTATAGATGTAGATATCGTCATCGATACTTTACCTCCGATACAATCGAATATCGATATGTTGGCTACCGATGGCCATCCCTACCTCCATCACGGAGCAGCAGACCGACATCACCAATAGCTATCGTCAATTTTGTGATTGATTGATTTTTGGTTTATCTTCAATAATGAACCATTGGAATCGCCCAAAGAAAAAAAATTTTAACCCCCCCTCAAAATTTGTTGGTTTACGTTTCAAGATACGTAGATTCAGAAAATCGAATAAAAAAAAATCCGTCCGTCCGCCGTCCGCGCCACTTTGCCCAGTTAACGTTGAGCTAAAATTACGAAATTTGGTTTCTGGGTTTGGACCAGCCCCACAATGGTCCTCGAAACTTTTCATAACCCTAGGTCAAGGGGAAGGTTCACGGTGGGAATACGAGAATTGAGGCGGTGCACGCTGTAAAGTACCTTGGAGTAACCCTGAACCGCCAACTGAACCCCGCTGCGCATGTGGACACCCTTCTTACCAAGGCCATGCAGGTGGCTGGGAGCGTTCGGAGATTGTCGGGCCGAGGGTGGGGCGCGAACTTTGACCAGCGGCTGCACTATTATAAGACAGTGTTTCTTCCGGCAATTACTTATGCAGCATCAACGTGGTGGGACCAACCAAGCGGAGGCATACGCCTGAAGATTTTGCGGCTCCAAAGAGCGGCACTCCTTGCTGTGACCAGGGGCTATAGAACGGCCTCATGACCTGGCAATGGACATGAGAGTGGCTGAGGCGGCTGTGCGATGGCCCGCTAGAACCTGTGCACGGGTTCACCCAGAACTCCTGGCGGAGACCCGGGCTACATCCTCCGTACAGGACAAGAGCAAGGAAATAGTGGAGTGGGGGTTCCGCAAGTGGCAGCAGCGTTGGGATGCTGGAACGACAGGCAGACTGACTCACGGCTACCTTCCCAATGTCAGGCAAAGAATGGAGACCAGATGGCTGCAGCCGAGTTATGAAGTTACCCAATTACTCACAGGCCATGGTAACTTCAGTGGGAAGCTGCATGAATTTAGACGCCGTGACACCCCGGCCTGTCCGTGCAGAGAGCCCCAGGAACTGGCTGAGCATGTGGTCCGCTACTGCCCTATGTACAATGCCCAGCGAGAAGAAATGGTGGGTGCAGCAGTCTATGGCGCTAGCCTCGACAGCCTTCTGTCTACAAAAGAAAGCTGTAGCAGATTCCATGCATTCTGCAAGGTATGGTCACGCATGAGAGGAGAGGGCGCGGAACCCCCACCCCCCTCGGACGACTGAGTACTGGGGTCCTTTTTAGATTAGTGTAGATTAGGAATAGGTTAGCTTAGCATAGGTTAGGATTAGCGGTGGGAGGAAATTCATACAAGTACTCGCCACAGTAGAATAGACATATGTGATACTAGTTTAATGTTAACGATCTGTGATAATTACATGTTAGATTAGGCCTTTTTAAATTGTGTGCTTGAATGGATTGAGTGGCGGAGGTGTCTACCGGTCTTGGGGGGGCAGCAAACCGGTAGGTGATTATAATTTTGCCTTTGTTGATTTCTTTTGTTTGTTCTTTTATTTTGATTTTGTTAATTTACTTAGGGCTGTTCGGCCTCCTGCAAAAAAAGCTCTGCCACAACGGGTGCCAGGAGGCCATCTAGGAAGGGTGGGCCCGGGACCGGTGGGATTCCTCCAATCCCTCGGTCTATTGTGTGAATGCAACAACTGTGAATGTGTTTGTTATTGGCGTGACTGTAATTTATTACCGTGTGAAAGTATTACACATAAGCAACCCGACTGTGATTACCGCGTTCCTCTATGATAACTGATTAACTGTGATAACCTAGGCTAGCTTAGGATAAGGACGGGGAGGAAATTTATAGTAGTACTCACCCGTCACGCCTGTTTGTTAATAAATGCCTGCCGATGATTGAAGAGCCGCAAGATACAAGAAGAGGCGGCGAGTAATGAGGCCGAGCGATATATATATAATGACAAGCCTGCCGAAGATTGAAGTGCCGCAAGATATAAGAAGAGGCGGCGAGTAATGAGGCCGAGCTAAAATACCTACGAGAAATGCCTGCCAATGACGGAAGAACCACAAGTTATGAGAAGAGGTGGGGAGTACAGAGGCTGAGCTACGTAGAAGATGGATCACTTCCCACAGAAAGTGATCTACCCCTCTGCCCCTACAACATCCCGTACAAAACCCGGTACCTCCTCGTGGTCCGTCTGGACATGCTTTGCATGACTAAGACCGGAGGGGGCAGAAAAAAGGGGGTCCTGCTGTGCTTGGCATAGAAAATGCCATAAGCCTGCCCTGGAGATAATGAGCCTGAAAAACATTGTTATGGGCCACTTGCCTAGGTACAATGTTCAAAAGATCAGTGCACAGCAGGACGGGGTACGGCGTACGGGGGACGGCGTACGGCGGACGGACGGATTTTTTTTTATTCGATTTTCTGAATCTACGTGTCTTGAAACGTAAACCAACAAATTTTGAGGGGAGGTTAAAAAATTTTTTTCTTTGGGCGATTCCAATGGTTCATTATCGAAGATAATAAACCAAAATCCGTCCGTCCGCCGTACGCCGTCCGCGCCACTATGCCCAGTTAGCGTTGAGTTAAAATTACGAAATTTGGTTTTGGGTTTGGACCAGCCCCACAATGGTCCTCGAAACTTTTCATAACCCTAGGTCAAGGGGAAGGGGTTCAAAACGAAATTTAAAATTTCGACAATGTCATATCTCCAAATATTTAACTGAACCGCGTTATTTTCAGTTCACTTTTGAATGACCTGAAAAATTACGAATTTTTAAAGACCAATTGGATGTTTGTGCGACCAGCCGTTCGTTCACAGTGAGCGCGCAAAGGTTTAGGAAAAACACTAAACTTCGCGTCGAAAACGGCCGTTAGGTGAGTCAACCCACAGACGCCCAGAATAAAACTACCTTTTTTCATCTTCCCGGTAAACTACAGTCTAGAAATTTTAACCGTGAGTCGGGGATAGATCACATTGCAATATTCACTCGGTGTCTCATCTGTAAAATTGTTTAAATAATACCTTTTTGTAATAATACAAATTAAATTTTGATGATGAGCTATTCACTTGAAATTTTAAAAATAGGTCAGAACTGGAGCACAATGCAATATTCACTCGGTTTCTTGTCTGTAAAATTGTTTAAATAATACCTATTAGTTTAAACAAATTAAATTTTGATGATATGCTACATACTTGAAATTTTAAATATAGGTCAGAAATGGATGACATTTCAATATTCACTCGGTTTGTATGACATGGTATGAGTATGGTATATTATTGTATGTATGATTTCGTATAGTACAGTATGGTATGATAGGAAAGAAATTTGTAAGGTATGGTATGAGTACGGTGAGAATATGGTATGGTGCCGATTTGCAACACAGTCTGGTATAGACGGAAGGGTGATCTGCACAAGGAAGATAATAAACCGTTGTGTCAAGAATTTGCAGGGTTTTTTGTTCTGAGGTACGTTTCGTGCTACGGAAATGAAGGTAATTTCGAATGTTTGTTGGTAGGTACTTCTTTTATAGAAAAATTATATCTGTACATTTTATTTGTACCTAATTAATTCATCATCTCTATCAATCAGGTTCTGCACAAAGGAACCCAGTCGATTCCAACAGCCGGATATCGTATTAATTAATAATTATTATTAATAAATACAAATTATGAATACCTAACATTAAATTATGATAATTTTCGCTAGGTTTTTTCTTTGGGTGATTCCAATGGTTCATTATCAAAGATAATAAACCAAAATGCGTCCGTCTGCCGTACGCCGTCCGCGGCACTTTGCCCAGTTAGCTTTGAGCTAAAATTTTGAACTTTTTTTTACGGGTTCCGACCAACCCCACAATGATCCTCGTCAAGGGGAAGGGGTTCAAAAAGAATTTTGAAATTATGAAAATTCCAAAACTCGAAAAATTCATATGGAACGGTCTATTTTGGTTTATTATCTTCGATAATGAACCATTGGAATCGCCCAAAGAAAAAAAAATTTTAACCCCCCCTCAAAATTTGTTGGTTTACGTTTCAAGATACGTAGATTCAGAAAATCGAATAAAAAAAAATCCGTCCGTCCGCCGTACGCCGTCCGCCGTCCGCGCCACTTTGCCCAGTTAGCGTTGAGTTAAAATTACGAAATTTTTTTTATGGGTTTCGACCAACCCCACAATGGTCCTCTAAACTTTTCATAACCCTAGGTCAAGGGGAAGGGGTTCAAAACGAATTTTGAAATTTTGAAAATTTCATATCTCGAAAAATTCATATAGAACGGTATGTTTTTTATTTCATATTTAGATAGAGTTTGTTCCGTAGAATTTTTTAAGACCATCCGCAGCTTTATACGACCAGCCGTTCGTTCACAATGACGGCTCAAAGATTGTGCCTCACTACAGGATCGTGAATCAAACTGTTGAAATACAGGTCCATTTTCATACTAACAAGCTCTTTGGAACATCATATGGCTTAAGTGATGTCGAGTTTGTTGTTCTGAGGTGCGTTTCGTGCTACGGAAATGAAGGTAATTTCGAATGTTGGTTGGTAGGTAATTCTTTTATAGAAACTTTATTACCGACGTAGTATTAAAAACCCCAGAATTATATCGTATTAATTAATCATAATTAATAATAATTATTATTAATAATAAATACAAATTATTAATACCTAACAATAAATTATAATAATTTTCACTTGGTACTTGATAAAATTGTTAATAATTAGTGATAATTGATAATAATAATTAATCTAACATTTAGGATCTAGACATTTAGACCTAGTGATCTAGACAGAAGGGTGATCTGTACAAAGAAGATAATGAACCGTTGTGTCAAGAATTTGCAGAGTTTTTGGTTTATTATCTTCGATAATGAACCATTGGAATCGCCCAAAGAAAAATTTTTTTTAACCCCCCCTCAAAATTTGTTGGTTTACGTTTCAAGATACGTAGATTCAGAAAATCGAATAAAAAAAAACTCTGCAAATTCTTGACACACCGGTTTATTATCTTCCTTGTGCAGATCACCCTTCTGTCTACACCAGACTGTGTTGCAAATCGGCACCATACCATATTCTCACCGTACTCATACCATACCATACGAATTTCTTTCCTATCATACCATACTGTACTATACCAAATCATACATACAATAATATACCATACCATACTCATACCATGTCATACAAACCGAGTGAATATTGAAATGTCGTCCATTTCTGACCTATATTTAAAATTTCAAGTATCTAGCTCATCATCAAAATTTAATTTGTTTAAACAAATAGGTATTATTTAAACAATTTTACAGACAAGAAAACGAGTGAATATTGCATTGTGATCCAGTTCTGAACTATTTTTAAAATTTCAAGTCAACAGCTCATCATCAAAATTAAATTTGTATTATTACAAAAAGGTATTATTTAAACAATTTTACAGATGAGAAACCGAGTGAATATTGCAATGTGGTCTATCCCCGACTCACGGTTAAAATTTCTAGACTGTAGTTTACCGGGAAGATGAAAAACGTAGTTTTATTCTGGGCGTCTGGAGGTTGGGTCACATAACGGCCGTTTTCGACGCGAAAGTTTAGTGTTTTTCCTAAACCTTTGCGCGCTCACTGTGAACGAACGGCTGGTCGCACAAAAATCCAATTGGTCTTAAAAGATTCGTAATTTTTCAGGTCATTCAAAAGTGAACTAAAAATTACACTGTTCAGTTGAATATTTTGAGATATGACATCGTCGAAATTTTAAATTTCGTTTTGAACCCCTTCCCCTTGACCTAGGGTTATGAAAAGTTTCGAGGATCATTGTGGGGCTGGTCCTAACCCAGAAACCAAATTTCGTAATTTTAGCTCAACGCTAACTGGGCAAAGTGCCACGGACGGCGGACGGCGGACGGGGGACGGCGGACGGGGGACGGCGTACGGCGGACGGACGGATTTTTTTTTATTCGATTTTCTGAATCTACGTATCCTGAAACGTAAACCAACAAATTTTGAGGGGGGGTTAAAAAATTTTTTTCTTTGGGCGATTCCAATGGTTCATTATCGAAGATAATAAACCAAAATCCGTCCGTCCGCCGTACGCCGTACGCCGTCCGCCGTACGCCGTCCGCGCCACTTTGCCCAGTTAGCGTTGAGTTAAAATTACGAAATTTTTTTTATGGGTTTCGACCAACCCCACAATGGTCCTCGAAACTTTTCATAACCCTAGGTCAAGGGGAAGGGGTTCAAAACGAATTTTGAAAATTTGAAAATCTCATATCTCGAAAAATTCATATAGAACGGTATGTTTTTTATTTCATATTTAGATAGAGTTTGTTCCGTAGAATTTTTTAAGACCATCCGCAGCTTTGTACGACCAGCCGTTCGTTCACAATGAGGGCTCAAAGATTGTGCCTCACAACACGATCGTGTATCAAACTGTTGAAATACAGGTCCATTTTCATACTAACAAGCTCTTTGGAACATCATATGGCTTAAGTGATGTCGAGTTTGTTGTTCTGAGGTGCGTTTCGTGCTGCGGAAATGAAGATAATTTCGAATGTTTGTTGGTAGGTACTTCTTTTATAGAAAAATTATTACCGACGTAGTATTAAAAACCCCAGAATTATATCGTATTTATTAATCATAATTAATAATTATTATTATTAATAATAAATACGAATTATTAATACCTAACAATAAATTATAATAATTTTCAGTAGGTACTTGATAAAATTGTTAATAATTAGTGATAATTGATAATAATAATTAATCTAACATTTAGGATCTAGACATTTAGACCTAGTGATCTAGACAGAAGGGTGATCTGTACAAAGAAGATAATGAACCGTTGTGTCAAGAATTTGCAGAGTTTTTCATTACATATTTAGATAGAGTTTATTTTTTATTAAGTATTTTTTAAGACCATCCACAGCTCGTTCACAATGACGGCTCAAAGTTGAAGCAGATCGAAAATCGTCCACATGAGAGTGAATCGTAAGGCAGCCTGTCGGGTCCATTTTCAAACTGGCCCAGCTGATTCAAACAGCACAATGTCATGGTTTTCAAATATCGATTTAATAAATAATATTTAATAATAATGATTAATAATGAAGCATAAAAGTTATTAATAACCAACAATAAATATTAATAATTTACACTACTTGATAATAATTAATGATGATTCATAATAATAATTCATCTATCATTCAGTAATCTAGACAGAAGGGTGATCTGTTTAATGACGATTCGTAATATTCGTGGAACTGCAGTGGGAGCGGCGAACAGGGAGGGGAGTCGGAGAGTTCTCTTTCTACGCCATCTCTACATCCACCCACTATATAAATTTTATGTACCTACGTGTGGGTGGGGATGTTATGATTACTGTAGTTGTGGCGTGGGAGCGGTAAGGGGGGTTCAACGATTACTGTAGTTGTGGTGGGAGGGTGGAGAGGGGGTGTAACATTTACAGTAGTTGTGACGGAGAAGTGGTGAGGGGGTTTAACGATTACAGTAGTTGTGGTGGGAGAGTGGAGTGGGGGTGTAACATTTACAGTAGTTTTGGCTTGGGAGTGGAGAGGGGGAGGGAGAGCGTAAGAATTAAGGGACAACTCCCGCCTCCCCCCTCATCTGCCCGATATCCGCCTGCTCACCCACCTCCATTCACATTCACCCACAATTTAAATTTAAGTATTTGTTGCGAGGGGTGGAGAGGGGGAGAGAGAGGGCGACAGAATTAAGGGACAACTCACGCCTCCCCAAAATAAAGGGATGGTTAGGGATGGGATCATCATTTAGGTAGGTATATAAATAATTTATAGGCCATGCCTGAGCTAGTGACGCCTATTCAAACCATTTGTTGGCCCATTCCTCCAATTCTGGATATTGTATGCAGATCAGTGTGATCTACACAGAAAGGTGATCTGTACAAAGAAGATAATTAACCGTTGTGTCAAGAATTTGCAAGAGTTTTTTTTTTTTTTTTTTTTTTTTTAATTCGATTTTCTGAATCTACCTATCTTGACTGTAGGAACTCCTCAATCATAACTCCTCAACCTATCGATATTTCGATAGTATCGGAGGTAACGTATCGATGACGATATTAAATATTAAAAAATACGATAAAAGATGACGATATTAAAAAATACGATAAATTTTATCGTATAGCTCAGTATCGATACTTTTTTCAACCGATAGTATCGATCAAAAATATCGGTTGATGAATACATTCAATTAAAAAACTATGTAAATAGGTACCTAAGCCCAACTGTAATGACAATTTTTTGGCAATGAGTTTTTGACTATAGTTTTCATACCTATTTAAACATAAGCATGTGTACGACACAGGCAAACTAACATAAATTAGAACACAGACACCTTCACTAACTTTTATCAAAATCAACATACCCTTCTTCTTCTTTCCATTTTCCTGTCCATGCCGACGCCATGATGGGCACATTTAAAGTGAAATTTACTCATGAAGGATAGAACGTCCATGGAACTACATAGTAGAAAGCTCTATTAGTTCACCCACAACCCTCAGATTTTGGTTTATTATCTTTGATAATTAAACATTGGAATCGACCAAAGAAATGTTTTTAACCCCCCCCCCCCCCCCCTCAAAATTTGTTGGTTTACGTTTAATGATACGTAGATTCAGAAAATCAAATTTAAAAAAATCCGTCCGTACGCCGTCCGCGTCACTTTGCCCAGTTAGCGTTGTGCTAAAATTACGAAATTTGGTTTGCGGTTTCGGACTAAATTCATAACTCGAAAAATTCAATGGATCGTGATGGTTTTGTTAAATAATGACGCCGATGTAAATGGATAATTCTGTAATTCGCAATTACATAGTGTTAATTTTTTAGAATTTTTTTAAGACCATCTGCAGCTTTGTTCGACCAGCCGTTAGTTCACAATGAGGGCTCAAAGGTTGAGGCGGTATGAACTTGCCAACACGATCGCGAATCAAACGGTTGAAATACAGGCCAATGTTCACACTAAGGAACTGCTGCTTGGAACATCACATGGTTTTTGCGATGTGATGAGGGTGTAGAATGTTGAGAAAGAAGGAATCTGCCCTCTTAGCTCAATTTTGAGTAGTCGTTTGGCCGATTTTACGCCGGTTTCTCTCAGTGAGGCACATGGGGTGGAATAAATTTCCAGGTGGTGCCATGTGGGAGCGCCTATCAAAGGCTAGACGAAGCTCCCGAAGGTGGTTGCTCGCCCCAGAAAAGTTTCCGCCATTATCCGTCCATACTACAGACGGATGTCCCCTCCGAGCCACAAAACGATCGTAAGCTTGGAGGAAAGCATCCGTTGTGAGCCCAATTACTGGCTTAAGGAGGACGGTGTGGGTTACCAAGCAAACAAACACACCCAGGTAAGCATCCACAGAGGTAGGTACCACTTATGGTAACTTTGAAGGGGCCGGCAGAATCTATGCCCACTTGATTGAAGGGGGCGGAAAAATTGACCCGATCAGGGAGCAACTGACCCATTTGTGGTTGACATGGTATTGGATTTAATGAAAAGCACCGGGGGCAAGTTGGCGACCATTGACTAAACAAAACTTCTGATTAATAGATCCCAGCGTAGATCGACGGCAACATGGAGACAGATCTCATGATAACGTTTTATGATAAGGGGGGTAAGCGCGGCATTAGATGGGAGAAAAGCTGGGTGCTTTGAGTGAGGAGATAACGGAGCGTAGTGGAGACGGCCCCCAACACGGAGTTCTTGGAACTACGGGTTCTGAATTGACGGTAATGCCGTCGAGAACGACCTCGGGGGCAAAGAGACGTTGAGCCCTCCAACTCAACACATCAAGAGATTCTTGGATTTCAACAGGGGAAAGTTCACCAGTGCGTTTTTGAGATTTATGTCATGAATTGAATTTGATTCGTAATATCCACCCCACGACATTTTGCAGTATTTTAAAGGAAGAGAATTTGTGTTCAAGCGAATCGTCGAGCGAGGGAATAGAAATATTTATAGAAAAATTATTGCCGACGTAGGTAGATGGAATCAAAAACCCCAGAATTATATGGGTATGTTATGCCCCAGCAAAACATATTTCATTTATTAATCTATCAAAATACTGAATAAAAAGACAAGACCTCGCACGAGGAGAAAATTCACCCCCCTCGCTCCAGAAGGGACGGGAACCGCGATCCCTACCCCTCGGTTCACCTTGCCCCTCCCTGTTGACGAGGGTCCCACTCTCCTGACCAACGCTAGCAGGGAAGGGATTCTAGTATAAAGCCACTGAGCATCAGAGCTCAAGCGATCTACGATTTTGCTCTTGAATAACTAACTTCTCCTCTTAACCCTTGTGCCAGTGTCTAATATTTTTAAAACGAAAAACTATCTTCTTTTCTTTACCCTTCAATTTTACCTTGTTAAAGTTCTAGCCAACAACGGAGGTAAGCTGGTTAGTAAACTCTGGAAGTTAGGTTGCCTACTTGGAACAATTCATTCAGAACCATACGATAGCGCGCTGTCAAGGTTGCCTTTCGGATATTCTAGCTTTGACTTATGGGGTATATCATAGCGCGTCTGACCGGATGCCTTTGAGACCACTCAGTTCGTCATTGGTGACTAGACTTGGGTACTGAAGTCGAAGAAATTCCAAGTGTGCGCGCCCATAAAAACTTCCCTTAGTAATTTGTCTAACAAACAGATTCCTAAGCGAATTACTAACAGAGTTTACAAAACCATACTAACTCCATTGGGAAGCTTTTAACAAGTATATTAGTAAATTCATGTAAAGGAGTCAGAACAGTGGTAATCCCGACGCGAGTGAATCGTAACATTAACCATGATAGCGGGAAAATCAACACAAACCGTGGAGGCGATCTCAAAAGCTAGCAGGAATCTTCCTCCGTTCTTCGCACAAGACCCAAACCTCTGGTTCCTACAAGTGAATGCACAGTTCGCGGCCGATAAAATAACCTCACAAACGACAAAATTCAACACGGTTATCAGCCAGTTGCCCACTGATGTGCTTCAACTACTAACGGACATCATCGAGACACCCGGGGATCATCCTTTTGATTAACTAAAGATACGAGTACTATCACTATACGGTTCATCTAAACAAGCCAGGATCCTCGCTCTAGTTGATGGTACCGGAATCGGGGACCAGAAACCATCTCATGCATACAACAGAATGAAATACCTCGTTGGAAATTCTACAGCCGCGGAAATAATATCAGCATTATGGATGAGACAGCTTCCACCGAACGTTCAACAATCTTTGATAACCTCCAACGAAAATGACCCGGACAAATTGGCACTATTGGCGGACAGAATAACAGAAGTGAACCAGCCCGTTATAGCGGCAACTTCTACGACAACCGACTTAGACGAAATTAAACAGCAGATCAACTATCTCAGCAGAGCAATAGCGGATTTACATTCGTCAAACAACGGTACATTCCGAGAAAATGGAAATTCATCTCGTTACAACCGCCCAAGCCGTGAGAGAGACAGGAGCAACAGTAGAGACAGCAGAACAAAAAGCCCGACGCCAGGACCAAACAAGGTATGCAAATTTCATGCAAAATTGGGAAAAAAGGCCTTTAAATGCGAAAAACCCTTCGAATTTCCAAAAAACTAATTTCTGCCGCTCTTCTTAAACATACCAACGTCGCTAACCGTCTATTCATTCACTGCAAAACGTCAAAACTGCCTTTCCTCGTAGACACAGGAGCTACAACGAGTGTGCTACCTACTAGCCTACTAAAACGCCTACCGAAACCGTCTGGCACAATTTACGCTGCCAACGAGTCACAAATTCGAACGTACGGCACAAAACAGGCAACTATCATGCTCAATGGCACAGAATACAAATGGGAATTTTTACTAGCAAACATCCCTAAGGCAATTCTCGGCGCCGATTTCCTCCTCCACTACAATCTTCAAGTGGACCTCAGGAGAAAAGCATTAATAGTAGCACACTCGGGCAAAATAATACCAGGAACAATTGGCGGCATTCAATGTGCAAACAGTGAAATTAAATTCGTGCACCACGACTCCAAATATGCATCTATATTGTCAAAATTTGCGAGTGTTACTTCCCCCAACGCATCCACAAAGTACAAGGATACGGGGGTTTTACACCATATAGAAACCATAGGACGTCCCTGCACAGCAAAAGCACGACGGTTAGCACCGGATCATGGAAGAAAGTATGCAAAATTCTTGACAAAATTTGCATAATAATATGTCACGAAAAGTCAGTTCAGGGGAGAGATGGAAAAACTTCAAATTCAAATCTGATGTCTTATGCAAACGTTTTGCAGAACCAGCAATTGCTAGCACAGCGGTCAAGCAGGAGACAATCTATCGATCCCAGCCATAATGAAATGCAAGTTAAAATAAATCAAATTTTCGAAATTGTCACAAATCTCACTCAGAGTGTTAACAACCTGAATGAGCGTGTTGGCAAAATTGAACGCAAGGGCTCGAAAAAATCATCATGAAAAGTGTCAAAATACTTTGCTGGAATGCCAATGGCCTCGCTTCACGGAAAAATGAGCTTCAGTTGGCACTAGACTACAATCATGTTGATATCTGTCTCATATCTGAGACGCACTTCACCAAAGAATCTTTCTGCAGACTCAAGGGGTACAAATGCTACCATGCCATTCATCCGAGCAACAATGCCCGTGGTGGAAGTGCAGTGATCATCAAAGAAAACCTGGCCCATCAGGAGTATATCAAAATTGAAAATGAAGCAGTCCAGATGTGTGCTCTTGAGATAAAAACTAATTCATTTCTGATTACTGTCGCAAGCATATACTGTCCACCTAAGTACAAAACTAAATATGAAGAATACAAGAACATCTTGGCCCAACTTGGAAATCGTTTCATTCTCGGAGGCGACTTCAATGCAAAAAACACTGACTGGGGATCGAGATTAACCACCGAAAAGGGACGCAGACTCCATCAAGCAATTATTGATGACAACTGTGAGGCACATTCTACTGGGAAACCAACCTACTGGCCCACTGACCCAAACAAAACTCCAGACCTGATTGACTTCTTCGTTGTAAAGAATATCTCAGCAAACTACCTTCTTGTAGAGGAAAACCATGACTTGAGTTCAGATCATTCCCCAATTGCTCTGACGCTTAGTGATTGAATCATACAGAAGCCACACAAACCGTACTTGGTCAATCATAAGACAAATTGGGAACGTTTCAAACAAGACATTTGCAGGTATATTGATTTGAGCAAGCCTATACACACGCCAGATGATGTGGAAAGTGAGCTCGAACATCTCGTTTGCAGCATTCAGATAGTTGCATGGGACAACACACCTGCAATCTCAAGAAGGCTCAAAGGTATCAATTATCCACGAGAAATAGTCTCTGCAATCAAGAAAAAACGAAAGGCCAGAAAACGATGGCAAGCTACCAGAGCACCACATCACAAGTCTGAATGGTACAAAACACAAAGTGAACTGAAGTCGCTGATGGAGGAGATCAATGAAGAAACTCATGAACACTTCATCACAGAGCTAACGAGTCATCGTGATACCGATTACTCACTTTGGAAGGCTACACAATATCTCAAGAGGCCTGTTACTCATGCTGCACCTATTGCGAGTGGAAACGAGAAATGGGCAAGGAGCAACCAAGACAAAGCCAATACTTTTGCAGACCATCTTGCGAATATATTCACTCCGAATCTCGCAATGGCGGATGAACCGCCGCTAGAGGAAACACCTCCACTTGATCAGGACATTGATATCCCATTAGTTACCATCAAAGAGATAAAACAGGTGATCAGCAAGGATATCAACCCAAAAAAGGCACCAGGCTATGACCTTATCACTGGACAAATCCTCCAGCACCTACCGCGTAAAGCTATCGCAAAAATAGTCATGATCATCAATGCGGTAATCAAACTTCGAAGCGTCCCTCAGCTGTGGAAGATAGCAGAAGTCATTATGATTCCCAAACCAGGCAAGCCACCAGGGCAACCAAGTTCATACAGACCAATTTCACTTCTACCAGTGTTATCTAAACTGTTCGAAAAATTGATACACAGAAGACTAATACCAATTATTGAAGAACGAAAGCTGATCCCACGACATCAGTTTGGATTTAGGCAGAAACACTCAACAATCGACCAAGTCCATCGGATAACACACATCATCGAAGAAGCATTTGAGAAAAATAGAGTATGTTCTGCCATTTTCCTTGACGTCACTCAGGCGTTTGACAAGGTCTGGCATGAAGGACTCAACTACAAGCTGCGTAAGGCCCTGCCAATAAAGTATGCTGAGTTGCTTCAATCGTACCTCACTAATCGTTACTTCAGGATAAAGCAAGATGATGCATTTTCAGAACCAAAACCGATATGTGCAGGAGTCCCGCAAGGGAGTGTACTTGGCCCACTCCTGTACGTCCTGTATACCAGCGATCTCCCAGAAATTGAAATGAACACCACAGCCACTTTCGCAGACGATACAGCGATATTGGCAGTTGGAGACAGCAACATTGAGTCAATGACCAAGTTAAAGCGGTCAATATCTAGCATACAACAATGGACAGCGAAATGGAGAATCAAAATGAATGAAACTGTCGTAACCTTACATGTTTGAATTGAGAAATGTGATAGAGAAAAGATTCGAAAAACACATCTGATTGAGAACGACGTATAATCACCAAAACTGTACAAGTTGCTAAATCATAAGATCGTCACAGCAGGGAGGTTGCATCATGGCTCCTACATGGAGTCTACTACGAACATGGATTATAACAACTCTCCCCCACAAAATTGAATTCAGATAAAATTTAAGCACATGTCGAATAAATTGAATTGAAAATTGAACGTGAGATTGAGTGGAAGAAAACCTGATTGCAAACAACTTTCTTAGAAATTTAAATACAGAATAAAAATTAAAAACCAATGAAATTTGAAATAGATGTGACGTTACATAAAAGTTAAGTCGGGAGCTGGTAAAACTTGGTTTTTAAAAAATGTTATTTTTATTCACACGACTTAAACAATTGAAACGATCAAAGTTACAGTTAACACTTGTGAGAATATTCAATCGGAAATCGGGCAGAGTAACGACGTGACGGACAGAACGGCGTGAAGAGACTGACCAGCGGGAGTCGAGCGCGGAGTATTTATAGGCTCGGGCGCTGGGTTCAGTAGTATCAGCAATAATGAGGAGAATTGGTGATATAACACCTCCCTTTCCCGAAGAATTTTGCCGGAACGGGAAAATGGGAGCTGAAGTGAAAACAAAAATGATTATTACACGTCCCATCCCGATCACCGATGTACATACCAAAACAAATATAATAGACACGACATAACAATATGGCACAATATGGCACAACATAAAGGAAATATAGTAAAGCAATAACAGCAAATACAACATTAAGGAAACAAAGTAAATACAACATAAAGTAAACAAAGTAAATACAGATGATACCAATACAAAAATGATGATACAGGCAACACAGGTAATACAGACGATACAAATACAAATTACAATGAAAATACAACAAAATACAGGAAAATACAAGAAACCACGTTATACAAAACATATACAATACAATACCGTCGCCGTGCGGCGGAGCAAATACGGGTAGTTAAGAAGGGTTGGGGGGCGAAATTTGGATGGTGGTACGACGTCGCTGGTAATTACGGAAAGCATAACCGAACACCGACGCAATAAGCAAGTAAAGGAGCACGGTCCAGATGCTGGGAGATACAGACGGGTACCAGTCGTCACCGTCGTCAAGTTGCAGGGGGTTGAGATTTAAGTGAAGGTTATCTATCGCCTTTAAATTAATGGTATCCATGTGGAGTGCCATGCGCGTGAGATTAAGGGAGTCAATGTTGACGGGCGGCAAGCTCAACAAGGTCGGGGTCCCGATACTAGTTAAATGCACAGACATAAGAATATCATGATAGTAAACGGAATCTGAATTGGGATTGATGAGGTAAATGCCTTTAAGGGTGAGAGTCTCAGATTGACTGTTGCTACTAATCCTAATCTGATCTTCCTGCGGTAGTACGGCTAAGAGGTGATTAGTTTCGGGGATCATCGATAGGTAATTCGCGGAAATATGCAATTTAGTGAACTGGCAGTGAGCGGTGGAACCGTTTGACAGAACGCCGCGTTCGCAGTCCGCGTCGGCGTAGGATAAGGTTTCGGTGTTACAATAAAAGATCTCGTTGTGAACACATCTGCCTAAGAGCGGGAGGATCTCATCACTATCAGATCTTTTCAACAAGTATGTGTGACGGGGAACTATGGTGGCGTAAGCACCATCTATTGGCCAGGGTACAGGGTATAAATAGTGTAAGTGATAGTCCGCTTTCTTGTACACAGGTAACGTCAAGAAATATACAATTCTGTCGCTGTGAATGCTGCAAGAAACTTTGATTAATGACTCGTAGGTCAGTACATTGGTCAGGTTTAATGATAATTGAGCCAATTGTGATTCTAGGACATGCGTACTGATAATACTCGGATGTAACACACCCAATTTACAAAATGTTATGGACGTTTCTATTTCGGAAAGTACATTAAAGATAAAGTTCATTGACGTTTGAAGATGGTACAACATTTCTTTATAGAGTATAAGTTGAGAGTTGAAAGAATTCAAAACGGCATTCAAGTCGCCGAACTTGGCTTTGATCTGATCATTATTAAATTGAATGGTGCGGAGGGTCTGATTATAGTTAGCAATAAGTTCGTTGACCACAGCGTATTGGTTACTGAATTTTTTGTCCTTCCGTTCTAAGTCGTGTAGAATTTTGTCAAACCTTTCCTTGTCGTCATTGTCTAAATTTCCCGTGATGGCTTTAATAACTGTTCCAAGTCCGTTTATTAGTCCTCTCTTTTGTCGGGTATTTCCGTGAAGTCTAACGTTGGATATTTTTTGTTGTACTAGCGATTGGATGTGTTTGAAAAAGGAACAGTATTCGTCGATTTTGTCGTGAAGTCCTCGGGTTCGTAGTATATGAGTTACGAGGAGGGAATAGTTAGAGTTTAAGTTGTCCACTTCTGTGTAGATGCTTGATAGGTCGTAGTAGTGCGTCAAAATATATTCTGTTTCTTCTAATTTTGCTGGTCCTATGTCTATTGGGATAACGCCTCCGCTTCGGTCAAGATTCTTAACTTCCGCGCCTCGTGATACAGCGATGATCAACAACCTGAAAGTTATGATTATGGTTATTTCCTGGGTCCTTGGTGTTTATTTTGAGTAGTGTGAGTAGTTAAAGGGGTGGGGTCGTCTGAGTCGTCTGAACTGTCTGAACTTATTCCAACCAATCCCATTATGTTCTTGGGCCGACGAATGTTCGCTACATGGACCTTTTTCTGAGTGTTATGGTGTCTGGGTATGATTTCAATGGTCTTGCTTTCTGGGTTGATATGTTGAACTTGCTCTTTATTATATCTATTTTTCGTTTTGCTCATGATCTGTTTATTTTTGACAAAGATAGTTGAGGGGAGTTCCGGTACATCTTCTCTGCGTTCGTTAAGTCGGTCGATAACTTGTTCTTTCGTTTGACTACTACGACTGTGTATTTGAGAGTATAGTAGCGCTAACCGTTCTTTGTGTTTTGACGTATACTCGTTCACTAATCTTTGTTCGAGGTTCAAATCAAGTAGGTGGTCTTGTTCAATGTGGCCGTATACTACTTCGAATGGGGTAAGGTGAGTTACAGAATGGATGGAATTATTATAGCCTATCAGGGCATAACGAACTTTGACGACCAGCGAGTCGCATGAGAATTCTTGTCTGTTGTTGAATAGTCTAATGTGTTCAATAAGTGTTGAGTGAAATCGCTCAATTATGCCGTTACTATTAGGGTTTTGACTGCAGATAAAGTGTATCTCTACTTTATGGAGAGCCAGAAGTTCTTTGACCAGTGAGGAGTCAAATTCGGCTCCGTTGTCTGATACAATTTTGTTCGGGATTCCATGGTGGGAAAAGTATGTTAAAAGGTTCTTTGCTACATCTAAGCTGGTATTAGAGGTTAAGGAATATGCCTGGGCATATTTGGAAAATGCGTCAACAATAGTTAAGAATTTATGACCGTCTAATGTGTACTATTTCAAATCGGATTTGAAATCGGATTTTGACAGTTCCGCAGTGATTCTTGTTTTGTTTCCAAATAATTTCGTTACTTTAGGGGGTTTTGGGTTTCCAGTTACTTCTTTTAGGATTATTTGACGCAAACCATGATTTACAACACTTTGTCTAATCGGGATAGTGAGGATGGTGTTTCCCTCAGCGTTAGAATGGACCGTAGTGTCTGTTTCTGATTCCGGGGTGTTTACAGCCATTGACTGACTGTCAGTCGGTTTAGCGGTTGTTTGCCTATAGGTGTTCATGATTTCATTGATGACGTCACGCATTTCTGCGTCACCATGGACTTCGTCCAGTAGGTCTCGTAAAGCGTCTTCGTCACTAAAAATGTCGAGTTCAGGGGTTAATTTTGATGTGGAGGGCTGGGGGCTGTCGTTATTATTTAATTCAATTCTGGACAAGGCATCAGCAACGTGATTGGTTGAGCCAGGTTTATATTTAATTACAAAATCGTAATCGCTCAGCTTTAAGCGCCATCGGAACAGTTTGGATGAACAGTCCTTTAAATTAAATAACCATTGGAGTGGTCGGTGATCTGTAAACAGAGTGAATTTGCGTCCGTATAGGTAGGGGCGGAATATTTTTAAGGCATAAAGGATTGCAAGTAGCTCCTTTTCAATAGTTGAAAGTTTCTTTTCTGATTCGTTTAGGGTTCTGCTTGCGTATGCGATCGGGAGATCAGACCTTTTGTCATTGTACTGACTCAGTACTGCTCCTAATGCTACATCGCTAGCATCTGTCGTTACGTTAAATTCTTTTGAGAAGTCTGGGTATTGCAAAATAGGGGAATTTGTCAGTAGCTGTTTACAATGATTGAAACATTCTTGGTATTCGAGGTCGTTATATTTTATGGACGCGTTCTTCTTCAAGCAGACAGTTAATGGTTTGGTTAAGTTGGCGAAGTTCGGTATGAATTTCCTGTAGTAGCCTAAAAGTCCGAGGAATTGTTTTATTTCTTTACGAGTTTTGGGGAGTGGGAACTTGAGTACGGCGTTTATTTTTTCGGGGTTGGGTTTTACTCCTTCTGCTGTGATAACATGTCCGAGGAAGCCTATTTCTTTTCTGAGAAGCTCCAGTTTGTCTAGCTGAATTTTGAGATTTGAATGACGAAGTCTCTTGAATACTTCGCGTAGGCGTACCATATGTTCTTCTAGGCTAGAGCTGAAAATCATAATATCGTCGATATAGATTAGGCATATCTCATTTTGTAGTCCTCTTAACACGTTATTCATCAGCCTTTGGAATGTTGGGGGTGCGTTCTTCAACCCAAACGGCATCCGAAGGAATTCATAATGACCGTTTTCAGTGGAGAACGCTGTTTTCGGTATTGAAGGTTCGTCTAGTTCTAATTGGTGAAATGAGTTCGCTAAGTCTAATAAGGAGAAATATTGGCAACGTCCCAGTTTGTCTAGTAAGTCCGTAATGTTGGGTAACGGGAATTTATCTGAAATTGTACGCTCATTCAGTTTTCGATAATCAACTACGAGGCGGAACTTAGGTTTTCCGGAAGCATCCAATTTTTTTGGTACCACCCGCAAGGGGGCATTATAAGGAGAATTGGAGGGTCAACCCAACTGGATAATTCCCTGCTTGAGCATCTTGTTGACTTGGGATTCGACTTCTGCTTTGTATATACTAGGGTACCTATAAGGTTTTACGTAGATGGGTATCTCATCTGAAGTCCTAATATGGTGTTTTACCTGATTGGTGAATGTTAAAGTTTGGTCGTCTGATTGGAATATATCGGGGAATTCCTTCACCAGTTTTGTCACTTCTTGTTTTTCGAGATCGTTCAAGTGGTCTAATCGTAATTTACCAAGGTCTAGTTTGGGTTTCCGGTGATTAGGAGTCACTTGTTCGGTTTCTACAAAAAGGTTATCGAGTACAGGTTCACCAATAATTGGGGTAGTCAGAGAAATATTTACGCTATGTTCAGCTGGGTTTGTAGCATGAACATAGGCAAAGGTGTTAGTTACGTTAACCAAGCATTGTGGAATTTCGATTTCGTTTATTTTGGTAAAAGGGATAATGGCTTCGCCATTAGTTATGTTGGCAATTTTTATTTTTATTTGTTGGATTGATCTAGCTTCAATTAGGAATGATTCGTTGATTGCATGGGGATTTGTTATTGAATCTGTGAAAAGTAAGGGTACTGAAAATTTAGGGGTTTTCAAAATATTTTTATCCAAGTCTACGGTTGCTTTGAGAAGTTTTAAATTATCGAGTCCTAAGAGCATATGGAATCTGTCGTGAAATTTAAACAAACTGAAAGGTAAATTGAGTCTGGGGCATTTGAATAGATCTCCGCACGGTACTAACGTGCGGTGGTTAATGTTAGATACACCATGAGCTGTACGAACTAGTCCAGAGTCATCGTGTATTTTCTTGGAGAAGTACTTGTGGGCGATTTCGGGATTTATAAAGCTTCTAGTGCTTCCTGTGTCTATTAGAATTTTCAAGTTTAAATTTGGCATTATAATATACGGTAAGGAAGTAGTTTGGACCGTCGAACTCATCATGAAGTCGATGACTTCGGGAGGCTGGTTTGGCCTAAAAAATCATTTCCGGTATGTTCGGGGATTTCATGATTCATCGAGAAATTAGCAAGCTGGTTGTTGATTTGATCAGTCTCTGAAGGTTGAAGATCGTCAGAGTTATATCCGAAGTACTGAGGATAGTATTCTGGGGGGTAAAATTGGGCATTTTGATAGTCAAGTTCGTAGTCGTATTGAGCGTCGTTTTGTTCCGAGTCGGGGATTTCGTTAGTCATGTCGGGTGTGAGTAAGTGAAAATTCGGGTTTCGACTAGAGGTTGAAGGTGTCGATCCTTTTCCGAAATTTTGGGGTTTTGGAATATTGGGGTTTTGTGGTCGTTGGGGGTTCCTTTGGAACTGTTGTGGTGGCTTTTGGAATGGTTGTGGTGGTCTCTGGAATGGTTTCGTCCAAGAGTTGTTTGATTGATACGGTTGACTATAGGGTCGGGGTTGGAAAGGCGGGAAACGAGGAGCGAAAGAGGCTGTGTTATTAAAAGGTCGAGGTGGAGGACGGTTGATGACTTGGGACGAGGTATTTGCTGTGGTGGCTTTCCTACCGGCGGATGTGACCTATCTCCTGGCTTCATGTTGAAGTCATTCGTCAGCATGGCTAAGGCCTCGCCAAGGCTCGTGGGCGCTCGTGTACGGATAAATGAACCGATTGGTTCATTCAAACCATGTAGGAATACTCTCAAGGCTAAAGCCTGCATGTAGGGTATAAGTACCCTAGATTGCTGAGAAAAGTGTGTTTGTAGGTATGCTACCTGTGAATTTAATAAGTTTGAGACCTTGTCGTGGAACTGGAAACAGTCCTCGTTGGTGTGTTGCTTTAATTTTGAAAGTTCTAGTGTGAGGGTGTATGTGTCCCTTTTGTCACTATATGTCTGTAGTAACGCCTCTCTTAAGTCAGTGTAGTTTTCTATGCTGTTCAAACATAGTTTGTCCGTCACTTTTGGACCTAATTTGGTGGTAAACGAACTTAATAACAAGTCATTTTGAAAGCTTTCTGGATCTTGATCATCAAAAAACCTTAAGAATAACTTATCGCATGCTTTTAAATATTTTGCTAAAGCTAAGGGTTCTCCGTTGAAAGGGGGTATCAGTTTTTCATATTCAGTTTTGAATACGGGGATGATGTGTCTTCTAGGTGCCTGGAGTACGGGTTGTGGTGCAGGTACAGATTGTGATCTGCCTCTCGATGCGTCTGGGGGCAGGCCATTGGGGGATAGGGTCGGTGATAGATCGTTTACTTCCGGGGTTTCAACGATGTTGTCAAGATCGTGGGGGCAATCACGAGGTTGCTCAAAATCTTGTGGATTCATTGTGCGTGGATTGACGAGATTTCTCCAATCCCAAAACTTAACTTTTTCAATTTTGAAGGGTTTCAAAATTCGACGTAGTTTCAAAATTCAATGTTTTTCGTGGTTTCAAATTCAATGTGTTTCGTAGTTTCTAGTTTCAAAATTCAATGTGTTTCGTAGTTTCAAAAGTCAATGTAATTCTTCTTAATTATATGGTGAGTGACAACAGGGCGGGTTGTCCTCCTAGTCTACGGTGAGTGACAACAGGGCGGGTTGTCCTCCTATTTTACGATGAGGGTCAACAGGGCAGGTTGTCCTCCTATTTTACGATGAGGGTCAACAGGGCAGGTTGTCCTCCTATGTTACGGTGAGGGTCAACAGGGCAGGTTGTCCTCCTAATTCTACGGTGAGGGTCAACAGGGCAGGTTGTCCTCCTAATTCTACTGTGAGGAACCAGGGCGGGGTTCCTCTACGAGGGAGTCGGAGACAGCGATCGTACGAAGACAATGTTAAAGTACAAATACGCCGCTGCTACCGTCATCCCAAGGAGTCTCTTCACCCGTAGATCTGTACAGCCGACGTATCCAAGCGCGATATGCACTCGCGTAAACTCCGGTCGATTGTTTCCGATGAGGTGTAGGACCGATGTCGTCACTACCGAAGCACGGCAGTTCTCGCGAAAATATTCACTTTTCGATAGAGAATTAACGACTGTCCGGACGACTGCGCCAGTTAAGTCGGGAGCTGGTAAAACTTGGTTTTTAAAAAATGTTATTTTTATTCACACGACTTAAACAATTGAAACGATCAAAGTTACAGTTAACACTTGTGAGAATATTCAATCGGGAATCGGGCAGAGTAACGACGTGACGGACAGAACGGCGTGAAGAGACTGACCAGCGGGAGTCGAGCGCGGAGTATTTATAGGCTCGGGCGCTGGGTTCAGTAGTATCAGCAATAATGAGGAGAATTGGTGATATAACATAAATTCTATAGTCTATTGTAGAATATAGTCACGAAGACGAGTAGGTAGATGTCGATTTCGTTCAGATCGCCTAATTTGAAGATTTTGATTCGAAGGTTCATCTTGTTCGGGTCCTCCAAAAGGTTGTTGCTCACGTTCCCTTGTGGGAGCTTGAAGTCTTGATGGTTGTTGTGTTAGTAAGGGAGCCATAATGTGTTCATTGTACATTTCTGGTAGAGATGGTTGAATTATAGCTCCTCTCACATCTGGAGGTTCTGGGGCGAATGTGACCGTTTTCTTTGGAATGCCCGTATGAATTAGTTGATTTATGTGTCGCTTGTAAATATCCCCATCATCGAGCTTGATCAAGTAATGAAGTTGTCCATACTTTTTAATAACTGTTCCAAGCCGCCATTGAGCTTTGGAATTTGAAAAGTATTTTGATTGTACTCCATCTCCAATGCTTAACTGTCTGACCTTGGGAATCATGACTTGGCGTGGATTTTCTTTGTATGGCTTAATGGCATCAAGGCGGATCCGGATGTTTCTTTTCAAGTGCAATAGTTTCTGCTGTTATTTTTTCGTTTGAGATATGGTTGATGGTTGAAGCACAAATCAGGTGAACTTCGTTGTTGAGAACGCTGTCCATGGATGGCTGGGTCTGCTTGAGAGGAGCTCGTGACAAGCAATCAACGTTGGTGTTTTCAGATCCACTCTTGAATTTTATTTCATAGTCAAACTGAGACAGAAAAGAGGCATAACGCAGAAGTCGTGCAGAGGTCATTGCAGGCAATTTTGATGTCTGATGGAGAATCCTAGAAATTGGTTGATTGTCTGTGACGAGTTGAAATTTTCTCCCATATATGTACATGTAAAAATGGTTCACACCAAATATTATAGCCAGAGCCTCACGGTCTAGTTGGCTGTAATTTTGCTCTGCCGGTGTCATGGAACGGGAGGCATTTGCAATTGGTTTTTCTTCGCTGCCAATTTGATGAGAGAGCACCGCTGCGACTCCAGTAGGACTCGCATCACATGTAATGAGTGTTGGCATCTCAGGATTGAAGGGGGTAAGAACTCGATCGCTTGAAATTTCGTTTTTCAATTTATCAAAGGCAGCTTCGCATTCGGTTGACCAGATGAACTTGCATCCCTTTTGAAGTAGTCGTCGAAGGGGAAACGTCATACTTGAACAATAGGGAATGAATCTAGAGTAATAAGTAATGAGACCAAGGAAACAACGTACGTCATCTGCATTTGAAGGCCGAGGCATTTGGATAATAGCTTTGATTTTATCTGTTGACTTCAAGATTTGATTTTTCCTAACTGTATACCCAAGGTATTTTATCTCTGTCTTGAAAAATTCACATTTACTTTTATTCAAATGGAGGTCGTATTTTCCCAAGCGGTCCAAACATTTTTCGAGCCGTAGTTGACATTCAGCTTGACTACTGCCATGTATTACTATGTCGTCAAAATAAGAAATTGTACCATCCAGTCCCTGAAGAATCTGGTCAAGTATTCTATTAAATTCGCTGGGAGCCGTTTTTATGCCAAAAGAAAGGCGATTCATTAAATAAGTCCCTCGATGAGTTGAAATACCATTCTCGTCGCCAATTTGTCGTAACCTTACATGTTTGAATTGAGAAATGTGATAGAGAAAAGATTCGAAAAACACATCTGATTGAGAACGACGTATAATCACCAAAACTGTACAAGTTGCTAAATCATAAGATCGTCACAGCAGGGAGGTTGCATCATGGCTCCTACATGGAGTCTACTACGAACATGGATTATAACAGAAACTAAGTCGGTACATGTCGATTTCACCAATAAAAGGATCGACTATATACCGGCTTATCTCAATGGCAAAGTGATTCCTCATGCCAATGAAGCCAAATACCTCGGTATGACGCTTGATGCCAGGCTTCGGTGGAAAGCCCACGTCAAGAAAAAGAAGGAGGAACTTCTTCTCAAATTCAGAAAAATGTACTGGCTAATGGGGAGGCGGTCAAAACTGTCAATCCAGAACAAGCTTACGCTGTATAACCAAGTCCTTAAACCAGTCTGGACTTACGGAGCTCAGCTGTGGGGCTGCACGGCTCAATCAAACCGGGAAATAATCCAAAGATTCCAGAACAATGTGCTAAGAAATGTTGTCAATGCACCATGGTACTTTCGAAATGAACTACTCCACCATGAACTTCAAATCGAAACCATAAACGAAGCCATCAAGCGGCAAGCCGTACGTCATTTTCAACGGCTAAGGTCTCACGTCAACGAGGAAGCTGTCCGACTCCTTGACACGAGTGATATCACCAGACGATTGAAGCGTACCAAACCGCTCGAGCTTGCTCACGGGTGAAGCAGTATTATACTATAATAGTGAATGCAATATCATCATAAAAATGAACAAAACTCAGTGATGTATCTAAGCTTTGAATAGTATGTGCCCTAGTTTCAAAATAATATTGTTAATAAGTTATTACTTGGAGCAATAAAATCTTTCAAAAAAAAAAAAAAAAATCTCTATTATTTAGTTTCTGCACCAAGAAGATAATAAACCGGTGTGTCGAGAATTTGCAGAGTTTTTTAATACGACTCAAGAATTTTAGAAATGTTTGATGTAGGTACCTACCTGATAAAAAAAACTCTGCAAATTCTTGACACAACGTGTATGTTCCAACCTGACCTAGTTCATGAACTGAGTTCACGAACCAGTTCAGGAGTAGTGGGGATGAGTTCAAGAACTGTTGGGTTCGTGAACTGCATGGCTGGAACGACCCGAACTATTCCGGCAGGTAGCGCTGAGGGCGGTTTTGATCAGAGTAACCTTCTTCTTCTATCGCTATCAGATATGAGAACTCATCAATTTCCGAATTGAAATTCCGAATTTCAGAATCCCATTTAACGGTCTTGGTTAATTAATTGACTTGGTCTAGGACTAGAAACTGGAATGTATCTAGCATTGACCGTACTTCAAGTAACTTCTTTAAAACAAGAATAACTGTAAGCAGAGGTCTGCTCCTTCTGTAAAAAAAAGAGATTCTTGTACTGTGGACTACCGGGTGGCGGCGGGAATTGTTGAATATTTATTTTTAATATAGTTCTAAAAACTATATGCTTACGCGTTTCTGAACACCTTCAAAACTCTGCAAATTCTTGACACAACGGTTCATTATCTTCTTTGTACAGATCACCCTTCTGTTTAGATCATTAGGTCTAAATGTCTAGATCCTAAATGTTAGATTAATTATTATTATGAATTATCACTAATAATTATAATTTCTGAGGTGTGTTTCGTGCTACGGAAATGAAGGTAATTTCGAATGTTTGTTGGTAGGTACTTCTTTTATAGAAAAATTATTACCGACGTAGTATTAAAAACCCCAGAATTATATCGTATTAATTAATCATAATTAATAATAATTATTATTAATAATAAATACGAATTATTAATACCTAACAATAAATTATAATAATTTTCACTAGGTACTTGATAAAATTGTTAATAATTAGTGATAATTGATAATAATAATTAATCTAACATTTAGGATCTAGACATTTAGACCTAGTGATCTAGACAGAAGGGTGATCTGTACAAAGAAGATAATGAACCGTTGTGTCAAGAATTTGCAGAGTTTTTCTTTATTCGATTTTCTGAATCTACGTATCTTGAAACGTAAACCAACAAATTTTGAGGGGGGGTTAACATTTTTTTTTCTTTGGAGATTCCAATGGTTCATTATCGAAGATAATAAACCAAAATTAATCAGTGGACAAATTGAAGCAATTTTCAATTAAATTGAAACTGCAACATTGTTCATATTATATCGTTTGCCTATAATTAATTTTAATGTCGGCCGAGTTGACTTCCATTCAAACAATGCACTTTATTTCAATCTAATTTATTTAAGTAGGTACCTAATTCAAAAATTATTTGGTTTGAAAATACACGCATGTTCACCAACAATCTTTCATTTCGTGGGTTATAATTTTATCTTTACAGTTTTCTGAGAAATTATTTATTTTAAAGGTACTGTACTTAGACGTATTTTATCTTACGAGATATGATTTTATGATAAAATGATTTAAATGATAAATGATTTTATGATATGATTTTATCTTGTCGAGATATGAACACTTACGTACCAGAATACGCTAAAAACGAGAACCACAAATAAAAGACACAAAACAAACTGGACCCTTCTTCTCCCACAGAAAACCCTACTATACTACGTCTTCTCCCGTGAAACTCAGGAAGTCAAATGATTTTGTGGGAGGTTATAACGTGAGATCACTGTTACCTTTCCAGTTCGAGTTCTCAACCCTCATCTCAATTCAGTGCAAGAAGTTCCCGAACTGAGCTGAACTGAGTTCATGAACTGGCCGCGGTGGAACGCGTTGTCTGCACTGAGTTCACGAACTGAAACAGGCTGGAACGCAGTTCATCATGCGCATGGCTTCTGCGCAGAACTAGTTCCTGAACCAGTTCAAGAACTGGTCAGGTTGGAACATACCTAAGGGTTCATTATCTTCTTTGTACAGATCACCCTTCTGTCTAGATCACTAGGTCTAAATGTCTAGATCCTAAATGTTAGATTAATTATTATTATCAATTATCACTAATTATTAACAATTTTATCAAGTACCTAGTGAAAATTATTATAATTTATTGTTAGGTATTTATAATTCGTATTTATTATTAATAATAATTATTATTAATTATGATTAATTAATAAGATATAATTCTGGGGTTTTTAATACTACGTCGGTAATAATTTTTCTATAAAAATATATCGTAAGAAACTATCGGTTACTCAAGTTTCGATACCCGACACTATCGTACTATGCACTATCGATATAAAAATAACGATATAACGATGGAAAATATCGATATTTCTATACTATTGACTATCGATGGGCATCCCTACCCCACACATGATACGCATCCCTCACAGTATTCATTACTTCGTATTCGCTGTCGAGTTCATCATTGACGACGTTAGCAGCCTCTGGGACAACTTCCTTGATGCATCGAACGATTCCAGTAATCCCTATGAGGCCGAGGACCCGCAGATCGGCAGGCGTTATTGCTTCAGGCCTGAGTTTCATTTTGTTCAAATCGAAATTCGGGATTTCGAACGGCACGTAAGACAAGTATCCGTCGGGCCCGACAATGGTCTTTCCTAAAAATATGATTCATGTCACAGATTCCAAATTCATTTCTGCCGCAAAAAGGAAGAACGCCTTATCTCGATAGTGTTCGAAAACTGTTTTTTTCATCCCCCCCCCCCCCCGTTTTAAGCGCTCTTCCCAGTGTTGAAGTCAAAATTCCAAAATTCATATTGGAAAATGGTGAAATTTTTAATCGGAAAAATCAAAAATTGTGGTGTTTCAAGGTAGAACGCCTCATCTCAAAAAGATCAAAGGATAAACGCCTTATGTGCGGCTTCAAAAACGACTCATCTCATTTAATCATACTTTACATTCTGAGGATAAACACCTCAATTCTGTGAAAATCGAGATAAGTCGTGTCAGTGAAAATCTTTGAAGCGCTCTCCTGAAAAATTGTAATTTTATGAGATAAGGCGTTCTTCCTTTTTACGGCAGATTTACAACAAAGTTTACCTCATACTTCTCTACAACTAACTTGGCCAGTTTCGATTAATTTCATTTATTCTTCCAAATTTGATGTTTCAGTACATATTTTTCACTTTTAAACCAATATTTTTTTCTATTTCTGAGCGTTTCTATCAAAATCATGTCTTTTAAGGGGGAAATATAATATTTCAAAAGGCGGTTTCCGGTCTACTAAGCGCAGAAAAATTGGTTTAATTATCCTTTAGTAGAAGAAACGAACATTATATAAACATACCAGGTAGATTGATGAGCTGAGGTCTGATAGTCCAGGACCCTGGTGTGCTGGACTCAATTCCAAAGTTAACGAAAATGTGAGAGAAGAAAGATTTTGAGGAGGGAGGTGAAGGGGTATATAACATAATATGTCGAGGGTCTCACGGCAACTTCCCACATCGTCATTTCGGCAACTTTTCAGCAGAGCCAAAAAACCATCTGCCGCTGACTATGTTTACTGAGTAATTCAGTAAAATAAATCGTGAGAGTTAGTGTTACCTAACTTAGGTACCTAACTTATACTTAGTTAGGTCGATCCGCCGGGAGAAGACGCTTCGAATGGTATTCATAACTCATTTTGCAACTTATGAATGTTACCTACTCCCCCATTTGAGGAAAACCTCGTGCTTGAAAATACACACATCCGCTGTATGGGTACAATGTTGAAAATACTAGATTACACTGGTACCTATTAGTATACCTAGCTAATGCATAATCATTTTTTTTAAAGAGCTTACGATACTTTGGAGGCAAAAATTATTTTCACTGAAATTTTAAGAGTCCAAAGACAGAGAATCCCTAAGTAGATAGAAAAGGACAGTATGGCGACTTTTAGCCCTTCAAGGGCTCGAAAAGGGCTGAAATTTGGGGAGGTGGTAGATAAGGTCCTTCTTTGTCTGTGTAGGCGAAGTTTGGAGACGGTCCGATAATTAGGAAGCCCTAGGAAGGGCCTTAAAGTATGAGAAATTGGGTTTAATAGGGAAGGAAGGGTAGTTAAGAGAAGGGGAGTGGGGGATATGATAGGGAGCGTTAAGGGAATAGATCGCGGATGAAATTCGAGTTCGTAGGGCCCATAGGTAATGAGTGGAAGGGTGGGGAATGGTGGAGAGCCCTTAAAATATGAACGGAATATGGCCGCTATGCCTCCAGTATATGGGAATGCAAGAATCGGATCGAGTTGAGAACGTTCGTTTTAGGCCCTTTAAATCAGCGAAAATGGCCACCCAAAGGGTTTCGTAGTTACGAATAGGTATGTACGAATACCTCGGCGCGGCGTACGTCCGACGGTCACGAGGCCAGAAAACCGAAGATCGAAATAAACGCACGACCTATATTATCCGATAGAAAAGGTGTGTATGACGACTTTAGCCCTTTAAGGGCTCGGAAAAGGTAGGAGATCGCGGATGAAATTCGAGTTCGTAGGGCCCATAGGTAATGTTTGGTAGGGAGGGGAAAACCCTTAAATACGTGAAGAAAATTGCGACAATGCAAGGGTGATATAAGGAAGTTGAATTGAGTTCAAAACGAGTAGGTACATAGTGAAAACGGAGGAATGGTAGCCCTTTAAATCGGCGAAAAATGACCACCCAAAGGGCGAGGTAGGAAGACAGCGGCGCGACGTTCGTCTACACGCGTTCCGCGGTTTCAAGGCCGCTGCAGCCTTCCCCGACTCATTAATTTATATTGGAAACTAGGTTTCTTCGATGAAAAACCTCTAGGTACATTAGCGCTTCTATCGGAGCATCCAAAAACTATTATTTGAATTCTCTTTGTGTGAGAATAAGATTTTCTCTGTTCTGGCTCCTTCAGAGCAATATATTACCTGATAAACTCGTAAATATTTTATACAATAATAATATACTATATTACATCCGTTATTGTGATATAGAGAGTAACAAAACATCTGAAACATGAGATTACGATAGCATTGGGACTTTTGATACGTTGGTATTACTGCCTTGACTTGCTCTGATCTGTGCCACTTACTTCACTTGTTCTTCTGTGTTCTAACCTACTGGTTGTGTTCTTTCCGAATATACTCTCAATCTCTAAACTCGTTTACCATCTTTTATTCGAATCCTTCCGTTTCATATTGTTGTTGAATACGTTGTAAGTGTGTATATGTACATCGCTGTCGACTACTGCTGTGGGTAAGTCTAACTATTTGATTCATACGATTTCCGTCACATTCAGACCCACTCACGCCTAACACCTTTTGAAATAGTTCTTAGAGTACGATATCGCCAGGATGTCCTTGAACTAAATTTCATTTATGCAAACAATGCCTTTCTTTGTCTGAATAAGCCCGAAAAGTAAACTTGATCACCGTGAAATTAATTTGTCAAAAGGCTTCCTCTCTCCCAGCTATTTGTTTTCCGACCCCAAGCTAGTTTTCTGTTGTCGAGACGCGGCTCATAATGGCGGCCATCATTAGTTTCGAATATTCCAAACGAATTTTCTACAGCTCTCTTTTTCTCCCTCCTGGCCTAGGTTTCGCTCCGAGACTGATTACATTGACTGAACTTAACAGAATTTGACCAATTTTGACATTTCTGACTGATCTTTAGGGAAAATGTCCATTTTAGAGGGATTATTCTTCTCAACTTCAAGTTTTTCGTTAGGGGGTGACTCAATGCCTTTGTCCACAATCAAGGATCCATACCTTCAGAGCGCTGTTGTGGGCAACTCCGTAATCGATTTTGGATTGATTTTTGGTCGATTTTAAATCGAAAGGCGAAAATCGTGCTTTTCCGTTTGTCATCCGTCCGAGATTCGATGGGAATCCGTTCCCTCGAATTATTATTTCTTTTGCTTTCTGTCTCCTAGCGCCTTTCCGATTCCGTGGCGAAGTCGTTCATCTATCCTAAAGCCCTCAAAGGTAAGATGAGCGCACGACTCGCGCAAAGACGAAAAGTTTCGTCTGCCCAAGTCAGGGAAGATTGATCACTGGTTGTAGTGCACAACCATCCGTAATCCGTTCCGTCTGGCGATGAATATAATCACGATAATAGAATGCATTCTCCACAGTATTCGTGAGTGATCAATTCTGGTGCACTTCCGTTTCCGTTTTTCCGTTCCCCTGGCGTGTAAATGTGTCATAAGGGTACCCAGTACATGAATCCGAAATTAATCTTTGATGCATGTACTTAAAATGGGTCGCGAGTCAATGGGAAGATCCGCTGGGCTGTTTGAGCTTCCCGGAGTTAAAGAACGATCTGAAAGTCTTCATAGACTCGTCGCAGAAAGATGCACGTATCCGCTCAGTCACCAGGGAGAGAGACTTCAAAGCCTTATTTATTAGAGTTTTATTTGAATAATTGTGATTGTCATCCGTCAATTTCGAATTTCACGAGGGCCCAAAATTTGCTATCCGCCAACAGTGTTCAAAATATTTTCTTGTCGAAATCCGTACTTTTGGATAAAATCCGCAAAAATATAATGCAAAAGACAAGAATATCAGAATGGATATTTTTATCACTGATATTCGTATTTTGTTTCTGTGTTCCTGTGACTTCCGTTAATATCTGCTTTGAATTTTCCGAAATAACCAAAAGTTTTCATTCGGATTTTATCTGAAGAGCTTCAGTTTACTAATAGTAAACATGTCACAGACGTAGCAAATTTTGAGGATCAAGGATAATTTACTTATAAGGAAGATTGGCGCAAATCGGAAGCTCTAAAACCAAAAATTTGTAGTGCACTTTTTCGCAGTTTGCAAAGGTGTGAGTGGATATTTTTGTATGCACAAACGAGACAGAGTTGGGAGTTTCGCCTTTAATAATTAACAGCCATTAACAAAAAATTATTGTTTGGACTCAGTTTCAGATGAAAAGTTCGTATTTTTCCGAAATATCCAGCGCTGGATCAACACTTAGCGAATTATTGAAATATATGGATCCATATACCTCCGAATTATTTAAAATATCTGAGCAACCCATTTCTGATATTTGAAACTTTCTTGTCCAAACGTTAATAAATTTCGGTCACGGTTGTTGTCTCTGGTACTGTTTTCGAGTTTCAGGTTCTGATACGAATCATCGTCCGAAAAAAAAAAAAATCCGAAGAGAAGGAAAATGCAGGTCGCGACATCTCTCTCGACGGTGAATTCGACCGTGAGATGTTCTCTCTGCAGCAGTCACCGAGACCGAATGCTTCCGGGATGACAGCCTTCCACCCTCAGAATCCGGATGTACATCTGTCCAAGGAAGGCCTAAAACTTTTGACGAGGTTCCTCGAAACCTCTACACGGAATGTACAGGTAAGCGTTGAAAAGTTTACTCAAAAAAATTGTCTGAGCTTGATTCCAACGTAAACCAGCTAACCATTCCTCCACAGCGACACTCAGGTGTTGCAATTCCGTCTAATCTGCCTCCTTCCGATCAGGTGTCTCATACGTACATGGAAGTAGACACACCCCCTTCCGAGTTGCCTCCTACAGGCAACATTCGGTTTCTCCCTGGACATTCACAGGGAACAGGGGTGATCGGTATCCATAGAAATATCAGTAAAGATTCAGTATCCATAAAAGCATCAGTTGAAATGTCAGTGAAGAGTCAGTATCCATAAAGTATTGGCTGAAGTATCCATAACGATTCATTATCTGTAATGTATCAGTATCAGTAGAATGTCCGAGTCCGTACAATAGTTTCCGTTTCACTCACGTTAGAGAAAAACTCAGGGAGGCAGAATAGACCAGATCAGTACTGGCGCCGTAGCGTCCTGGTTAGCTAAGTCAGCTAGTTACGTAGGAGTGTATTTTTGTCCTGGATCCGAAACAGTCCGTCCAGCTTTACAGAAGAATAGTTGTTAGCTGTAAGAAGGAAAGTAAGGTATTTTGTCCAGGAGTCCGCAGGTCAGGCTAGAAACCTTTCCTTAGTTTTTCAGGAAGCATCCTGACTCCGTATTTTCCGTGGTTGGCCTCTTGAAATTTTGAACAATTCCCTGTATGTTTGTGTTGCAATGGGGACCGAACAGGCGCAACCCACTACACCAGGTAATGCCTTGTCCGTTTCTGAAAATAATCGTAATTTTGTGGCTATTGTGGGCACGGGATGCACCGAACACGTCACAGCTACTGAAGAGCATTAAATGAAGAGCAGTAAATTTTATAAGTTTACAACATGAACGAATTTTTAAGTGTGATGACGCATCCGATGATGCCAATTTGTTTGTAATTTTTGTGGTAACATTAGATTTCTCAACAATGGTCACTATGCTCAGCTGCAAGGTGTTCTGTGCAACCCTGGGGTGTCCCGTAATTGGTTTTCCGTCAGTAAAATTTCCCAAGCTTGAATTAATGCCTTCTTTTTTTTAAAGATCGGATTGACTTCATTCTTGCAGCTACCGGTAAGGTAATTAGATCGGGGTAGTTTTGTGATGGCCTCTGGTGGGTTGATTTTCCGATTGCCTCAGCATCACATGCTGCAGAGGTTCCGCTTTGTCAGTTTTCCAGCCCCAAGAAGCCCAAACTTCGCATCATTCCGGGTGCTTTCCGTGATCAGCCTCGCTCCTCTCCTCTGATCGGTGCTCAGCTGGGAGGGAGGAGTGTCGAGGATCAGCACCCTGGTATTTTAGGTGGGAGGGAGCAATCCGATTTATGTCCTCCCCAAACAATAAATCCGAACACACCCCCAAGTAACCCTAATTTAATTGACATGAGCATTTCAAAATTTGATCATGAAAATCTGACTAAGATGTACAGTTCTCCTCAATGCCCAGGTATTTTGTGGCACCTCCGTTTGAATCATGCCTCTAAACAATATCTTGAAGCTGCCAAGAAATTCTTACCCGAACTCAAAAATGTGAAATTCTCTGACGATATTACAATCTGTGAGGACTGTCATCAGGCAAACACCATCCGAAAATCACATTCCCAAATTAGACACAGATCCGACAAACGGTTCGCTATCATGTTCTCAGATCTCATGGGGCCTATTAGCCCTGCAAACTTCCGTTCAGGCGATTCCTATATCGTCATTTTTGTATGCAGTTATTCCCATTATGTATTTGCTTACACTTTGAAAAAATAAGAAAGAGGTTGACTTGGCTCTCAGGAAATGTCTTCTGGAAATAGCTTCCATCACAGCTGAAGTCAAAAATGTTTTTACCATTCGTTCTGCAGAAGGAGTTAATCAAGAACTCAAACATAAAATCCGAGTAAATTTACACTCAGCCCGAATGCCATTTTCTTTCTGGGGTCATGCGCTTAATTACACCGTGTTTGTATATAATCGCATGCCAGATTCTGCTAATCTGTTTGTGAGTCCATTTGAAAAGGTTAAAGGATACAAACCATCTCTCAAATTTATGAAACGTTTTGGGTGTCTGATACATTATGTAGATCCAAATAATAAAACCAAATTTGCTCCAAATGCTAAAAAGGGTTATTTGCTCGAATGTTCCGACACTGGTTATGTGATATTTTCCGAACAGCACAAAACGCTGGTAAACTTATGTGATGTAAAGTGTATAGAAACGATAGTATATGGCGATAGAATTCAAGACTATCCGATACCCTTAGCTGAAATACTAGACATGGGAGATATCCCTAACCGAATCGATACATCCGAAAAATCAGAAAATGTACTTATGCTTCAGAAAGATCGAGGTGAGTTTCCGGAACCCTCCTCATATACAGAAGCCATGAACTCACCTGAAAAGGACTTTTGGGAGGGAGCCTTCCGGGAAGAACTTGAATCTCTGATTGATATGAATACATGGGAACTTGTACCAAAATCCGATTTACCACCCCACACTAAAGTCATTAAATCTAGATGGGTGCATAAAAGAAAACAAGAATCCGATGGGTCTATTCGTTATAAAAGTCGATTGGTAATTAAGGGATTTGCTGATGTTAACGAATACCTCATTTCCCAAATCTTCGCTCCGGTTGCCCGTTTAGGCGACGTACGTTTGTTCCTATCCGTTGTAAATAAATTCGGCCTACATTTGTTTCAATTAGATGTGACTACAGCTTTCTTGCACGGCACACTTGAAAAGCCAGTACATATGGAGATTCCCGAAGGACTTGTGGAGCTGACCGAGCTTGGGCAGGACCTGAAGGATTCCTATGTGTGCTATCTTAAAAGATCCCTATATGGCCTCAAAGTTTCTCCTAATCTCTGGTACAAGAAATTTAGCTCCGTTCTTCATCGCTTAGGCTTTGAAGCTTATCCGTTTCAGTCTTGTATGTTCAAATGGCATCAGGACTCCGTTTTTGTTTTAATGCTCATTTATGTGGACGATTGCTTATTGGCTACCAATAACAAACAAAAAGCACTAGAGGTCATTCAGAACTTACAAAAAGAAATTAAAATTAAAAATCTGGGGGAGCCTAAGAAATTTTTGGGTTTTGAAATAATCAGAGATGTGGCCAAAAAGGTGATATTTCTGCATCAGAAATCCGCAATTGAAGCACCAATTGAAAAATATTTATATCCGAAAAATAAAATTAGTGAAACTCCGATGGCACCTACCACCTGTACATTGTGAGCTCAGATGAGGGAGACTGAGAACGATGATTTCTGTTCTGAGTTGCTTTCAGAGAAGTGATTGGTTCGCTTTTATATATTTAAAATTGTACTAGACCGGATATTTCGTTCTCTGTCAACTTCATGAGTAGGAAACAGGTAGGGTACACTCTGAACGAATGGAACTCTTTAATGCGAATTCTGCAGTACCTAAAGGGTACAACCGATTATGGTATTTGAATTTCAGGAAAATTCTACGACCTCATTGCACATTTAGATGCTTCTCTTGGAACCAGTGCTGCCAATGGTCGATCAACTACAGGGTATTTGATTAACTGTTTTGGTGGCCTGGCGATCAGGAAAAACAGTCTCATGTGGCCTTATCAACATGCGAAGCGGAATAATATAATATATTATTATATTATTTATAATATAATAATTTAATTTAATTAATAATAATTATAATATAATTATATTATTTATATCATTTATAATATATTATTATATTGCCATGTCAGATACCAGTAAAGAACTAACTAATATTCGTAGCTTGTTTGAATTTTTGACAGGTCTAGATTTGCTTCCGACGCTCAGATGCGATTGTGCTCCGGATATTTACTACGTGCACGAGAACTACAAGAATAATGAGCTTGAAGTTACTTGGGTTCCTACTGATGATCAGCTGACAGATATTTTCACTAAGGCTCTACCTTTGGAAAAATTAGTTTATTTCCGTGAAAAATTTGTATTCCGTTTCTAACAGGCTGTTCTTTTGTCTCATCAGGTGTGAACGAGTCGTGGGAGTGAGTTCCCATTTGAATTTCGACTACCGATATCTCCGGATCTCCGCAGCATCTCCGGATCTCCGCAGCATCTCTGAATCTCCGCCACATCTCCGGATCTCCGCCACATCTCCTAATCTCCGAACTTTTCAACTCATCTCAGAATTTCTTCACTTTGAATTCAAAATTTGCGTAATCTCATTCAAATCTCTCTCTGTTAACTGTTTAGTTTGATTCCTTTCAAAAACTGTGTTTTCAACTTTTGATATTGACTTGGTCAGTCATGAAAAATTGTAACCTCTTTGTCATTGTTTCAAATAATTGATCTGAATTTTGAATACTTTTTGTCTTTCCTCGAAGAGGAGGGAGTATTGGAAACTAGGTTTCTTCGATGAAAAACCTCTAGGTACATTAGCGCTTCTATCGGAGCATCCAAAAACTATTATTTGAATTCTCTTTGTGTGAGAATAAGATTTTCTCTGTTCTGGCTCCTTCAGAGCAATATATTACCTGATAAACTCGTAAATATTTTATACAATAATAATATACTATATTACATCCGTTATTGTGATATAGAGAGTAACAAAACATCTGAAACATGAGATTACGATAGCATTGGGACTTTTGATACGTTGGTATTACTGCCTTGACTTGCTCTGATCTGTGCCACTTACTTCACTTGTTCTTCTGTGTTCTAACCTACTGGTTGTGTTCTTTCCGAATATACTCTCAATCTCTAAACTCGTTTACCATCTTTTATTCGAATCCTTCCGTTTCATATTGTTGTTGAATACGTTGTAAGTGTGTATATGTACATCGCTGTCGACTACTGCTGTGGGTAAGTCTAACTATTTGATTCATACGATTTCCGTCACATTCAGACCCACTCACGCCTAACACCTTTTGAAATAGTTCTTAGAGTAATTTATATAACCCGCTTGCATACCTAGGTTTCTGATTATATCCATAGAAAATAATGAGTTGTAATATTCCTCAAATTGTATCTCCTTTTCCACCACATTCCTGCTGATACCCTCGAATTTCTTTATCTCCCTTCCGCCTTCTGTCACCATTTCATACATTTTTGCTCTCAGAGCTATAAATGCGGAAATGGTTTCCCCATTCATTTCATATTTGAATTTACCAAGTACTTTTTTTATTTTTTAAAGAGAAGCATGGATGATCTTGAGGATAGTCAGATGTGTCCATGTAGTCTATCATATTTAGTATTTCGAGGTATAAATCATCCTTTTTCATAGCATATATGAAACTATCTGTATCCATATAGCACAATTTCCATCTTTCAAGTCCAAATTTCGGTAACATTATATCATAATGATACTCGTACATTGTTATTTTTGAAATATCGAGCATGCTCATACCAATGTAATAATATACTATATTGGTTTGTTGAATACAACAGACTTTTTAGCCATATGCACCGCTGCTAGGTTTTCACTGTATATGGTTGAATCTAAAAATTCTGGTTTTGCAATGAGTTTTTCCAGTCTTATCTGACACAAGTTTTACGGCTAGCCGATTCCAAATGTTCTCCATGGTTTTTCCAAAAATAGCATCATTCATTAGCATGAATAAGTCTTTTTCGAAATTGTTTTTTAGCACTTTTGCTTAATTTAGTATTGAAGTCTATACATGGTTTCAACCATCGTGATTGATTGAATTTAAATATTCGACGGATTTTAGTCACTTTCAACGCGTGAATGATAGCTTGTTTTAACGCTATACAATGTACTACGTAGCGTTCACGCTTACCCAGGTGAGGCGTAAGGTTTTTGTTCATATCCCCCGGTGGTATAACATTTTCTGCAAGAAACGGAAGATCATCGTGTAATTTGTGTAGGTGTTGAGGGTACTCGACATCCACTTCCATGATGTACCCATATTTACCATCTTCGTTAATTGCCAATATATCAACATCTTCTTCGCACCACTTGAATAAACTGTAAGGTAGAGGTTTCAACATAGCCAATCCATACAAGTTGATGCAGTCCTGGTAAGTGACGAATGTGAATTCTTCATTGGGGTTGTAATCCTTTGAATATTTGTTGGTTGCTTTCATATATCTGTGGGAGGCTTGACCAATTCCACCTCTTATTCCTTTTTCGATCATCAAAATCCGGTCGTAATCAGTGAGAAGTTGCAGTCTGATTCCTGTATATTTTAACATGGCATCCCATGATAACCCACGTAATGTAAAGTAGTGAGATGGGTCGAGTTTTTGGCTTTTACTGATTGTTCCTCCGAAGTTTTCAAACACATCTGCTAGCAGGAGAACATCTGTTTTGAGGTAGTGATCGCTATACTCTCCAAGAGTGTTTAAATGATTCCATACTGGTTTTGCATGTTGATAATCTTCATCCGTGATACCACTTTTATTTAATTTGCTGTAGAAGGCTTCTTTAGGAGGTGGAGAGGTTTCTTCCAACTTTTCCCAGCTGGAGACGTATTCATATGGGAACACTCCTTTCCTTTTCATCAGGGCCACATCTTCTAGAGAGCGAAAATTTGACCTCTCTTTGAATTCAGGAACGTTTTTTACCAAGGCGTCTAGACTTGCAGACATGAACCTAAAGGTGTCGATGTATCGTATTCTGAATCCTCCTGCTACTTTTTTGTGAAGGATATGTACTTTTGTTCGGAGTTGAGATAACCTCAATCTCTCGTTCGTCGTATCCAAGCTCCTTGACAACGAAATGTGAGTCGTATCCCGAGAAATTATGTATGTCCTAATTAGGACTGGTAAAAATTTCGGATTCTGACATCTCAGGTTACAACAGTTGTACAATAGTTACTATTGTGTGCTGGACCTCTGTATTCACTTGGTGAGACGACCTTTTTAGCTATGTCGTCAGGGGGTGGAACCTCCCCACCCCAATTTGGGAAATAGGTCTTTGACAGTTCGGTGCACCAACATTTTCAATCACTCACATGTGGATAAGCATACCTCTTTGAACGCTGACCATATATGTACATGCCCCTCCTACTAGGGACCTTGTGGTAATTCACTCAAGTATCGTTAGACGACACCCTTCTGAACTCTGCGGTAGACTCCTATTCCATGTACCCCACCAGGTGATGATTGCTCCAATCACCTTTACCTGATGATCATTCACCATTACCAGATATACCTATCTATCGATTATATCTACTATGGATGCACCCTTGTTAGGTGTGTTGCTACATAACCCTTGAAGCGAACTACAAAGTAGGTCCATCAAAGGTCACTGGTAAAAACCATGAGATAACACCTGTCAAAACTGATTCTTAGACCATCTACTGGAACAATAAGTAACCCTCCCTTTGTATATAGGTATATAGATTTCCTGAGGTTGAGGTTTACCCCTACCTCCTTCAGGACAACATTATATGCTGTAATTTGCTCATTCTGAACTCTGCGGAAAGTTCAGAACCCCATACCATCAGAACCAATCGTCTACAGAGGAATTGATGCCGTCTCTCACTTTGTTCAACAAATTAAACGAATTGCTTATTCAATGAAAATGTCAATGATACCGCTCTCTAAAGAAAACATAGTATCAATCTGCAGTGAAATGTTATTTATGTAACTTACAATTCACCAAAAATGATGGGAAAGTACGTGATCATTGTCACATAACTGGTGAATACAGAGGTCCAGCACACAATAGTAACTATTGTACAACTGTTGTAACCTGAGATGTCAGAATCCGAAATGTTTACCAGTCCTAATTAGGACATACATAATTTCTCGGGATACGACTCACATTTCGTTGTCAAGGAGCTTGGATACGACGAACGAGAGATTGAGGTTATCTCAACTCCGAACAAAAGTACATATCCTTCACAAAAAAGTAGCAGGAGGATTCAGAATACGATACATCGACACCTTTAGGTTCATGTCTGCAAGTCTAGACGCCTTGGTAAAAAACGTTCCTGAATTCAAAGAGAGGTCAAATTTTCGCTCTCTAGAAGATGTGGCCCTGATGAAAAGGAAAGGAGTGTTCCCATATGAATACGTCTCCAGCTGGGAAAAGTTGGAAGAAACCTCTCCACCTCCTAAAGAAGCCTTCTACAGCAAATTAAATAAAAGTGGTATCACGGATGAAGATTATCAACATGCAAAACCAGTATGGAATCATTTAAATACTCTTGGAGAGTATAGCGATCACTACCTCAAAACAGATGTTCTCCTGCTAGCAGATGTGTTTGAAAACTTCGGAGGAACAATCCGTAAAAGCCATAAACTCGACCCATCTCACTACTTTACATTACGTGGGTTATCATGGGATGCCATGTTAAAATATACAGGAATCCGACTGCAACTTCTCACTGATTACGACCGGATTTTGATGATCGAAAAAGGAATAAGAGGTGGAATTTGTCCAGCCTCCCACAGATATATGAAAGCAACCAACAAATATTCAAAGGATTACGACCCCAATGAAGAATTCACATTCGTCACTTACCAGGACTGCATCAACTTGTATGGATTGGCTATTCAGTCTTCGCTCAGCTTTGATCGGTAACACATCGTTCCTTGTTTACGCGTTGGTGTCTTGCGCCTGACTGTGCCAAGTGTACGCGAGAACTTCCGTCTCCTAAGAAAACTGTGAAGTGCGTAGCATGCAAATCTGCGTATCATCCCGCGTGTACCCGATTGAAATCGCTTGACAACTACAAAAAGTTGAAAACTGAGTTGAAACAAAAGTGCAAATGTGACAAATGTCTCAGTGGTAAAAATCAAGGTGACGTTGATTCTGACATGGAGAGCTCGGATGACGAAGAGGGGGATAAGGAAGTGTCAAGCTGGGTTCACATCCATCCGGAGGAGCAGTTGGGAAGGTTCAACAGCTGTTTTCAACAGCGCCGCCATTTCCGTATGCGCAGTAGTGAACTGCGCAGATGCGGCTGCGGCAAATATCTAAAAAATCTGATGCGTACAGTAAGCTTCAAAAGTGCTTCTCCGGTAAGAATGTTCCCCCTCCCCAGCTAACGTCCAACCAATCAGCTCCCCGAACGCACTCCCCGAACGCACTACCGGATGGATGTGAACCCAGCTTCAGTGCTGTCAAAAATGAATATTAAATTAGATAAGCTAATGAATGGCTTTGTTTCCTTCAAGGAACAGCTTGCCAACATGGAGAAGTCGATGGAGTTCTTCAACACCAAATTTGAAGAAATGAATACGTCAATTGATGTTTTCAAACAATGTATCAAAGAGGTGACGGCATCTAATCAAAAGCTTCAGGCAGAAAATATTGAACTGAAGAAAGAAGTAGAATTCTTACATTTAAAGGTAAACTCCCTCGATCAGTTACATCTTAGTTCAACAGTTGAAATAAAAGGAATTCCAATAACAGAAAACGAAAATCTGAATGAAATTGTGAAAACCATTGCGAATAAAATTGAGATTCCGGAGCATTTCCAGGAGATTGTCTCGATTTATCGTATTAAGAATTCTGTAAACAAAAACACCAGTTCTTCTTTGAACTTGAATGCGTCCCCGATAATTCTGGAATTAGCTAATGTCAAGGCAAAGCAAAATTGGCTCAAGCAAATTCGAAATTTCAGAAATTTAACAGCTAAGGATTTGTTTTCATCGCTTCTGGATACTAAGATCTTTATCAACGAGCGGCTGACCCCCTACAATAATCGACTGTTTTGGTCTGCCAGAAGGATTGCTAAGGAATATGACTATCGATTTGCTTGGACTTCAAACGGCCGTATTTTCTTGAAGAAAGATGACTCGTCGATTACTCGTGCGATCTGCATCTCTGATATGAGTCAACTTCTTCGACTGGATGTATCGAACAAATTAAACATTGGAACGTCCCGCGCTTCTCCCTGATAACTGGGAGTCAATCGCTAACTACCTATTTTTGTTTACTTTATCATGGCTGAGGTTTTGGGTGAGGCTTTAGAGGTATATAATGAAGTAGAAACATTGAGATGTGACTTGATAAATGACATTGAACTTGAAATTAGAAATGTGAATGGGTTGAATATTTTGTCGCAGAATATTCGTAGTTTGAAAAAGAGGTTTGAGGAGTTTTGTTGTTTTTTGAAGTCTGTTGACGTTGTTATACATGTTATTGTCCTAACTGAAACATGGAATAGAGATATGATTTTGTATCAAATAGAAGGTTATAATTCCTTTTTTAGTAGTACTCACGCTAATCAGGCAGAGGGGGTCGCGGTGTTCTTGCGGGATGATTTTGAGATTGTGAATACTAATCTTGCTTCGGTTGATGAGTGTAATGCCGTGTCTGTGGACTTCATGTATGAGGGGCTCTTATTATCACTGACAGGTGTTTATAGATCGCCGGAGAGGGAGGTATTATCGTTTCTTGAGAGTTTAGATGCATTTCTAACTAAAGCTTCAAAATCCGTTGCCAGCATTTTTTGCGGTGATATTAACATTAACATTTTAACTCCAACTAAGAATGATCCTTCCCAGTACCTAAATGTATTAGCTAAACACGGCTACGTATCCCTAATAAATATTTTCACACGTCCTAGTTCAAAAACATGTTTGGATCATGTTTTTGTTCGGGGTTCAAATCTCTCTAGTGTTGGTGGTATAGTTTACTCAAGTGATTTTACTGACCACTCTACTGTTATTGGTTGTATTAATTGTGGAATTAAGGAAAATAGTAAGAAAACACTCTCGAATAAAATAGATAAGGTTGCTGTTGTGAACTATGATAATCTTAGGAGTTCTTTGCTAACTGAAAAATGGGAGGGGGTATATTCTAAATCTGATGTTGATGATGCGGTGACTTGCTTTCTGGATTCCTTGAGTGAACACGTTTCTAAATGTACAACTGAAATAGTTCCTAGAAAGAAGTTCAGGAAGCTGAAGCCTTGGATATCAAAAGGTATAATAACATCTATCCGAATGAGGGATAAAATAAGGGTTAAATCGAAATTACGTCCTATGGACATAGATTTGTTGGAATATTATAAAAAGTATAGAAATTTACTAAATTTACTAATTAAAAAAGCAAAAATTGTGTATTTTAAAAAGAAAATAGAAGAAGCTGGAGGCAATTCAAAAGTAGTCTGGGATAATATAAAAATGGCGGCATACATTAAAGATTCTAAGGTCAATGAAATATTTTCGATACTTGTTCCTGATGGCAGGGAGGTACATGATAAGTTGGAAATAGCTGAAAATCTTAATAATTTCTTTGCCAGCGTTGGGCCAAGTATTCTAAATGAAATTGCTACACCACCACTTTCTGTATCCTCTAGAATGAAGGAGCGAGTTAGCCCCTTGCCCTCACCCCCATCTTCATTGTTCCTGAGGCCGATCACGCCCTCTGAAGTAGCTAGCCATCTGTCTCAAAATCATTGGGTCGTACTTGGAGGGGCGTTCACAAGTCACAAGGATTGGAAATCACAATTACAGTGGTCCTAAGGAGATTGTATGTGGAGTTCCGCAAGGCACTGTATTGGGCCCAATTTTATTCATATTGTATATCGATGATCTGCTAAATATGAATTTTGATGGCGAAATTTTTGGTTATGCTGACGATACGGCCCTAATCCTGTGGCATGACGATTTTGATGCGCTTGTGGGCAAAGCGAGTCGGGAGCTGCTTTTGATTCGACAGTGGTTTGATTTGAACTTTTTGTGCCTCAATCTCGATAAGACAAATATTTTAAATTTTTCAATTTCTCGAAAGATTACGACTCACAGCCTTGTTAAGATACATGACCATAGTTGCTCCAGTGTTTATCTTGAATGTACGTGCGCTTCTGTTCCATTTAGTGAAAGTGTAAAATACTTGGGTATTACGTTTGATCGTAACCTTAATTTCAAGTCCCATATTTCATCTTTAATTGGGAGGCTTCGAAAATTGTATTATGTGTTCCGGGTGGTTAGAGACTTTCTTCCTGAAGGGCTGCTACGTACTTTGTATTTTGGACTGGCTAACTCATTAATGAGGTATGGAATAACAGTATGGGGGGGTACATTCAAATCGTACCTTAAGCCTTTGCAAACCGTCCAAAATGGGCTGATTAAGATTTTATTAAAGAAACCTTTTAGATTTTCAACTAATTTACTTTATAAAGAATTTAACGTTTGTAATATTGATAATATTTTCCTAACTGAATCCTGCACTATGGTTTATAGAACAGGTATACATCCCGACAATTTTTCCAATTTGCCTACTACTAGAACTGCCGTTACCTGTAATATTTCACTTCCTAAAATGAATTCAGAATTCTATAAAAGAAACTCTTATATCAGAGCGTTATATGTATTCCTTAAGTTCTGTATTAACCCGTCACAGTTCCCTAACCTTAACCGATTTAAGTCAAATCTTGCAACGATTATTCGTGCAGACAATGTTGTTTTATAGTAACTTTTGTTTATAATGGCATTCTTTAATTGTTGATAAGTAAGTTTATATTTTTGTTATTTTTAAATTGTCTCTTTGGACTGAGTTCTATTATTTTACTAGGCACTTGATCATCTTACGTTTTCTTGTACATGATCGGGTTGAGCTTTTAGACTCCGCCGGAGGCCACAAGTCTTCGACTTATTCTCTCGGTGGGTGAAAAACTGTGCATTTTCTTTTTCTTGTTCTTTGATTTGATCATAATAAGATTATTATTTTAGTATAAATAAGATTTCTGTTTTTTTCATTGTACGAAGTGGTTGTTCAGTTTTTTTTGCCAATAAATTATTCTTATTCTTATTCTTATTCTATTCTATGTTGAAACCTCTACCTTACAGTTTATTCAAGTGGTGCGAAGAAGATGTTGATATATTGGCAATTAACGAAGATGGTAAATATGGGTACATCATGGAAGTGGATGTCGAGTACCCTCAACACCTACACAAATTACACGATGATCTTCCGTTTCTTGCAGAAAATGTTATACCACCGGGGGATATGAACAAAAACCTTACGCCTCACCTGGGTAAGCGTGAACGCTACGTAGTACATTGTATAGCGTTAAAACAAGCTATCATTCACGCGTTGAAAGTGACTAAAATCCGTCGAATATTTAAATTCAATCAATCACGATGGTTGAAACCATGTATAGACTTCAATACTAAATTAAGCAAAAGTGCTAAAAAACAATTTCGAAAAAGACTTATTCATGCTAATGAATGATGCTATTTTTGGAAAAACCATGGAGAACATTTGGAATCGGCTAGCCGTAAAACTTGTGTCAGATAAGACTGGAAAAACTCATTGCAAAACCAGAATTTTTAGATTCAACCATATACAGTGAAAACCTAGCAGCGGTGCATATGGCTAAAAAGTCTGTTGTATTCAACAAACCAATATAGTATATTATTACATTGGTATGAGCATGCTCGATATTTCAAAAATAACAATGTACGAGTATCATTATGATATAATGTTACCGAAATTTGGACTTGAAAGATGGAAATTGTGCTATATGGATACAGATAGTTTCATATATGCTATGAAAAAGGATGATTTATACCTCGAAATACTAAATATGATAGACTACATGGACACATCTGACTATCCTCAAGATCATCCATGCTTCTCTTTAAAAAATAAAAAAAGTACTTGGTAAATTCAAATATGAAATGAATGGGGAAACCATTTCCGCATTTATAGCTCTGAGAGCAAAAATGTATGAAATGGTGACAGAAGGCGGAAGGGAGATAAAGAAATTCGAGGGTATCAGCAGGAATGTGGTGGAAAAGGAGATACAATTTGAGGAATATTACAACTCATTATTTTCTATGGATATAATCAGAAACCTAGGTATGCAAGCGGGTTATATAAATTAATGAGTCGGGGAAGGCTGCAGCGGCCTTGAAACCGCGGAACGCGTGTAGACGAACGTCGCGCCGCTGTCTTCCTACCTCGCCCTTTGGGTGGTCATTTTTCGCCGATTTAAAGGGCTACCATTCCTCCGTTTTCACTATGTACCTACTCGTTTTGAACTCAATTCAACTTCCTTATATCACCCTTGCATTGTCGCAATTTTCTTCACGTATTTAAGGGTTTTCCCCTCCCTACCAAACATTACCTATGGGCCCTACGAACTCGAATTTCATCCGCGATCTCCTACCTTTTCCGAGCCCTTAAAGGGCTAAAGTCGTCATACACACCTTTTCTATCGGATAATATAGGTCGTGCGTTTATTTCGATCTTCGGTTTTCTGGCCTCGTGACCGTCGGACGTACGCCGCGCCGAGGTATTCGTACATACCTATTCGTAACTACGAAACCCTTTGGGTGGCCATTTTCGCTGATTTAAAGGGCCTAAAACGAACGTTCTCAGCTCGATCCGATTCTTGCATTCCCATATACTGGAGGCATAGCGGCCATATTCCGTTCATATTTTAAGGGCTCTCCACCATTCCCCACCCTTCCACTCATTACCTATGGGCCCTACGAACTCGAATTTCATCCGCGATCTATTCCCTTAACGCTCCCTATCATATCCCCCACTCCCCTTCTCTTAACTACCCTTCCTTCCCTATTAAACCCAATTTCTCATACTTTAAGGCCCTTCCTAGGGCTTCCTAATTATCGGACCGTCTCCAAACTTCGGCTACACAGACAAAGAAGGACCTTATCTACCACCTCCCCAAATTTCAGCCCTTTTCGAGCCCTTGAAGGACTAAAAGTCGCCATACTGTCCTTTTCTATCTACTTCCCTAATGTTCCGCTGTACGCCAACTGCGGCACTTTGCCGCGTTAGCGTTGAGCTAACATTACGAAATTTTTGTTACGGGTTCCAACCAACCCCAAAATGAACCTCGAAACGTTTCATAACCCTAGTTCAAGGAAAAGGGGTTCAAAACGAATTTGGAAATTTTGAAAATCTCATGTCTCGAAAAATTCATATAGAACGGTATGTTTTTTATTTCATATTTAGATAGAGTTTGTTCCGTAGAATTTTTTAAGACCATCCACAGCTTTGTACGACCAGCCGTTCGTTCACAATGACGGTACAAAGTTGGAGCAGATCGAAAATCGTACATAGCAAACAGCATATGGTTTTCAAATATCGAGTTAATAAATAATATTCAATAATAATTATTAAGAATGAAGCATACAAATTATTAATAACCAACAATAAATATTAATAATTTACACAACCTACTTGATAATAATTATTAATAATTAATGGTAATTCGTAATAATGATTATTAATATTAATGATATTATTATTCAGTGATCTAGACAGAAGAATTTGCAGAGTTTTTCATTTTCAAACCTGTAAACCAGTGAATAAATCAAATTACTTTTCCTTTCTTTTTTTTCAAATAAATGGATTTTTTGTGCCAATCTGATGGTGCATAAATATTTTGGTTTATTAGATAATTGAACCATTGGAATCGACCAAAGAAAAAAACCTCCCCTATAAATTTGTTGGTTTCAAGTAGATTCAGAAAATCAAATAATTTTTTTTTTTTTTTTTTTTTTTCAATGTAGTAGGTAGGTATATTAACTTTATTGGCCTATATCACGTTTCTACACAGGACGTTTGGCGTGAAAGTTAGCGTTAGTTATATAGGTATAGTTACTCGACTTTTCTCGGTGCTGTGATGAATAACATTACCAGCCGGATTTCTGTTTCTGACGAGGAATATGGGTTGTAGGAACGAAAATTGACTACATTCCTCAAAAGGTTTAAAGACATCGATATTTCATTTTTTTCTATTTGTTATTTTTATTTGAGCAAAATTTCTTAATAATTTTCTCAATTTTGACAAAAACTGTTTTTTTTCTATATTATCTTAATTCTGCTCACTAACTAGCGAATGTGAGCAGTAGCGTAGCGTGTTTGTAGCGAATGTTTCAGGTTTCCGGCTCCAATAAAACGAGAAATATTGAGTTTTAAACGCTTTTCGACGATCCTGGACCACTGTGCCCTGTATCGGTGCATACCGTCACAAATCAAGCCCTGAGTGTAGAAATTAGCACCTTGTAAAATATACTTGTAGTATGGCGGTGTGAAGGGAAGTTTGTCCTCAAAATCCTTGTCAGTTATAATGAGGAGTCGAGCGCAGAGGTCTTCTATCTTCGGTGGATACTCGAATGTCGAGTAAAGGCGGCTCAAACATTCGAACGGAGTGAATTTCAAGAATTTGTGAAAATTTCCTGCAACCCGGATACATTAATAGAAAGCGAGACATCCCTCAACCTTAGTCAATGTTGTTTATACAATGGAGACAAAACGCTAAGAATGGAATCAAGTAGGTACATTTCTTCTGGAAGGAATAATGATAACTGTTTCAGAGAGCACTTTCAACCAGCTACTACTATCCCATATTTGGCCCCTGGGCCTCAATTAAACTAGGTAGTCCGAAATCGAATTTTCGATGTTATTTTTGTCAAACAATCAGGATAAAGGTTGGGGGGGGGCTACATCCTCTATAGAGAATAGAATACTCCTCAGTAAGTATACCCCTTAGTTTTCTGTGCTCGTAACCATACATTTATTTCATTTTTCGACCTACCATATAGACCCCCTCCCTATTTCCGCCAATTAGTAGGGATTTACGCATCGATGTTTTTGGTTTATTATCTTCGATAATGAACCATTGGAATCGCCCAAAGAAAAAAAAATTTTAACCCCCCCTCAAAATTTGTTGGTTTACGTTTCAAGGTACGTAGATTCAGAAAATCGAATAAAAAAAAATCCGTCCGTCCGCCGTACGCCGTCCGCCGTACGCCGTCCGCCGTACGCCGTCCGCGGCACTTTGCCTAGTTAGCGTTGAGATAAAATTACGAAATTCGGTTTCTGGGTTTAGACCAGCCCCACAATGGTCCTCGAAACTTTTCATAACCCTAGGTCAAGGGGAAGGGGTTCAAAATGAAATTCAAAATTTCGACAATGTCATATCTCAAAATATTTAACTGAACCGTGCAATGTATAGTTCACTTTTGAATGACCTGAAAAATTACGAATCTTTTAAGACCAATTGGATTTTTGTGCGACCAGCCGTTCGTTCACAGTAAGCGCGCAAAGGTTTAGGAAAAACACTAAACTTTCGCGTCGAAAACGGCCGCTACGCGGGTCTACCTCCAGACGCCCAGAATAAAACTACCTTTTTTCATCTTCCCGGTAAACTACTGTCTAGAAATTTTAACCGTGAGTCGGGGATAGACCACATTGCAATATTCACCCGGTTTCTCATCTGTAAAACTGTTTAAATAATACCTATTTGTTTAAACAAATTAAATTTTGATGATGAGCTAGATACTTGAAATTTTAAATATAGGTCAGAAATGGATCACAATGCAATATTCACTCGGTTTCTTGTCTGTAAAATTGTTTAAATAATACCTATTTGTTTAAACAAATTAAATTTTGATGATGAGCTAATTACTTGAAATTTTAAATATAGGTCAGAAATGGATCACAATGCAATATTCACTCGGTTTCTTGTCTGTAAAATTGTTTAAATAATACCTATTTGTTTAAACAAATTAAATTTTGATGATGAGCTAGATACTTGAAATTTTAAATATAGGTCAGAAATGGATGACATTTCAATATTCACTCGGTTTGTATGACATGGTATGAGTATGGTAAGGTATATTATTGTATGTATGATTTAGTACAGTATGGTAAGATAGAAAAGAAATTCGTATGGTATGGTATGAGTACGGTGAGAATATGGTATGGTACCGATTTGCAACACAGTCTGGTATAGACAGAAGGGTGATCTGCACAAGGAAGATAATAAACCGTTGTGTCAAGAATTTGCAGAGTTTTTTGTACTGCAAACATCGATGATAATAGAAATTTAGATTATTCTATTGAATTAGCAGAGCACATAAATGCAGTCTCTCGCTTGAACAAGAAGTATATTTTTGGGAAAACAACCCAAACAAATATTTGAAACTTGGTAACTAATTAAAACAGCAGTTAGTTACCAACAATTAGTTTGGCTTAACAAACTGGATCGGATTCGCAATCTCACATAATATTATGTCTTAACAACATCGTATAAAAAAACATCGATGTTTTGCAACATCGTTTTAAAAACTCTGCAAATTCTTGACACAACGGTTCATTATCTTCTTTGTACAGATCACCCTTCTGTCTAGATCACTAGGTCTAAATGTCTAGATCCTAAATGTTAGATTAATTATTATTGTAAATTATCACTAATTATTAACAATTTCATCAAGTACCTAGTGAAAATTATTATAATTCATTGTTAGGTATTGATAATTCGTATTTATTATTATTAATAATTATTATTAATTATGATTAATTAATACGAGATAATTCTGGGGTTTTTAATACTACGTCGGTAATAACTTTTCTATAAAAGAAGTACCTACCAACAAACATTCGAAATTATCTTCATTTCCGTAGCACGCAACGCACCTCAGAACAACAAACTTGACATCACTTAAGCCATATGATGTTCCAAAGAGCTTGTTAGTATGAAAATGGACCTGTATTTCAACAGTTTGATTCACGATCGTGTTGTGAGGCACAATCTTTGAGCCGTCATTGTGAACGAACGGCTGGTCGTACACAGCTGCGGATAGTCTTAAAAAATTCTACGGAACAAACTCAATCTAAATATGAAATAAAAAACATACCGTTCTATATGAATTTTTCGAGATATGAAATTTTCAAAATTTCAAAATTCGTTTTGAACCCCTTCCCCTTGACCTAGGGTTATGAAAAGTTTCGAGGACCATTTTGGGGTTGGTCGAAACCCATAAAAAAAATTTTGTAATTTTAACTCAACGCTAACTGGGCAAAGTGGCGCGGACGGCGTACGGCGTACGGCGGACGGACGGATTTTGGTTTATTATCTTCGATAATGAACCATTGGAATCGCCCAAAGAAAAAAAAATTTTAACCCCCCCTCAAAATTTGTTGGTTTACGTTTCAAGACACGTAGATTCAGAAAATCGAATAAAAAAAAATCCGTCCGTCCGCCGTACGCCGTACGCCGTCCCCCGTACGCCGTACGCCGTCCGCGCCACTTTGCCCAGTTAGCGTTGAGTTAAAATTACGAAATTCGGTTTCTGGGTTCGGACCAGCCCCACAATGGTCCTCGAAACTTTTCATAACCCTAGGTCAAGGGGAAGGGGTTCAAAACGAAATTTAAAAGTTCGACAATGTCATATCTCAAAATATTTAACTGAAACGTGTAATTTTCAGTTCACTTTTGAATGACCTGAAAAATTACGAATCTTTTAAGACCAATTGGATTTTTGTGCGACCAGCCGTTCGTTCACAGTGAGCGCGCAAAGGTTTAGGAAAAACACTAATCTTTCGCGTTGAAAACGGCCGTTATGTGACCCAACCCTCAGACGCCCAGAATAAAACTACCTTTTATCATCTTCCCGGTAAACTACAGTCTAGAAATTTTAACCGTGAGTCGGGGATAGACCACATTGCAATATTTACTCGGTTTCTCATCTGTAAAATTGTTTAAATAATACCTTTTTGTAATAATACAAATTAAATTTTGATGATGAGCTATTGACTTGAAATTTTAAAAATAGGTCAGAACTGGATCACAGAACTGGATTCACTCGGTTTCTTGTCTGTAAAATTGTTTGAATAATACCTATTTGTTTAAACAAATTAAATTTTGATGATGAGCTAGATACTTGAAATTTTAAATATAGGTCAGAAATGGATGACATTTCAATATTCACTCGGTTTGTATGACATGGTATGAGTATGGTATGGTATATTATTGTATGTATGATTTGGTTTAATACAGTATGGTATGATAGGAAAGAAATTCGTAAGGTATGGTATGAGTACGGTGAGAATATGGTATGGTGCCGATTTGCAATACAGTCTGGTATAGACAGAAGGGTGATCTGCACAAGGAAGATAATAAACCGTTGTGTCAAGAATTTGCAGAGTTTTTTAATTTGATTTTCTGAATCTACGTATCTTGAAACGTAAACCAACAAATTTTGAGGGGGGGTTAAAAAAAATTTTTCTTTGGGCGATTCCAATGGTTCGAAGATAATTATCGAAGAAGTTATCGAAGATAATAAACCAAAAAACTCTGCAAATTCTGGACACAACGGTTCATTATCTTCTTTGTCCAGATCACCCTTCTGTCTAGATCACTAGGTCTAAATGTCTAGATCCTAAATGTTAGATTAATTATTATTATCAATTATCACTAATTATTATTATCAATTTTCACTAGGTACTTGATAAAATTGTTAATAATTATTATTAACAATTTTATCAAGTACCTAGTGAAAATTATTATAATTTATTGTTAGGTATTAATAATTTGTATTTATTATTAATAATAATTATTTTTAATTATGATTAATTAATACGATATAATTCTGGGGTTTTTAATACTACGTCGGTAATAAAGTTTCTATAAAAGAAGTACCTACCAACAAACATTCGAAATTACCTTCATTTCCGTAGCACGAAACGCACCTCAGAACAACAAACTCGACATCACTTAAGCCATATGATGTTCCAAAGAGCTTGTTAGTATGAAAATGGACCTGTATTTCAACAGTTTGATTCACGATCCTGTAGTGAGGCACAATCTTTGAGCCGTCATTGTGAACGAACGGCTGGTCGTACAAAGCTGCGGATGGTCTTAAAAAACTCTACGGAACAAACTCTATCTAAATATGAAATAAAAAACATACCGTTCTATATGAATTTTTCGAGATATGAAATTTTCAAAATTTCCAAATTCGTTTTGAACCCCTTCCTCTTGACCTAGGGTTATGAAAAGTTTCGAGGACCATTGTGGGGTTGGTCGAAACCCATAAAAAAAATTTCGTAATTTTAACTCACTAACTGGGCAAAGTGGCGCGGACGGCGGACGGCGTACGGCGGACGGAAGGATTTTTTTTTATTCGATTTTCTGAATCTACGTATCTTGAAACGTAAACCAACAAATTTTGAGGGGGGGTTAAACAATTTTTTTCTTTGGGCGATTCCAATGGTTCATTATCGAAGATAATAAACCAAAAATCGATGTTTATCCAAACATACCTTACCTGCCGTGGCCTACTCAAGTACCTACTTAACTGTGAATTTTTTTTGTAGTTTAAATTAAACCCAGACAAAAGGCAAAAGGCCACGTTAATAAGAAATAATATACCTAGTAGGTAAGGTCCTACTATATCTCGAGTCAACCATGACTGACATAATATTATAACCTAACATTGCAACTGCTAGAACAATAAAAGGCAAAAGGGCCCCGTAAAATGAGAAATGATAAAGTAGGTAAGACCTTGAATAAAGGTCCTGACAAGGCTCAGAAATCATGGAATCACATAGGTATCTACTGGAACGTAAAATCGGTTTATAATCATAGGTATTTTGGGAGAAAGGAAAACCATCGAATGTTTTAAAACCTCGAGCACCTACTTGATACCCATCCCTACCAATAATTATTAGCCGCAATTAGTTGAGCATTTACCCTCATACTTCGACGGAGCTGACACCACCACTTCTTCGATAAACTTGTCGAAACACGCGGCGATTATGCCAGGTATGTTTGGATTTTTCCTGCGGCTTGGCACGTATCGAAACCAACTTAGTGTTAACAAGTAGTTGATCATTTCGTACATCATCACTTTGTCAAACGGATCATGACCGAACCCTGAAAATTCGTGACAACACTAGTGAGTTTGACCTAAATCAATTGACAACTATACACAAGTAGATTTTGGGATAATGGGTGTTAGCGAATATTTTGGTTTATTATGATCGATAATGAACTATTGGAATCCATTATTCCAAGGAAGTTGGGAAATAAGGAAGTTAGTGTAGATTGCGCACACCGCGCAAGTGCGCAGAAGTGCTCAAATATAATTTTTTGAATCCTTGTCAAAAATCGTTAAACACGGATTTTTTTCGATTATCAAATAATATTTGCTGTATAACAAAGCATATTATGCTGTTTCTATTGAAAATGAAAGGGATGAGGTGATTTTTCTTAAAAACGACTATGTTTCAGGCTGTGATCCCGGTTTAATCGAGTCCATTAAACAACTGATATCACCACGTGATTCAGTGTCGAAAATTAATGAAATTTCATGTGCCCCACTGGGGGTTTTCCGTCTTATCGAAATTACGAGCAAACGCGGTTAGTCCAACTTTGGGCGCTTCTGGACGCTCCCAGGTGCGCCCAAAAAAAAAGGTTGTCGAAGTAAAAAGTTCATGAAATTTTGCGTTGATTATTTATTTATACTGGCCTTTTGAATTGAATTTTTCAGTGAATCCAAGAGTGAATCCCTAGCGAATTCGTATTCATAGATGTGAACCCGAATAGATTCGGATTCACAGGTGTAAATACAAATCTATTCGGATTCGGATTCTCACTTGCAAATATGAATCTATTAGAATTCACACTTGTGAATACGAATGTACTTGTATTCGGATTGACACGTGAATCAGATTTGGATTCGGATTTACGAATACGAATCTGCCCATATCCGGGAGGAGAGAGGGGGGAAAGGGGAGGGAGAAGAAGGAGGGAGTAGGAGGAGGAGGAGGAGGAGGGAGCTTCAAGAGAATATTGAGTAGGGGCGTTCGATACTTCCAAAGTATCGATACACGTACGATACACGTACGATACACGTACGATACTACTCGAATATCGAATAAAAAGTATCGATATACATGAATACTCGCAAAAACTACTCATTAGAAAAAACTCTGCTAATTCTTGACACAACTGTTTATTATCTTCATTGTTCAGATCAACCTTCTGTGTTGATCACTAAATGTGTTGACCCTTCTGTGAGGATGGATGACCATGCAATGTTATTCACTCGGTTTCTTGTTAGTAAAATGATTTAAACAATACCTATTAAATAGATAACCAACCTAAACAAATTTTGTTCAAACAAATTAAATTTGGATGATGAGCTAGTCTTGAAATTTTAAACATAGGTCGAGGATGGATGACTGTTTGGGCTGGTAGGTAGTAGTTATTACTTGCCCCAATAGAGTGCTCACCATGATGGCCGGTAGGAGCCGTTGCTCTGTTGTTCAACCTGTTCCCCTGACCCGACTCGTCCATATGGATTATTGTCATTAATAATGACAATAATCCATAATGACTCATTATTATCCAAGTTGCTGTACTGTTATCATTATAATACCGTTTATTTTATCGAGTTTCATCCGTTCTCGTGTGTAATAAAAAGAGTTGTTATCCGGTGTTCATTACGCGTTATTATTTCGTTCACCCGTTCGAACATTTTGGTGCCGAAAACCCGCGAATTGTGGTTAATGTCGAGCGTGTCCGAATTTAACCTAGTTTACCTCGTGACTTTGTTTACATCGGGTTTTTTCCGTTTACCGTTTTACCGTCGTTTTTCCCCGTTTTTCGCGTTCTACCGTCCAATAATGCCGCCAAAAGGAATGAAGAAGCGTAGATTCCGTCAATCGGACCCGGATTTGCCGCCGGACGATGTGGTTGTTTCCATGGACGAGCCTGTGCAACCCGTTCAATCAGTTCATCCAGTTTCATCTTCGTATGATGTCGTCAAGAATAAGTCTATTCAACTTGATCCCGCTGTTTTTGATCCGCTGAGTGCCCCTCAGCAAGACCTGTTGAAGAACATCAGACGTTGGTCAATCAGGGCTAATGCAGTTCTAAAACGACAACCGGTAAGCGCACTGGCGGAGTCTATCAAGGACGATTTCCGTCGAGGAAGGATGTTCCTCGATGCCGTTGAGGAGGCTCAGTTCGATCAGCAGATCGAGGAAAATCTGCTTAATCAGGTAACTTCTGTTGTTGTAAGTTTGGCTGAGCGCGTCCCCGTTGAAAATAATCCCGTTAGCGCTAAGAAAGAGGTTGATGACGAAGTTGTTCTCAGTCATGAACACGCTTACGCTCAGATTAAAATGATGAATGAGCTGCTCACAACCGTCCCGTTATTTGAAGGCCAAATCTCCCGCTTTGCGGAGTTTAGGAAACTGATGGTGCAGTTCATAACATGAAGCACATACCCGATGAAATTAAATTTGAGAAACTGTTGAGCAAGCTTCCTCCCGATCTCCGATCATCATTTGCCGGTAGCAGCTATCAGCAGGCTTATGACGCCCTGGTAGCGGAAAATACCTCAATATACCGTTTGGCTCGTTCAGTATTTGCGCAGCGCATACATTTACCCCGTTTGGAAGGACCCAACGTTGCTGACTTGGAACATTTCCACGACGACGCTCGTTCATGGGTAGGATCAATGCTCGACCTCCCCACTCCCAATCTCCGGGACTACTTATTGTTTGAAGCCCTGTTTTTTCGCTTATTGGCTGAGCTCAAAGAGAAGTTCAACCAGGAGGTGTAAAAGTTGAAGCAGAAGAAGGTGGTGGAAGTTTATTGGAAGCCAGGTTTGAATGAGGGGTTTCATTATTCTTCGTTGACATTGACACTTGTATGTGTGTAAATTCCCTGAATATACGTGAAGACCAATTCTTCTAGTACATTATTAATATACCCTATCAATAATTTTACATGGTGTCAGCGTGAAGCTCGTGTTTTGAAGACTTTGCGTCCGTCGAACCTATTTCGACCAGGGGATTCAAACTATCACGTAAGTAACACGACTAGTGGATCCAGCGATTTCCCTCATCCGAATAAACCACGTTATACTATGGCTAGTGCTGGTTTTGACGCTGTTAAGCCCGAACCGTTTAGTTTCAACGAAAATGCGGCTGCACTGTGGAAAGAATGGAAACAGGAGTTTAATCTGTTCATACGGGCCAGTGCCCTTTCTGCCAAAGACGAACAATACAAGGTTGCAGTTTTTCTTAATGTTATTGGGAAGGAGGGCAGGCGTTTATTCAACTCTTTTGGTCTAGATGAAGACAAGGCAACGCTTGCTGAAGTTATTTCTTCCTTTGATCGGCACTGTGCCCCATGCACAAATGTTGTGATGGAACGATACAAGTTTTTATCCATCTACCAAAACGAGTCTCAACCATTTGACGAGTTCTTAACGGAGTTACGCCTTGCTGTTCGATTGTGTGAATATGGTGATCTTGAGGATTCCATAGTTCGAGACCAAGTCATTGTTCGGATTAATTATAGTAACAGGAGGAAGACTCTGCTGCAAGAACCAAACATTACGTTGGAGACAACCATCTCGAAATGTAGAGCCCATGAAGCTAGCAAGCATAGTGTATCTCTTATTGATGATAAAGGGGCCCATAATCATTCAATTCATGCAATTTCACATGCTAGGCAGCCAACCCAACGGGGCCAGCCCCAAACTAGGCGTATGGTTGGGAAACCTTTTCTATGTACTAAATGTGGGTATAAGCATGCTATTCGCTCATGCCCAGCTTTTGGCAAAACGTGTGCACGGTGCCATTCGCCAAACCACTTCGCAAAATTCTGTCCAGTGGCTTCAACGCACAATGTTGAACTGGAGTCAGAAGACCCTCACAATGTTATTGAGTCGGACACTCAAGAATCTCAAACCTTGTATGGTGATGAGTCGTCCCAGATACAGGAAATTCACTTTGTTGATCTAATCACTCACATGAGTGAAGTAGACCTGTTTAATTTGGATTGTGATCAAGAGAAAGCTTGGCTTGAACCATTGACTGTCAATGGTGTGCAAATAATATTTAAGTTAGATTGTGGAGCTGCAGTTAATGTCCTACCCCTTCAGGAGTACTTACGGGTAGGCGGTGTGCTTAAACAATTGAAACGCACAAATGTTATCTTGAAGTCGTATGGTAATTCTTCCTTCAAGACGCCAGCACTTGGTACCATCCAATTACCTTGTATACTTCGGAATGGATTAAAGCAGAGTATAGTGTTTGTTGTGGCTGATGTTGAGGCTATTCCAATACTGGGTATTACTACATCCCAAAAATTGGGATTGATTAAGCGCATTATTACCATTGATGAACTTCAGGGCAATGGTTCCAACCTGCTAGGTAAATTTTCGGACCTTTTTGTGGGATTGGGGCAGATTCCTGGAGAGGTTCATCTCAATGTTCGACCGGAGGCCCAGCCCGTGGTCCACCCACCTCGCCGAGTTCCTCTGGCTCTTCACAGTAGACTGCAGGACACTATTCACTCAATGGTGCAAGAGGGGATTGTTTCTAGAGTTGAGGGGTCTACTCCGTGGGTGAACCCTTTGGTGGTGGTGGAGAAAAAGAATGGGGACCTGCGCCTCTGCCTAGACCCCAAGGACCTCAACAATGCCCTTAAGGTGGAGCCAGCTTTGATCCCATCCCCTGATGAAATGCTATCACAGCTGAACAATAACAAATTCTTCACAGTGATAGACATGAAGAGTGGATTCTGGCAGGTGGTGTTAGACAAAGACAGTGCCAGACTGTGCACGTTCAGCAGTCCATTCGGAAATTTTTGTTTCAACAGACTTCCGTTTGGTCTCTCAGTTTCACCAGAAATTTTTACAAGAAAGGTACAGGAAGTGTTCTCAGGTCTCAAGGGAGTTATAATCTACTTTGATGATGCAATTATTTTTGGGAGCACAGTAGAGGAGCACAATAGACATTTGCAAAGCTTTTTAGAACGAGCTCGAACCCACAATGTCAGATTTAATTCTCAAAAATGTCAAGTGTGTCAGAATGAGGTAGAGTTTGTTGGTCTCAAGGTCAGTGGAGAGGGAGTGACAGTGACAACAAAGCATGTGGATGCAATTAAGAACCTTGAAGTACCTCAATCTAGAAAGGAACTAAAGCACTTCTTAGGGCTTGTTAAATACCTTCACAGATTTCTGCCACATGCTTCAGAGCTCACATCATCACTAAGAGAACTGACAAAGGATCAGTGCGCTTGGGAGTGGAGGCAGGAACACCAGACTGAATTTGTTCGATTGAAAGGAATTCTAACAAATCCTCCCACACTCAGATATTTTGATCAGACTAAGGAGGTTGTTATTCAGGCAGATGCTTCACAATTTGGTCTTGGGGCTTGTCTACTTCAGGAAGGGCAACCCATCTGTTTTGCGTCTCGGATCATGAATAAATTTGAGAAAAATTACTCCCAAATTGAGAAAGAACTGTTAGCAATATGTTTTGCCTGTGACAGATTTCACTACTATATATATGGAAGGCCTGTAACTGTTCAGTCAGACCACAAACCTCTGCAATCTCTATTTAAGCAAGACCTGGCAAAAATTCCGGCTCGGTTGAGGAGAATGAGGCTAAAGCTATTTTTATACCGTCTAGACGTCACATACATTCCAGGTAAAGACCTAATACTGGCTGATTTCCTATCCAGGAACCTTGCCAAACATGACAAAGGAGGCACTTCAAATGAGGCTACACAAGAATATGTCCATACAATTGCTTCTCATATTAGTGGATCTCCACAATTCCTACAGAGATTCAGGAACTCGACAGCATTGGATACCACATTGACGCTGCTCTTACAGTTTATTGCTGATGGGTGGCCTAGGTCGGTACCTCCACAAGTCCAGCCATATGCAGCAGTGGCTCACCTTATATCCAATGAAGATGGCATCCTCTTGCTGCAGGACAAGATAATAGTCCCAGAGGACCTCAGGAACTTTGTTTTGTCGGAAATTCATAGCGATGGTCACCTAGGTGAAGATAAATGCAAAGCAAAGGCTCGCCAGCGATTCTATTGGCCAGGGATGTCAACTGATATCCATAACTTCATCAAGTCCTGTTGCCTATGCATAAGGTACCGTCGTTCCAACCAGAGGGAACCACTGAAGCCTTTCCCTATCAGTGATTGGCCATGGCAGAGGGTAGGGTCAGATATACTTACATTTGGTGGAAAGGACTACCTTGTGATTTATGACAGCTATTCTAAATGGATGGAGTTGGATCTGCTGCATGGAAAGAGTGCTGAGACCCTAATTAATCTTTTTCGGGACAAATTCTCAAAATATGGAGTTATAGAGGAGTTAGTGTGTGACAACATGCCATACAGCAGCAACGCCTTCAAGGAATTTTCTCGAGAATTTGGCTTCAAGATCACCACATCAAGCCCTACATATCCTCGGGCAAATGGTCTCTCTGAAAAAGCAGTTAGCATTGCTAAAAATCTACTGAGAAAGGGCAGAGATATCAAACTGGCCCTCCTGCAGTACAGGAACTCACCAATCCTGTCCTTGGGTATGTCGCCTGCTCAGCTTTTCCTTGGCCGTCAACTGAGGGACAAGCTCCCCATTGTAACATCGCACCTGGGAGTACAATCATACTCAAGTGAACAAGTCAGAGCGAAACTTGCTCAGTCCTCAGCCCAGAACCAGACTTATTTCAACCGAGGGACAAGAGCTCTCTCACCATTACATGAGGGACAAAAAGTGGCTCTTCACTCACAGCAGGGTCATTGGGAGCCAGCTAAAGTGGTAAAGGATTCAGACAAACCCAGATCTTATTTGGTGGAGACACCCTCAGGGTCCATCCTGCGGCGTAATCGTGCTCATCTGCGACCGTGGCCTTTGCCTAAAGAGGAAATGTCATCTTCCTCTGTAAAGCCAGTACCACCCCCTGAAGCGCCTATTCACAATGACTCAACACCGCCTATTCATGACAACAGCACTCCTTCATTAGCTACCCCGCCTGATCTTCTCCCTGGTGAGGGGAATACTCCTGTGAGACAGCAACGGGTACGGCGCCCTCCAGAGTGGCTCTCTGACTATGTGACTGGTTGAGGTGTCAATATTGTGAGACAATAATGAACATTTCTGCCTGTGTTAAAATCAATCTGAGTTTCTGCCTGTGTTAAAATCAATCTGAGTTTTTGTTGTTAAGAACATTTCTGCCTGTGAAAAAAAAAAAAAAAAAAAAAAAAAACTATAATGATGTAAAAGTTGAAGCAGAAGAAGGTGGTGGAAGTTTATTGGAAGCCAGGTTTGAATGAGGGGTTTCATTATTCTTCGTTGACATTGACACTTGTATGTGTGTAAATTCCCTGAATATACGTGAAGACCAATTCTTCTAGTACATTATTAATATACCCTATCAATAATTTTACAGGAGGTGATGGAACAAATGGATGCCATCCCCTCTCACTCTGATCTGCTTCTGTTTATTGGAAAGGAGCTAAGGATAGCTCGACTGGTCCCAGAGGAGAAGCAGGGGAATAAAAAAGCTCCAACCACTGTTCAGAGAGCCCGTTCACCCTCACGGTTCCGGTTGTCAGCCGTACCAGCCACCAGTTCCACTCCACAGCCGTCACCCGCTCGTAGTGCTGCTCACCCTGCTCCCAGTCGTGCAGTAAAATTCAATTATTGTAGGAAGGATCACTTCCTGTTCCGTTGCCCAGAGTTCAAGGAACTGAGTGTACCTGAGCGCATACAAACCGTTAAGGAGCTACGGGCATGCCAGAACTGTTTCTCCACACTCCACCGGGTGGAAGCATGCCGTTCAGATCGAAGATGCCACTGTGGGCAGCCGCATCATCCCTGGCTCCACCTACTGCTTCCAACCGTTTCTAATCGCCCGGTTTCACCTGGATCAAACTCAGGTAGTTTCGTTTCAACGCACAATTCACCCGCTTCAAGACCCGTTCAAGAAGAAGAAGAGATGGCCATGATGAACTACTATCCCATGAGTTCAAGCCAAAGGTCCCTTTGTTCCAGCCGTTCGTCCCCCTGTCCCCCCATAGAAACATCAGCCCCGTTATGAAGGTACGACGGCGTTCAGCTGGTTCCTTCCAAGGTATCATTGGTGAGCACTACTGCCAAGAGCCCATTACCCGTTAAGTCTTTAACCGTTAAGAGTTCAGCCGTTCGACGTCAACTTGTAGGTAATGTTAGGCGCACGTTAGTACCTAGGACCGGCGTTATACGAGTTAGTACTGGGCTGCTGATACCTACTGGTGTGATACCCAGGTCCAGGAAAGCTCACTGCACTAAGCGTTCGGTTAGTTGTAATAATTTCAGGGGCCTGTGTCCTGGGATTGAGTCATCCAAATTAGGCGTAGCTGGCTCATCCCAACCCGTTAGTAAAGTTGACGTCACCCATAAGTCCTGTTTAAAATTATCTCGTTTTGGGCTCACCCCTACTGCCGTAGTCCCCCTTTCCTCCTGTAGAGGGGAAATAATTAAATTCAGAGCTTTGATTGACTCAGGAAGTGGAGTCAATATTGTTTCCCCGTTAGTAGTTAAGAAGTTAGGACTCCGTTTGATTCCCATGAAGGGCAGTTTACATGGAATTGGGAGTTCTTCAAACCCCATTCACAGTTCCGTTACTGCTCAGCTTCACACACGTTCTGGTAGGGTAATTCCTTTTGAAGCGCTCGTTATGGAGAGCCCCCTTTCGCCGTTGCCCAGCCGTAGTTGGAACCCTGCTTTATGGTCCAATATCACATCCATGGAACCCCACCTTGCTGACCCACAGTTTCACACTGCTCACTATGTTCAGGCTATTCTCGGAGCTGACATTTTTTCCCGATTGCTTCCCCGTTCCTCTGAGGTTGGTCTATGGGAGACTGACTTGGGAACTCTGGTTACTGGTGCCACTCCACCCGTCTGTAAAAAGTCCGTTCAATTCAGCCCAATTCAGTCGTTATGCGCATCAAATGAAATACTCCAGCAAAGAGCCAGTTAACAAGATAGAGCCCCACCCCTTCCTTGTTCAAGCTAGATTCCAGGCCGCTTATCCCTGCTCACAGGGACCTCATGTTTTCACTGTTCCTAAATTCTTGCCTAGGGACTACCACTCGCAAGTTCTTAAGGAGCTCTCTACCGTTTTGGAGGTAGTAGCTGCCAATCCTAAACCCCAACGGAAGCCGTTTCCCCGGTTCCCGTTCAGCAATCAAAATGTTAAGTCTACTGTTAGTCAAGTTAAGCCCGATCACTCAACCCCTGTTCGAAATCTATTTTCTGTAGCTCCACCCATGGAACTTGTTAAGAACCCAATTAGTTTGTTCCAGCTCGCAGCCCAGGTCTGCACGTCTGATTTCCAATTGGTATCTCCCAGTGTAGTGTGTTTCCCAATCAAAGATGAAGATATACCTGCACCTACCGATGAAGTTTCTGTTAAGGTAGCAGCTGTTCCCGTTTCCACTGATGATCTGTTACGCCAGATGTTTGAAATTGAGTCTGTTGAACCCGTCTCCCCTTGGACGCCTGAGGATCATCAGGCTGAAAACCGTTTTTTGGAATCTGTTAGTAGAGATAAGTTTGGTCGCTACACTGTTGCTCTTCCGTTGTCTGAGTCTCCCACTGCTCTGGGTGAGTCCAGACACATTGCTTTAAGACAATTCTATAGGTTGGAAGCCAGACTAAAACGTAACCCTGTTTTAGCCATTGCTTACCGTTCGTTCATGGAAGAATATACCCAATTGGGACATATGAGGCTGTTAAGCTCAGAAGAAATCCCCCGTTCCCCCAATTATTACATTCCTCATCACTCTGTTCATTGTGAAGGTGATCCTGTTGAAAAAATCCGCGTAGTATTTAATGCGTCTCAGCGCACTTCCAATGGCCGGTCTTTGAATGAAATTCTGCTAGTTGGACCAAAAATGCAACCCGATATATCCGTTATGGTAACCCGGTTCCGCTCTTTCCGCTATGTTTTTATATCTGATATACGACAAATGTTTAGGCAGATTCAACATCCAATTGAGGTCAGGACCTGTTAAGAATAGTTTGGCGCAACTCCCCCGATCAACCTGTTCAACATTTCGCCCTCACAACTGTTACCTACGGAACTGCTTCAGCCCCCTTCCTAGCTAACCGGGTCATCCGCCACTTAGCTGATGGAAATGAGGAAAGTTACCCAATTGCTTCTAAATCGTTGAAGGAAAATACGTACATTGACGATGTACATGGTGGGGGGAGTTCCCTGCACTCAGCGTTAGAGGCTAGGAATGAACTGCTATCACTGTTAGCTACTGCTGGGTTAGAGCTCCGTAAGTGGGCCTCTAATTCTGATCAGTTGCTTTCTGGTATTCCAGAGGAGCACTGGCTTGCCCCCTCTGTCCCTGTTTGTCTGACCTCCGATGACGAAAAGCCATTGAAAATGTTGGGAATCTCCTGGAACCCTACCACTGATGAGTTCTACTTTAAGGTTCCCGTTTCTCTTACCGTTCACACCAAGAGAGAGTTAGCTAGTCAAGTTGGAAGGATCTACGATCCCGCTGGGTGGATTATGCCAGTTTCTGTTCAAGCTCGTTTCATTCAAAGGGAGATTTGTCGTTCAAAGTATGATTGGGACGATCCGTTACCAGGTTCATTTGTTCATGATTGGGCTGCCCTTGCTGATACCCTCAATTTGCTTCAGTCTGTTTCCATCCCTCGTCACATACGAGTGGATGCCCCCGTTCAATGGTTAGTAGGATTTGCTGATGCCTCAGAAAAGGCCTATGCTGCCACAGTTTATCATGTATCTCAGATGAACAGTGAATTTGCTGCCCGTTTAATTTTGGCTCGAGCAAAAATCGCTCCAATGAAACCTCAGTCAATTCCCCGATCAGAGCTGCTAGCGGCGGAACTATTGGGTAAAACCATGACTCGCGTCCGTTCCGAATATCCTTCTGTTCCCGATTCTGCAATAATTGCCTGTTCTGATAGCACAGTTGCCCTATCCTGGCTCACCGCTGACCCCGCTCCCGTTTGGAAGGTATTTGTGGGTAACAGGGTTGCTCGAACCCTGTCCCACTTGCCCAAAGAGCACTGGTTCCATGTCCGTTCCGCTGACAACCCCGCTTATGTCGCCTCCCGTGGAGCCAAACCTGATCAGTTAGTGAACTGTTCCTTGTGGTGGAATGGTCCAGATTGGTTGGCTTCCGACCGTTCATTGTGGGCAGTGAGGAGGATTCGCCCTGATTTGAAACCCGATTCTGTTTCAAGTGAAATCAGAGCTTCATCGAGAGTAATAGCTGCAACTGTTGTTGAGACTCCGTTTGAAGCCCGTTTTAGCTCTTATACTGTTTTGCGTCGAGTTACTGCTTGGATAATCCGCTTTATTAATAAATGTAAAATCCGCCGTTCCTGTTTGCTATCTCAGACTAGACCACCGTTAAGCACATCTGAGCTTCAGAAAGCCGATTCAGTTCTCGTTCGCCGTTCTCAAGGTCGCAGCTTGTCTGAGATCCAAGAAGCCACCATTAAAGGAGCTAAACCAACTAAACTGATGAAACAGTTGGCTATATTTTCCGATTCTGAAGGCACTCTCCGAGTAGGGGGTCGCTTATCAAATATGCCTGGGTCATTCGAGACACAGCACCCCGCTTTGCTTAAACCTTCTGATTTACTGGTACCGCTGCTCATCCGTTACGCGCACACTACATGCAAGTTAGGGTAGGTTCTTTAGGTGTCGGCTTTTTAAAAAAGGTTGAAATGAATTTAGGCGAAACGAACTTTATTCACGGAATTACACAGACTTTAAATTGTGACAATAAAGTTATTGGAACACTTGGAACAAATTACGCGGAACACACACAGGGTCGGTCAGTTACAGTAGCAGGCCGAGAACTGAAGGCTCGGGGCCTGCCCACGTTGGTTTTATAGTGTGCATGGCTGCGTCAGCAGTAATGGTAGGTCGGGTACTATAACTCTTCCCTCCCTGTAGATAAAATTGAAATTTAGCAGAAATTTCAATTTTTCAGTTTCGACGAGCAATCATGACACACTATACAACTTTACAATAATATAAAAGGATATGCACACAAATAGGTATAAATTACGTGGTTAGCAATAGTTGTGACATGATTAACAATAAACAGAGGTTGGCACGACAATAGTGAGACAATACTATGCTAGCTGTACAATTTACGTGAGATAACTCGAAGGAATTTTAAGTTTACATTTCGACATTAATTCCAAACATGATACTTGATAACAAATGAACAATTTACATGAACAATTTACAACATAATTTTCGAGCTAAGTTTCGAGCTGGTTTTAGACATTATCTCGGGAAATTTGAATGTTTCTTCTATGTTTATAAAAACGGTATCCAGTGTACGCGAAGAATGATATGAGAGCAACGTATAAAAGAATTGTCCAGGCGCTAGGGGAAAGGTGATTCAATACAAGTTCTCGTGTACTAGGTATGGGAATTGAAGGAGGTGATAGTTGTTTTAAGTTTCTGAGTTTCATCAACGCTGTAGGTTTCTTGTTGAAATCCCAAGACTGTTTTTGGAACATGACCATAGAGGGGGTATGGCTACTATAGGTGGATGGGGTGGTTAAGGTTTGGTTCCTATATTCTATCGTGCTGTTGCCTGGGGAAACGAGGAAGATGCCGAAAAGGGATTTAAACTGTATATTACCCTGGTCAATAATTTTTATCTGATCTTCGTAGGGGAATAAGAAGACGTAACGATTAGCCTCTTCTAGGAGTTCTATATGGTTGTTTTGTAGATTTAGTTGTAAATCACAACGACCGTTCAAACCCTTAGTGAGTATGTCTAACTCGCAGTCGTTTTCGCTGGTTAGCTGAAGACTATTCTGACACAAGTAGTTGTTACGTCCATATTCACACGGATTCTTAAGGAATCGTAGGTCGGTTGTGGATCTTAGAGCGTATTTGGTGGTGGGTAGGATAGTAGCATAGAAATTTGGAATGAAGGTTGGTAGTGGTTGAAGGAGAATCAAATCGAACTGAGTAGTATGGAGGATGGGGACATCTAAGAAATAGATGATTTCCTCAGAGCTTATGAAGCATTTCACTTTTATGTGATTTTGGATCTCCCAGAGTGATTCTTCTTCAAAGAGGGGCAAACTGTTACCATAGAATGGTATAAGACTCCTAAGGATTTGTCGTAGGGTTTCTGGTTTGATAATACTTGGGTGGAGTTTACCTAATTTGCAGAATGTTATCGAATTTTCTATGTCTTGAGTTAGATCTGAAATTATTTGTAATAGCAATTGATTGTGTTCTAGCGCGTTTTCTACTTTTCCTACCTGGGTTGCAAAGGAGCTTGCTTCCCTCAATCGCTCTATTTCCGAAGCCAAAATGTCGTGGTTGTAATTGATATTCGAAATAGTTTCATTCAATTCAGTGACAAATTTTTCATTGATTGAGTAATGGTGACTAATTTGTTGGGACAGTATTTCTTGGTTTGTATGCAGGTGGTGAAGAATTTGATTAAATTTTTCCTCGTCATTGGCGTCTAAGTTTCCTGTAATGAATTTAACTACAGAGCCTAGGCCGTTTAGCAATCCTCGCCTCTGACGGCGGGGTAAGGTTGATGCAAACAATCGTCCTTCAATAGTTTTTAGCATATGTTCGATCATTTGAATTCGGGATCGGACAACTTTTTGAAGTTCGCTATCTTCATCTATTACTTTGATGATATCATGGAAATGGGTCTTAATTTGGTTCACTTGGTTAAGTATTTCTCCTAATTGGTAGTAGTGCGTGATGGTATGATAATGGTTGATCATTCGGGCAGAACCTAATCGTATGGGTAATAAGCCTAAGTTGGATGTAATATTTTCGAATTCCAGTCCTTGGATCATGAGTAAGGTCGGAAGCGTTAGGAGGATAATGACAGCAGGTTGGCGGTCCATGATTAGGTGGGTCGTGGTGAATTGGTGTCGTCCTGAAACGAGGATAAGGAACTAGAGTCGGAACTGGAGCTGGACGGTGGTGATCGGTATGGTTTTTGGGGGATGGGTATTCTAGATATAGATCTCGATTTCAGGTCTATTTCGGGGGGCATTGGCAGCGCTTTTCTCGGCTTCCTGATGGGATAAGCCGGTAGTTGAGGAGTAGTTATTGATGGCCGTGGAGAATTGGTCGGGTGAGGGCTTCCTGGTCCTTGAGGGGAAACAGATTGGGAAGAGGATTCGAATGGCGGAGGAGAGGGTACTTGTTCTAGCAATTTTGAGAGGTCCTTACAATTCCGTTTAGGGACGGGGGTTGTTAAACTGGTAACTGAGGGGGTTTTTAAACTAGAATGCCTAGGTTGGGCTTCGTTTTGGGTAATGGTGGTGGGGTCGTATTCTGGAACGGAGTATAAGGTGGCGGTTTGGGGAGAATTTTGAGGTGGGACTTGGATTCTGTCCTCAGAGGAAGATTCCGAAGGTGGAACCCTGGCACGGGGGTAGTCTGTCGTGGGGAAACTGACTTCCGATGGGGAATAGCTTGAAGAGCTTGAGTCTATGTTAGGGAGTTTTTGAAGTTTCCGAGGTCTTTTGATATTGGCCATGTGAATCTTCTGTTGGGTATTAGCATGACGGGGCTGTATTTGTGCGGTGTGCCTCAATTCATCAATGGATATTACGATTTCAGGGTTGTATCGGTGTTTTGTCTTGCTCTGAAGTTGTTTGGTCTGAACATAAACAGTGTCAGGAAGTTCAGGAGGATCTTCCCGGGTGGAATTTCTGTTTTCTATTATTCTCTCTTTTAGCTGATCGCCACGTTCCCTAAGATTTTGGTAGAGGGCTTTCATTTTTTCGCGGTGTTTTGCGAGATAGTCGTTAGCAAGGCGTTCTTCCAGGTTTACTTTGAGGAGGGAGTCGTCCGAAATGTGACCTTGAACTACTTCAAAGGGAGTTAGAGAGGTCGCCGAGTGAATCGAGTTATTATAGGCTATTAGGGCATAATGCACACGTGTCTCTACGTCGTCCTTTTTGAACACTTCCTGACAATTCAAAAGCCGAAGATGTTCTATAATTGTTGAGTGGAATCGTTCAATGGGACCATTCGAGTCGGGATGTTGACTGGATATAAAATGGATATCAATGTTGTGGTTGGTTAATAATTCTTTAACGAGAGACGAATTCAATTCGGCTCCGTTGTCGGAAATAAGTTTTTTGGGGACGCCATGATGTGAGAAGTATTTCAGGAGGACTTTAACCACATCGAGACTGGTATTGGTGGGTACCATGTACATTTGGGCGTATTTGGAGAAGGGGTCAAAAATTGTGAGGAATTTTGTCCTATCTATTGTTATCTTGTCGATATGTAAGGTTTCGAAGGGCCGGGACGGTGTTGGAGTTACGTTGTACTTTATTTTAAGGGGATTCCTCTCGTATTTGGTGCGTAGGCAGACATCGCATTGGTTAACGAAGTTCTGGATAGTTTTCTTCTGGTTGGGCCAGAAGTATCTTCGTTTAAGGTGTTCATAAGTTTCAGGACTACCTCGGTGATTGGTTTTGCCTACGTGATAAGCCTTAATAAGTTCCTGGACGTCGTCCTCAGACTCAATATCTTCTAGTAATGTGGAAAACTTGGCCATCAAGAGCTCAGATTCCTTGAAGGTTCGAGTCATAATGGCAGCAAATCTCTGGAAGAATTTGTTGTCTGGATCATTGTGGAAATAGATGCCATAATGGACCTTGGGTCTGACGTATTCCCTAATGAATTCGACAACGTCCTTCTCTAGGTGGTAATGAGATAATTCCACTGTGGTGCGGGTTTTGGTGGAATTAAAAAAGCGTTTGATAGAGGGTTTCCTAGGGAGCGCTGTTACCAACTTGAAAATTATTTGGTTTATTGCATGATTAACGGGACCTTCTCTGGTGGGGATCGTAAATGTTTGGATAGTGGGGGGAGCAGTTTCGGCTTGTACGTCAAGGGACAGGTGATCTTCAAGATCCCTTTGTCTCGATCGCGAGAATTCTCCCAATATTGCGGCAATTGCTCGATCTTCTTCCTCTGTAGTTAACTGAGGGGGAAGAAGTTCGTCCAGTTGTACGTTTTCGAGCAATTGGTCTGCATCGACCGGTGGCGTGGAGGGCTGAGCTGTTGGATCTGAGTCCAAGTTGTTTAGCTCGATTCGGGAAAGAGCGTCGGCTACATGGTTTGAATTCCCGGGCTTGTATCGTATCTCAAAGTTGAAGTCACTTATTTTTAACCTCCATCGGTATAATTTGGAGTTTGGATCTTTCATATTGAAAAGCCATTGAAGGGGCTTATGATCCGTAAATAAAATGAACTTCTGTCCGTACAAGTAAGGACGGAAGGCTTTGAGAGCGTTGAGTACGGCTAGGAGTTCCTTTTCATTTGTAGCGTATTTCCTCTCCGTTTCCGACAATGTTCTACTGGTATAGGCTATTGGGAGGTCCGAACCGTTGATTTCTTGGCTCAGGACGGCGCCTGTGGCAAAATCACTAGCATCGCATGTCACTCGAAACTGTTTTTGGAAATCTGGATATTGTAGGATGGGGTCGTTACAAAGGAGGGTTGTGCAGTGTTTGAAGCTCTTTTCAAATTCGGGTGAACTAGGCGTAATTTTACTATTTTTCTTTAAAGCGGAGGTGAGGGGTTTAGTGAGGGTTGCGAAACCTTTGATAAATCGACGGTAATAACCCAGAAGTCCCAAAAATCGTTTAATTTCAGTTCTATTCCGGGGAATTGGAAAGCTTTCTATCGCACGTATCTTCTCCGGGTTTGGTTTGACACCATCGGCAGTGACTACCTGGCCTAGGTACGCCAATTCTCTTTTAAGAAACTCGGTTTTGTCAGGCTGAATTTTAAGGTTGGCTTTCCGCAGACGATCGAAAGTCTGTCTCAAACGAACAATGTGTTCTTGAAGGCTAGTTGAGAATATAAGGATGTCGTCTAGATAAACCAGACATATCTCATTATTCAACCCTCTCAAACAATTATTCATCATTCGCTGAAAAGTAGCTGGGGCATTGCACAAGCCAAAAGGCATCCTTAAATATTCATAATGCTGAGTTTCAGTGGAAAAGGCTGTTTTGGGAATGGATTGCTCATCTAGTTCGATCTGATGGAATCCTTGAGCCAAATCTAGAGTTGAAAAATAACTGCAACGGCCAAGTTTGTCCAGAAGCTCCGAAATGTTGGGGAGCGGAAATCGATCAGAAATCGTGGACTCGTTGAGTTTTCGAAAGTCAATGACAAGGCGGAATTTCGTTTTTCCGGACGCATCCATTTTCTTTGGTACAATCCAAAGGGGAGCGTTATAAGGGGAGTTGGAAGGGCGGATGATTTTCTGAGCAAGTAGTTTATCAATTTGCTTTGCCACTTCTTCCCTATATACGTGAGGATACCTGTAAGGTTTGATGAAGATGGGAATTTCGTCCTTGGTACGAATGTGGTGTTTTACCTCATTCGTGAAGGTCAGGGGGCCTTCATCCTCTTGGAAAAGATCCGCATAGTCAAGAATTAGACTTTTAATGGCTTTTTCTTCTTCTAGATTCAAGTGGTCAAGTCGAAACTTTGAAAAGTCAATCCATCGCTTTTGACGTCTATAAATTTTTGGGGAGCTATCAAGATTATTTAGGGTTGGTTCTGAATCGATAAACTGGCCTTCTGGAATTGGTTCAGCATTCAACGGATGGTTTAAATACAACCTTACTGGTTCTTCCTGTTGATTAGTCACATGAACGAAAGCCTGAGAGTTTTCTACATGGACAATGCAAGTTGGGATTTGCAATCCTGGGAAGGATATCGAGTCGATTAAGGCTTCACCGTTTTCTATATTATCAACTTCTACCTTGACTTGTTGGATAGACCTCGCGTCAATTAGGAATGATTCTACTCTTCCCTTTGGACAGAGGCATCCAGTTGAAAAGTAAAGGGGGATGTTGACCTGAGGTGTCCTAAGAAGGTTATTTTCCAAGTCGACGGACGCTTTAAGAGCTTTCAAATTGTCCAGTCCTAAGAGCAGCTGAAATTTGGTATGAAAGTCGAATAGTCTAAAAGGAAGATTCAGGTTTTTCTGATTGAAGAGTTCACCGCAGGGGAGCATGGCTAATTGGGTGATTTTTGAATCTCCGTGAGCTGTGACTACTACGCCAGTGGCAGGTTTTAATTTTTTGTTGAAATATTTATTTGCGATTTCGGATAAAATGAAGGACCTAGTGGAACCTGTGTCTACAAGAAATTTCATTCCGGTTTTTGGACAAATTATAAAAGGTAGTTCATTTGAAATGTGATTAAATTCAATGACTTCAGATTTTTGCGTTTGGTTGGGAGCGAATTTAGTTAGGTTGGGGGTTAATTTAGTTATGACTGGGTTTGGGTTTGATCGTGGCCTACTTCTAAAAAAGAACTAGTTTCCTGTTTGTCTTGTTCAGATTCGATTCCTGATTCTCGCATGTTTACTTCTTCAAATTTCTGCATTAATTCGGTGTCGTAATATACCGGTGCCTGTAAAAATGGATCATACACATAATAACCTGAGTTTTGTTCTACCCTTTTGTCGTATTGTTCACCTTCGCATTCCGTTTGGTCACACGCATCTAGGGTATACGTGTTTCCTTGTGGTCTAGACTGAAAATTTGTTTTATACTGACCCTGATAGGGTTTTCTAGGGGAATTTTGGCCGAAATTGTTAGGTTGATAGGGTTGTTGTTGGAAGGGCGGTCTGGGGTATTGGAAGGGTGGTCTCGGGTATTGGAAGGGTGGTCTGGGGTGTTGAGTTTGGTAGGAGGGTCGCCAAGGTCCGCTGTTAGCTTGGGGATTATTAGGTTTGGATGGTGGACCTGGTTTTGGTTTGTTCCGGAATTGGAACTCATTGGACAGGATTGCGATGCACTCCGCCAGGGAGTTCGGACTTCTCGCTCGGATCAACGATCCTACCGAGTCCTCTAGTCCTGTGATAAAGACACGCAAGGCCAGCCCTTGCACGAAAGATATAAGTTCGTGCGAGCTCTGTTCCTTCTGCAGAGCGAAATGAGATTCCTTTAGTGGGGGAATTTCAGGGAAAGGGGATGGAATTATAGGTTTTCTCTGGATGGGAGTTTGGTCAGAGGTCCCTTGGGCAGAAATGTCAGCAAGACCTTCCATTGTTGGTGATTGTTCGGGCCTACGAATAGAGTTAAACCAATCTATGTATGGATCGGGCCTCGAACGGGGTAATTTAATTGATTTCGGAAGATAATTGATTTTGTACAGTTAAAAGAAAATTTTTAAATTGAAGTAATTAGGTTAGGCAAAAATAGGTAATTAGGTTCCTGAAAAATATAAAGTGAATAAAGTTCCTTACGTACTAACAATTTAGACAGAATAATATGGCTTAAATTTAAATGAAGAAGGTTTAATTGAAGATGACGTCGAAGGTCGAGTTTAAAAGGCTGGGAGTCAGCTGAAGAGTTGTAGATAAGAGTGATGAGATGAGAGGCGGAGATGGACTGCGTGGGAGGTTTTCTTTTTGCTAAGGTGAGCTTCGCTCGAGATATGATGAAATCCTTCGCACGTTGACGATTTCAATTCAAAAGTATTATTCTTGTTGCGATCTTTCGCACGTTGAAATAAAAAGTTTATTTATTTTATTTATTTATTTTTTTTTGTTATTTTCCTTGTTACTTATTTCTACAAGCGGGGCGTGCTTGGCTTCAAGGGTCAGGGCAGACGGAAATGAAGACTGAAAACCGATCTGGGCGTGATCGGGCTAGGGAACCTATATAAGTCTAACTGCTTACAGGTACCCTAGGAGTCTGGCTTACTACTGTTCGATAGTATACCTGGTGGTTCCGGTTGTTGTTCTTGCGTTCGTTCCTGTGTTCCGTGTTCGGTAGTCCTTCGTCCTGGTGGTCAGCGAAGTCGGGCGTGTTGATTTGCTGATTCCAACTACACTCAATCCTTTTCAAAAGCACTCCGGACACTTGAAGAGTTCGACGATTATCGCGAAAACACTACGCGGATAATTTGCGAGTCGAAACTGGGTCTTCAAATATGTCCTTCCAAGACTTGCGCCAGTTAGGGTAGGTTCTTTAGGAGTCGGCTTTTTAAAAAAGGTTGAAATGAATTTAGGCGAAACGAACTTTATTCACGGAATTACACAGACTTTAAATTGTGACAATAAAGTTATTGGAACACTTGGAACAAATTACGCGGAACACACACAGGGTCGGTCGGTTACAGTAGCAGGCCGAGAACTGAAGGCTCGGGGCCTGCCCACGTTGGTTTTATAGTGTGCATGGCTGCGTCAGCAGTAATGGTAGGTCGGGTACTATAACTTGCATGCATGTAGGGCCCAGAGCCACGCTGGCCCACCTGCGTACCCGATACTGGGTGATTGATGGGAGAAATGCCGTTAATCGTGTTTTAGCTGGGTGTACCCGTTGTTTTTCAGTTAAACCGAGACCGTTTCAGCCCGTGATGGGTCAGCTGCCTGAGGCCAGAGTCACCCGTGCCTTTGCCTTTGAGCAGGTTGGAGTTGATTTTTGTGGCCCGTTCACTGTTTCTATTGCCGGTCTTCGAGGAGCTCGAGCCGTTGAGGTTTACCTTGCCGTTTTTGTTTGTTTCACAACCAAAGCCGTCCATCTTGAAGTTGTTATGGATCTTAGTACCGATGGGTTATTCCAATGCTTGGAGCGGTTTATGGGTCGCCGAGGCGTTCCCTCAGCTATTTGGAGGGACAATGGTCGTAATTTCCTGGGGTCATCCAACTTACTCAACCAAATCCGTTCTGCTAGCCCCTTTGATCATGTAGTAGCTGAACGACTCGCTAACCGAGGGGTGGAATGGAAATTCATTCCACCTAGGGCACCGCATTTTGGTGGGTTATGGGAGGCTGCCGTTAAGTCTGCTAAAGGACTGTTGAAGGTCAATTTAAGAGACCAAACCACCACGCTTCAAACGTTCAGCACCGTTGCCATTAGGATTGAGGCCATTCTTAACAGCCGCCCGTTAGTTCACCAATCCTCCTCGCCAGATGACATACTGGTACTTACCCCTGCTCATTTTCTCGTTCAACGCCCGCTTACTGCTTTACCTGAGAGCAATGTGTTTGACTTCAGCTCCTGATTAGCTCCTAAGTGGAAGTTTGTTTCTAATCTGGTAAGTCAATTCTGGAAGAAGTGGCACTCTGAGTACCTGTTAGACCTCCAGACCCGATCTAAGTGGAATACCCCTGATCGCCCTGCTACGGTGGGGGATGTAGTGTTGATTAAGGAAGACAATATTCCTCCTCTGTCATGGCCCATGGGTGTGATAGTGGACCTGATTCCTGGTAAAGATGGTGTAACCCGTGTGGCTAGAGTCCGGTCTGGTAATGGGGAGAAACTCCGCCCGTTAGTCAAGCTCTGCCCGCTACCAAAGGACTGTTAGTGCCCGTTTCTTAAACTTGTTAGAATGAGTGCCTCATTGTGGCGGGAGGATGTTTGGGCTGGTAGGTAGTAGTTATTACTTGCCCCAATAGAGTGCTCACCATGATGGCTGGTAGGAGCCGTTGCTCTGTTGTCCAACCTGTTCCCCCGACCCGACTCGTCCGTATGGATTATTGTCATTATTATCCAAGTTGCTGTACTGTTATCATTATAATACCGTTTATTTTATCGAGTTTCATCCGTTCTCGTGTGTAATAAAAAGAGTTGTTATCCGGTGTTCATTACGCGTTATTATTTCGTTTACCCGTTCGAACAATGACAATGCAATATTCACTCGGTTCCTTGTCAGTAAAATTGTTTAAACAATACCTATTTGTTTAAACGAATTAAATTTGGATGAAATTTTAAACAGGGGTTAAGGGTGGTTGACAAAGCAATATTCAGTAGGGTTCTTGTCAGTAGAATTGTTTGAACAATACCTATTTGTTTAAACAAATTAAATTTGGATGATGAGCTAGAGTTCTATGATTTAGGCAGAAGGAGAATCTGAACAAAGAAGATAATAAACCGTTGTCAAGAATTTGCCGAGTTGCTTAATTCGATTTTCTGAATCTACGTATCTTGAAACGTAAACCAACAAATTTTGAGGGGGGGTTAAACAATTTTTTTCTTTGGTCGATTCCAATGGTTCATTATCGAAGATAATAAACCAAAATCAAGAAAAATTGGGAACGTCAAATAAATACTAAACAAAATCATAAAGAAAACCCTTATTTTATACTTTTACTATATTATCTAGTACCTACCTATATACCAGGTACATATAATCTTGTATATCTAGGTAGGTAGGTACATATAATATGTAATGCTTTTTAAACAGTTAACAAAATCGAAATACTATACCAAATCTTACAGGAACACTTTAGTTTATACTTTGAAATATTACAGGACCCAGTCTGCTTTTTCCATCGTTTTTGAAATACTCGTAGATTCTCACCGATTTTGTTGAAATATACATTTTTGTATTTTATTGAATTTTTGTTTCTTTCTGGTAATTTAATTGAAATTTCTCAATTCGGTACCTAATTGAGTATTTCTTTCGATACGGACCAAAGTATCGATATGAGTACTCATACTCAAATCATGAGAATCGATACCAGACATAGTTGGTATCGAAAGGAAATATTCGATACATTACTGGTATCACGCGAATAACGAGATCTCCAAGCCGTTAATGGAGGGGGGTGGGGGGTTTGCAGAGTGTTACGTATTAACATATAATATATTTTAATATAACTTAAATTTGTTGGTTAAATAAAACACTTTTTAAAAAACCACTTAACACACTTTTATTCGAAAAACAGTTGTTTAACGGTTGGCAATACAGAGTTTTGACAGAGAATAACGGAATGGACACGAACAACAAGACGGACTGCGAAGAACTGACTAGGAAAGGGTCGCCGCGGTGTTAATATAGCCTCGGATAGCCTCTGACTGCTGAGCGCAGCAAACTATGTTAACATCGTAGGTAACTCCTCCCTCCATAAGATTCGAGACCGCCAAGTGACAGCGAGAAGGGAACGAATTATGGTACTAGTACAACAGTAACAGTACAATAGTAAAATCACAAATAATACAAAAATAATAATAAAAAAATATGACATACGTCAAAGTTATCATTAACAAAGTTATCATTATCATGAACAATTATCATTAACATACTACACAACACACCTAATACAGCTATTACTACCTTGAGGACAATATTCTGAATTTAGTTAGTTAACACTGTTCCGAAACGTTCCCTACATTGGTTTGTGTCATCTGGGCTAATACATAACGTTTATAGTTTCTATAAAAATATCGAATGACACAGCAAATGATACTTATAGATAACAGGATATAGAGGATTATGATACTTAAATTGGAGGTTGTAATGTAACGGTCTACTGGTACAAAAACTTGTCGTGGAACATCGTCAAGTTCTAAATCTGTTAGCTGCATGGTAATTTCTGGTTGAGGTGCTGCCAGAGGGAAAGGTTGAAATTTTTCTAGAAACTTGGAGTTGGCAGAGGTTTGACGAATGTTCCTAATTGTTTGCTGACCGTAAATTATCTCACTATCATTGATATTTAAGAGATAAATACCTTGCAAGGTTGATACAGTGGTATCTAGGTTACTTACAATTGTTACTTTATCTTCATTAGGAAAAACAAGCAAAAGCTGATTTATCTCTTTGAGGAAATGAATATGGTTGTGGGCAATTTCCAGACGAGCTCGGTCGCAGTCTTCGATGTTACTTGCGTGAAGTATGGACCGTTCACAGATTGGGTTTTCAATAGAAGTTATTGATTGAGGACAGTAGAATATCTTATCAAATGGACATTTTGCCTCCAATGGTATGATTTCACCAGTGTTCTCAGATTGAAGAAGGTATCTGTAGCTCGGCAAAATGGTGAAGTAGTGATCAACTAGTTTGGAAGGGATGGAAGTCAGGTGGTAAAGGTCGAAACTTGTGTTTAGGAAAATTGGAATATCGATGAAATAGACGATCTGGTCATCAGCTGCATGACAATTTACTTTCGCAAGGGACTCCATCTCGTTAATTAGTTTATCGTTGATAACAGTGGGTGAATAACTTCCAGTCGAGTGGGCAATCTTTTTGAGTTCTTCTAGGAGCTCGTTAGGATGAATAATTGAGGGGTGGAAGGTACGGAGTTTACAGAAGGTAAGGGAGATCTCTACGTCCTGCAGGAGTGAGAGTATAAGGGTTGAGAGATTTTGTAAGTTGGTCAAGGATCTGGTGTATCGGGAAATTTGGGTTTGTTGAGAGCTAACTTCATCAAGTCGCTGGAAGTTCCGCAAGATGGCTTTATTGTTTGCATTTATGGTTTGGATAGAATTTTTGAAATTATTGATTATCGAAGTACTGATAGAAAAATGGTTTTCCATCTGATTCTTCACACCTATGTTATCCTCCTTTAGTTGTGCGAGCAATTTATCGTAGCGTTCACCGTCAGTATTATCAAGGTTACCTGTTATGAACTTGATAATACTACCTAGACCATTCATTACTCCTCGCCTAGGCCGGGGAAAATGTTCCTCTAAGGCCCTTATATTGCTAAGTTTATCCGTAATCAGCTTCATGGTGTAGTGTATGATGTCTGTCTGGGCTTGAGTTTCATTTGAGAGTTCAGCTCTGAGAATTCTGTCCGATATCTCATCGTTTTCCGACTGGAGTTTTTGAACTTCGGCGGTTAGTGAAGTTAAGTTGAGGTAATGAACGAGTGTATGCTCAGAGTGAATGACCTTAGCTTTCCCTAGGTTTATTGCCAAGATCCCTTGATTGGTGGTGACATTCATAATGTCAGTTGAGGTCACCAGGCTGAGGTAAAGCAGCAGGCTCCTGAAACAATTTAGCCGAAAGGATTTCTGAACACATTTGTTTACGTAGGTCGTGGGTGGATTTGGGGTCTAAGTCAGGGTATTCAGCGTTGGCAAGCATTTTGGCGAACTGGCAGAGGAAGACACCACAGTCGCCAGATTGGGCAATTTGCTGAAGTGCATCAATCGTTTGACTTAGTTCCCATTCTCCTAGTTTGAGCAAAGAATTTCTCTTATGCCTATATTCCTCCTTCAAGTATGTCCAGATTAACCTGACTATATCCTCCCCATTTCGGTTCATCGAGTCTAAATAGAATATTCGTTTTTCTGGAGGAATAACACCTACTAAACTCCAATGGTTTTGATCATGGATCGGTATCAAAATAAGATCTTTTCCAAATATGTCGATTTCTCGGGAATACCTCTTAACCCTTCTATATCCGCCTGCTTGCATAGAGGGATACAGAAACGTATTGAAACAATGAACATCTGGGAAAGTGTTATTAATTAATTCCAAGTAGAAATTTATGATGTTATCATTAAGCCATGCCCGTTCCTTCAGAGTAAGAAGATCGCCTCGTCTTAAAGTCAGACCAAATTTCTTCACTAGTATTTCGGATTCCTTTAAGTGGGGATCCCATGCCATCTGGACGTCAGTCTCCAAAAATTTTCTGGGGCGTTTGATGTTAGAGAGGTGGATTTTGTCCACTGTGTTATGGTGTCTAGGTTCAATAGTAGCTATTTTCAACTCGGGGTCAATATTTTTCATTTCTTCCTTATTATATTTAGCTTTGGTTTTTTGTTGTTTTTGAACGGTTTTCACATAAATTTTACTAGGGATTACCGGGAGTTCCTCTCGTTTTGAATTTAGGTTATCAATGACTTTTTCTTTAAAATTTGAATTTCCATCAGTCACTTTATTGTAAAGTACTTTCATTATGTCTTTATGTTTAGCTAAATAGTCGTTTAGTAACGTCTGTTCAATGTCAAGGTCTAGTAGAGTCTTATTCCCCACATGTCCGTACAGTATTTCAAATGGAGTTAAGTTTGTTACTGAGTGAATCGAACTATTGTACGCCACAATTGCATAGTTGACCTTGGTTCTAATGGAATCTTTTTTAAATTCTTCTCGGTTGTTTAAAATCCTCACATGTTCAATGAGGGTTGAGTGGAAACGTTCCACGAGTCCATTGGATTCTGGGTGCTGAGAACTTATAAAATGGATGTTGATTTTGTGTAAGCATAATAATTCTTTCACCAACGAGCCACGGAACTCGGATCCATTGTCAGAGATGACAGTGGTCGGAAGTCCATGGTGGGTAAAATATTTTACCAGAGCATTAACGATCTCTAGGCTGCTGGACGCATTGACCCCATACGCTTGAGCGTATCGAGAGAATGAGTCTATGATGGTGATGAATTTGGATCCCTCTATCGTGAGGCTGTCAATATGAATTGTTTCAAAGGGTCGTGAAGCGGTGGGGGTAATATTATATTTAGTTTTAATTGGGTTCCTATCATATTTGCACCTTAAGCAGATCTCGCAATTGTTTATGAATTTTTGGATGTCAAACTTCATGTTTGGCCAATAAAATTCCTGGCGTAATTTTTTGTAGGTTTCGTCGATTCCTCTATGGTTAGTTGTTCCGTTATGATACTGTTCTATTTTGTCCCGGCGGGTTTCTTTATTGATTATGTCTTTTACGAATTTAGTGTATTTGGTCAGATTAAGTTGCGAGTGGGTGAAGTTGGATGTCATTATCCTTACAAATTGTTCGTATATGTCATTTTCAAAGTAGATGCCATAAATTACTTGCGGTCTGAGAAATTCCTTCACAAATTTAGTGACTTCTCGTTCTAAATTTGGTTGATAAAAGCGGACTGTAATGCGTGTAGTATTGTCGAACGGTTTGTCTACCCTGACTGGATTAGTTAGGGATTGGTTGCTAAGTTTAACAATGATTTGGTTCCTACAGTAATTTATTGGTTCGTCTTTGATTTGAATTTGGATGATAGTGTTTCCCAAAAAATTTGAGTGTACCGTTTGGCCGGAATCCGTATCAATTCCAGTACGCATGCTTGGGGCGTTTCCTAACATTGAATTTATGTCGTCAGATTCGTCATTTTCGGTCCTTGCTATGTCATTCAGAAGTTCATCAAAGTCAGAGGAGTTTATGTCTAAAGGATTGATCGTTTCCAAAATTTTATCTAGGTCCGAATCAATTGGGCTTGTGCTATTTTCATTATTATTTAGAAGTTCTATTCTGGAAAGTGCATCGGCATTTGTATTCAGGGCTCCCTGTTTATATTGAATTTCGAAGTCAAATTCCTGAAGTGCGGTTTTCCATCGGAACAATTTTGAATTAAGGTCTTTAATGGAGAAGAGATATTGTAAGGGCTTGTGATCAGAGAGAATTTTGAAATGATTTCCATAAAGATATGGGCGAAAGTATCTGGTTGCCCACACTATGGCCAGGAGTTCCTTCTCTATGGTAGCGAGACGTTGCTCAGAGTCATTTAGCGTGCGACTAGCATAGGCCACAGGGAGATCACTGCCGTTGGTGATTTGGCTCAGCACAGCTCCCAGAGCATAATTACTTGCATCTGTAGTGAGACGAAAGGGCTTGCTAAAATCAGGGTACTGGAGGATCGGTTCATTTTTCAACAGGGTTTTACAATATTCGAAACACTTGACATATTCGGGATCGTTGATATTGATGGGGTTGTTCTTCTTTAAACATTTTGTGAGAGGCTTAGTAATTGCAGCAAAATTATTTATAAATTTTCTGTAATATCCAAGGAGTCCTAAGAAGGATTTAATGTCTTTGGTTGTTTTCGGAATAGGGTATTTAGTAATTGCTTCAATCTTGTCTGGATTAGGCTTAATTCCATCGGTAGTAATGACATGCCCAAGATAAGCAACTTCTTTCCGAAGGAATTCTGTTTTGTCTAACTGCACTTTGAGGTTTGATTTTCTTAACCGAGCAAATACAGCGCGGAGACGCTGTACATGCTCATCAAGACTTGTGCTGAAGACAATGATGTCGTCCATATAAACACAGCAGAATTCGTTATTTATGCCACGGAGGACATTGTCCATGACACGCTGGAAGGTAGCAGGGGCATTCTTTAAGCCGAAGGGTAATCGTGTGAATTCCAGATGATTGTTGGGAATGCTAAAGGCAGTTTTCTCCATGCTGGACTCATGTATTTCTAATTGATGGTAACCTGACGCCAAATCTATCAAACTGAAATATTGGCATCGTCCGAGTTTATCAAGAATTTCATTGATTTGCGGGAGAGGGTATTTAATATCTATTGTTTTATCATTTAGCTTTCGATAATCTACAACTATTCGCAGTTTTTGTTTCCCACTTGCGTCTTTTTTCTTTGGAACAATCCAAATTGGGCTGTTCCAAGGGCTATCAGAAGGGCGAACGATTCCCTGATCCAACATTTGTTGCATTTGTTTCTCTACTTCCTGTTTGTACATTTCAGGGAATCGATAATTCCGTGTATAAACAGGAATTTCGTCCGATGTACGAATTTCGTGTTTTACAGTGTTAGAGAAGGTCAGTGGCTCTCCTTCCTGATGGAAGATGTCACTAAATTCGGCAGCAAGGGTGAGAATAGCATTGCGCTCTTCCTCACTCATGTGGTCGGTCCTAATTTGGTTTGGATCAAATTTCAGTTTCGTTTCATTAATGTTGTTCAGGTGGTAATGTAAAATATTATCAGAGTCTGAGTCGAAGGGTTCTGCACTCATGGGTTTACTTTGTTGAAATTTGAGTGGTACGTTTAGTGAGTTGAGTACTTGAGCATGGGCTATGTGGTTCCTAACAGTAACTAAGCACTGAGGAATTTCTAATCCATCTATTTTAGTATAAGGGATGATAGCGTCTCCATTCATTATATTGGTTATCTTCAATTTAACTTGTTGAATTGATCGGGGATCCAAGAGATGTAGGTTGCCTTGGTCAGTGGCTAGGTAGAACATGGGAATTTCTACATTAGGGGTCTCTAATGTACAAGTTTTTAAATTTACTGAGGCACCAAGTGGTATCAGGTTTTCTAGTCCTAGTAGCATGTCAAATTTACTATGGAATTTAAAAATGCCAAATTTTAAATTGAGACGAGGAATTTTGAACAACTCACCACATGGTACCTACCATCGAGCTAAAATTTATTTTCGATGTTCCATGTGCTGTCTTTACCCAGAAGGGGTCTGTTATCACTTTATTTGGAAAGTGTTTATTCACAATTTCGGGGTTGATAAAACTTTTAGAGCTCCCAGTATCTATTAGGATTTTCAAGTTTAATTGAGGTAAGGTAATGTAAGGGAGTCTACTTAAATTTTCAATATTCATCAACTCGACTGTTGGGAGTCGAGGTTTTCCTCTAAAAAAGTCTCAGGGTTTTCTTCTACTACTTCATTTTCGTCCGTAGGGGAGTCAACCGTATAGTTTTCTTGATCCGTCTCTTCTTCATAGGTCGGCTCTATGTTATGGAAATTTGATGTTTGCCATGACATCGGTTTTGAGTACGTTTGATTGCTGGGCGGTTTGGAAAATTGAGGCTTTTGACTCTGTACGAAATTCGGTTTAGGAGTGAATATAGGTTTGGAAAACTGAGGTTTAGCAACTTGAGGTTTGAACGTCTGCAATGGTTGGGCAGGTTGGCTGGAGGTGGACTGGGAATTTTGATTGGAGTAAAATTTCAATCCTCCTTGGGGTTTATAGTTTTGTGGAGGTTTTGGTTTCGAACCTTGATTACCAGTCTTTCTTGTTAGTAATTGATAATCATTTGTGAGCCATGAAAGGGCAGTTCCTAGGTCATCGGGCTGTCGAGTACGTAAGATACTCCCTAAAGGATCTTTAAGGTGCAGGAGAAAGCATCTGAGTGCCAATTGTTCATAGTGTGCACTCAATACCCGTTTATGCTCGTTTCCATGGTTCATCAGGTATGCCATTATTAAATTCAACAATTTTTGTACTCTATCGTGAAATTGGAAGGGGCTCTCATGTTCGCCTTGCCTTATCGATGTTAGTTCGATGTTCAAAGTAAATATGTCACGCCTGTCGACATATGTGTTAAGTAAAGCTTCTTTGATTTCAATGAAATTGGTAAGTTGGGCGACCCTGATTTTGGTGGATGCAGGGGGTAGTATTTTGGTTTTTATGACCCCCAATAAAATCTTATTATTGAAACTATCGGGGTTACTTTCGTTGTAGAATTCATCCCAGAGAATTTCAGCCATCTCAAGAAAGTATTGGAGATCTTCTGGGTTTCCACTGAACGTAGGAAGTGCATCCTGATGCTCTTTCCTAATGTGTTTTTCAGCGGATCCACGGGACTGTACTTCAGGTGAAGACGCACCGCTCATCTGAGTCAATACTTGCTCAACATCTGCTGGAGTTGCGCAATTTGGGTATTTTGACTCTCAATTTGCGCGCTCTGTGCGTTAATGGTTTGAGCCAAATATGCGGCGGTAGCTTCCCCGTTCTGAGCCATGTCTATTTCTAGGATTGGTTCGGTGGATTCGGGAATAGGTTGTAGGGATGGATTATTTGGGAGAGTTCTATCAGAATTATTTGTTGGGGTTCTGTTGGTAAGTGATCTCAACAAGTATTTAGAAAATGAGGGGTAAGGTTTGTTTCCTCTATTTTTCGGAATTTTGAAATTGTTTTGGTTACCAAGTGCTAGGAAAAGAAAGATTGGTCTACTTATTCAGTTCTAAGCCTAGCCAATAATAAAGCAGCAAGATTAGAAAAATTAATGAAAACAATGCTTAATTTTAACATGCACAAAAAATATTTAATTACAATCTAAATTACGACTAAAAAGAGGTGTTGACGCGAAGAGAGTCCGCGAAGGTCAGGGCAAAAGTTCCTCTTCGGAAAGTGCTGATTCGTCAGAAGGGGTCCAGCGAAAGATAAGCGTCTAGCTCGAGATTTTCTTCAATTCAAAATGATGAAATATTGTTTCTGAAGGTAGGTTGCACAGGGCGGGTGCAATTTCCTCAATGATTGGTTTTGATTGGTTTTATTTTATTTTCTCGCAGGGCGGGCGAGTTTGGACAATAGCACAAGGCTGATGCTATTTGCCTAAGTCAATCAACTTGAAGTTTTCTCGCAGGGCGGGCGAGTTAGAATTTAAATTTTAATATTGATTGAATCCTCGCAGGGCAGGCGAGTTGAATCTTTGTTTTGATGAGTACACTTCAGGCGAAAAAGGTAATTTCGGAGATTTCTAGCAGGGCAGGCTCAAATCTTCGACGTTGTTATTAGAGTTATTTCAGCAGGGCAGGCTGGTTGTGGTCTCTTAGTAGGAAGTGTACAGAATGATTACTTACAATCTGGCGAAGACCATTCCGTCTCGTAAGGAGCCTTGCAGTCGTACTTGGTTCGTGGCACAAACATTCACTTCACTTTTCACTGTGAATTTCCGACAGGGCGGGTCGGAATTTGGAGAGATAGGTGCGCGAGTTTAATCACTTTGAAAAACCGTAAGTATGCTTGTTACGGTCACTCGTGTCCCATTCGACTGCGCCACTTAAATTTGTTGGTTTAATAAAACACTTTTTAAAAAACCACTTAACACACTTTTATTCGAAAAACAGTTGTTTAACGGTTGGCAATACAGAGTTTTGACAGAGAATAACGGAATGGACACGAACAACAAGACGGACTGCGAAGAACTGACTAGGAAAGGGTCGCCGCGGTGTTAATATAGCCTCGGATAGCCTCTGACTGCTGAGCGCAGCAAACTATGTTAACATCGTAGGTAACTTATATATATTATATATTATATTATGGTAAATACGAGGAGAAGGCTTGAATTGAAATAAGCGAAGCGTTTAGTGTAACTCGTAGGTACTTAATATATTTTCCCAAAATCCCGGATAACAAGTATCACGCCTTATCAGAAATGGCGGGCTGTGGCGTAGCACAGTGAAGGTATACATCGCAGAGTTTACGATTATAGTCTACGGCCTCAAATAAAAGCTGTTGACGAGAGGATTGGAAAAATTAACGTTTTTTGAAGCCCGATGTAATTCCCCCCCCCCCCATTTTTTAAGTTTTGAAACAATTGATGTTTAATGAACTCCCTCCCCCTCCTCATACCACCGGGGGTTTGATTTTCCGATTATATTCTACCGTTTCAAACGAAAGTTGTTGACAGTGGGATTTGAAAAATTAATAGTTTTTTGAAACCTAGGTACCCCTCCTCCCTTATCATAATAATAATTAATCTATCATTCAGTGATCTAGACAGAAGGGTGTTCTGTACAAACAAGATAATAAACCGTTGTATCAAGAATTCGCAGAGTTTTTCAAATCCCCTCGTCAACAGTTTTCATTTGAGCCCGTAGAATATAATCGTAAAATCTAGGGGAGTGGGGGGCACTCTGGTTTCAAAAGACCCTACTTGTACGTATCTACGTCTTTCCTACCACCAAATTTTCGAAATATCCTTCATTCCGTAGACACAGTAAGTATCTCAGAACGCGGAACTCGATGGGACAAAAAAATGTGTTCTTTGAATCGGCTGTCCTACAGGACGAACCCCGCCCTTTGATACACGCTCTTATGGCGGCATTTTATTGGCTCAACCTTTGAAGACCATTAAGCGGCTAAAAATTCGTTTTGAACCCCTTCCCCTTGACCTAGGGTTATGAAAAGCTTCGAGGATCATTGTGGGATTGGTCCGAACCCATATTATATAGAATAGAATAGAACATCAATAGGGTTTATTGACAGAAAGAAAAACATATCACAGAATAGACAATAGTCTCACAAGACTTCTTTCTTCTGTCCACCAACCTACCTATTATACAGATTGGTGGACAGAAGAAAGAATTCTTGTGAGACTATTGTCTATTCTGTGATTTGTTTTTATTTCTGTCTATAAACTGATATTCTATTCTATATACCAAATTTCGTAATTTGAGCACAACGTTAACTGGGCAAAGTGCCTCTTCGATAATAAACCATTGAAGTCGACCAAAGAAACCAATTTTTTGACCCCCCTCAAAATTTGTTGATTTACGTTTCAAGATTCGAAGGTTCAGAAAATCAAATTTTAAAAACTCTGCAAATTCTTGACAACGGTTTATTATCAATAATTATTAGGTTTGAAGTAGTGTAAATTATTATTAATTATTGCTAGTTATTAATCATTTTTATCAATTATTATTTATAATTCTGGTTAGTTATTATTAATAACTAGCAATAACTCGATACTATTATTAATAACTACTATTATTATTAATAACTATAACTCGTTATTATTAATAACTAGCAATAACTCGATACTATCTGAAAACCATGTACTATTTGAATCAGCTGGGCCGGTATGAACATTGACCCGACGAGCAGCCGCATGATTCACCTGCTACATCTTTGAGCCGTCATTGTGAACGAAGGACAAAGCTGCGGATTGTCTTAAAAATTCTAAAAAATGAACTCTATCTAAATGTGAACTAAAAGCTATACCGTTCCATTAGAATTTTTGGAGATATGGGATTTTTTAAGTTTCAAAATTTGTTTCGAATCCCTTCCCGTTGATTAAGTTAACTTACATTTGGAGATTCTAGACAGAAGGGTGATCTGTACAAAGGAGCAGGGGCGTAGCGTCAGGGAAAGCGCAGGAAGCGGCGCTTCCCCACAAGAAATGAAGAATGTAAGTAGAAAAAATGTAGGCTGAAGAATGGTTGGATGTAGGTTGAGGTTGGTGGAGAATGTAGGTTGAATGATGGAAAAATATTTGATCAACAGCAAAACTTTCAATTCAAAATTTGAATCGCCTGCTCATTACGCCACAATTTCCTACAGACACCTTTGATGCAGAGATTGCAGAGATCACCTTCCAGTTCAAGGCCACAGGGGAACCGCAAGCTCTTAGCGGGTGCCCATGACAGCGTGTGTGTATGTCTGCGTGTATTCTAGTGCGCAAGTGTGAGTGCCTCTGGTATGTCCCCTGACTGTTTTACCATAGAGCAGGGCAGCGCAGGCTGCTAGCGGTTCCCCTAGTGATACACAGGCGTCGCTTTTGCTGGAATGCAGAGGCCAGAGGATTGATAATAATATTATCCATTAATTGTTAATGACCATGCTGATTGTTCATAGTTTTGGTTTATTATCTTCGATAATGAACCATTGGAATCGCCCAAAGAAAAAAAATTTTTAACCCCCCCTCAAAATTTGTTGGTTTACGTTTCAAGATACGTAGATTCAGAAAATCGAATAAAAAAAAATCCGTCCGTCCGCCGTACGCCGTCCGCGCCACTTTGCCCAGTTAACGTTGAGTTAAAATTACGAAATTTTTTTTTATGGGTTTCAACCAACCCCACAATGGTCCTCGAAACTTTTCATAACCCTAGGTCAAGGGGAAGGGGTTCAAAACGAATTTTGAAAATTTGAAAATCTCATATCTCGAAAAATTCATATAGAACGGTATGTTTTTTATTTCATATTTAGATAGAGTTTGTTCCGTAGAATTTTTTAAGACCATCCGCAGCTTTGTACGACCAGCCGTTCGTTCACAATGAGGGCTCAAAGATTGTGCCTCATAACACGATCGTGTATCAAACTGTTGAAATACAGGTCCATTTTCATACTAACAAGCTCTTTGGAACATCATATGGCTTAAGTGATGTCGAGTTTGTTGTTCTGAGGTGCGTTTCGTGCTACGGAAATGAAGGTAATTTCGAATGTTTGTTGGTAGGTACTTCTTTTATAGAAAAATTATTACCGACGTAGTATTAAAAACCCCAGAATTATATCGTATTAATTAATCATAATTAATAATAATTATTATTAATAATAAATACAAATTATTAATACCTAACAATAAATTATAATAATTTTCACTAGGTACTTGATAAAATTGTTAATAATTAGTGATAATTGATAATAATAATTAATCTAACATTTAGGATCAAGACATTTAGACCTAGTGATCTAGATAGAAGGGTGATCTGTACAAAGAAGATAATGAACCGTTGTGTCAAGAATTTGCAGAGTTTTTAGTTGTTGGTTTAGTTCGCGAAATTTTAGCGAAAAATTCCACAGGTGAACCGAGTGTGGTACCCCCATGTCCGGAGCCACCCTACGCTCCTGCAAAGAAGATAACAAACCGTTGTGTCAAGAATTTGCAGACGTTATTTATTCGATTTTCTGAATCTACGTACCTTGAAACGTAAACCAACAGATTTTGAGGGGGGGGGGGAGAGAGAGAGAGAGGGTCTCATGTTCTATCTCAATCCTACACAAGGTTATTTCTAGGTTTCAGAAAAAGAAGAATCTCTTCGTTGCTTCTGCTTTGATATTCTGATCGGAGTTCATCAGTTGTAAGCTAGAGACCACAAAAAACACGTCAAGTAGGTACTTCAAGCAGTTAAGATCTTAGCGAGATCCGGAAACCTTCCACTTACCCACCATTTCATCAAACTTCACCGTATTATAACCCGTTTTTGAGAGACCGCAGTGTTTCATGAGTAGCCACAAAGACAGGCGGTGCATGCAAAATTTGAACTGTGGAACGTCCAGATCGCAGAGTATGAGGGCGTAGAAATTGTACGCTTTAGTCAACTCCCCCATTCGTCTTACGAGGACTTTTTGCAGCCATTTGTTTTCCAACCAAGAGACTGCTCTTTTCTCCCAATTCGGTAACACAGGAGGTTTGGGGTCGTTTGGCCCTAGCGGCAGGAGGGTTGTGCATCTTATCTGAAAAACAATCAATTGGATCCGTGGAATAGATGAGTGGAATCGGCTCCCACTCAAGATGTTAATGATATTAAAATTATAAATTACTTTATTTTGCTTATGCATTTTTTGTTTGTTGGTAAAACAGTTTTTGCACGCCAAAAACGTCCATGTTCGAACTCAGCCTTAGTGTGGGCCTATTGAGCAATATCTCGAAATTTCGTAGGTGTCACTATCTTGAAAATCGAGATATCCCATCGAAAAGTTGATACGCCCAGACAACTACCTTAATATTGTCATCTTTTGCTCCATGGGTTATGATCTCCTCTGTATCCACCCCGATTGGTACTATTTTCTATAGTTCAACAGAATTTAACAGAGTAAACAAGTCAATCCATATCTACCTCGAACAGTTTTTTGATGTGTGGTGTGTAATCCATTGTGTGAAGAGGAGCATTCAAGGGCACCACAGGTGTGTTTCGAATCGTCAAAATCTGTCCATCTTCTCTCAGGCTGCTATCTGAGAGTTTTAAACCCTGTGAAAATCGTAGGTAGATCGTATAGGAAATTGAACGGAGGAACTGTGAAGGGCTCACAAGACCGAATCGAATCCGTTTATGAATTTCCGTTCATAGATCGACTTCAAATGCCAGGTTAGAAGGCGTGACCAGAAAGTAAATGTACCTACACAATTTTTGTAGGCTTCAAAAAATTTATATACAAAAAATTACGTGGTTACATAATAATTATGTAATTATTATAATAATATTATATTATTATTATAATAGATATTATCTCTTTCATGCAGGTTGCGACGGGAGATTAATTTTTGGTTTATTACCTTCGATAATGAACCTTTGTAATCGACCAAGAAGAAAAAAAAGAAAGGTACTTGAGGGTACCTAGTTGATTTATGTACAGTTACATTATGATATGGACACTCAAGCAGATAATTCTCCGAATCCACTCAATTCATCATCTATAATAATATTATAGATATAGCGGATAGTATTATTATCATTATTATTATTCTGTATTTTCGAAATGGCCCATGGTTTCGTACACAAGCCCTTTTTCTCTTTTTCTCGTGGATCTAACCATAACATTGTCGGTATGCGAGACCTTGTTGCAGTGTAGCGGTTGCTTCCAAGATTCTTCCCCTTAGAGAAATTGCATTCCAAAAATTTCGACAATACGTTATAAGTATGTGCCTCGCGACAACAGCCACACTCGTCATCGCATCTGTTCGGCGTGAAATTGTTACCTTCTTTTATGTAAACCTCCTTATTTTTTTGTACTGAAATTCATTATAACTACCTCAGACGTACAACGAGGATTTCATTCTGCCCTGATATCCTTGAAATTATCAATCTGAATCATATCACTATAACGGCAAAGACAAAAAATTGAGAATCCATTTGTCAATTTTCTGGTAGGTAGGTAAGGTATTTTACTTAGGTAGGTAGGTAAGGTATTAATACCTACTCGTATTTTTGTAGGTGCCTACTGTTTTTACGCAATGCATTCAAACTAGAATTTCTCCACGAAATCGATAAGGAATCGCAAAGTTGACCATACCATTAGAAAGCTGAGTAAATTTGCAAGTTTTCCTGAGATTTACCAGCTTCAAGCACCGTTTTTGGGAATGCAGTTGACGTACAAGTATTAAAAAAAAAATTTTAAATTGTCAATGCTTGAACTGCAATTGCGGTCCTTAGCTGTTCGTTTTTGATTAGTGGATTAGGCGTTTACAAGAATCAACGATGAATCCGAAAATGTGGTCAAAAGTAGAAAAACTCTGCAAATTCTTCTACGCAACAAACTCTATCTAAATATGAAATAAAAACCATACCGTTCTATATGAATTTTTCGAGATATGAGATTTTCAAATTTTCAAAATTCGTTTTGAACCCCTTCCCCTTGACCTAGGGTTATGAAAAGTTTCGAGGACCATTGTGGGGTTGGTCGAAACCCATAAAAAAAAATTTCGTAATTTTAACTCAACGCTAACTGGGCAAAGTGCCGCGGACGGCGTACGGCGGACGGACGGATTTTGGTTTATTATCTTCGATAATGAACCATTGGAATCGCCCAAAGAAAAAAAATTTTTAACCCCCCCTCAAAATTTGTTGGTTTACGTTTCAAGATACGTAGATTCAGAAAATCGAATAAAAAAAATCCGTCCGTCACCCGTACGCCGTACGCCGTCCCCCGTACGCCGTCCGCCGTCCGTGGCACTTTGCCCAGTTAGCGTTGAGCTAAAATTACAAAATTTGGTTTCTGGGTTTGGACCAGCCCCACAATGATCCTCGAAACTTTTCATAACCCTAGGTCATGGGGAAGGGGTTCAAAACGAACTTTGAAATTTCGACAATGTCATATCTCTAAAAATTCTCATGAAACGGTGTAATTTTTAGTTCACTTTTGAATGACCTGAAAAATTACGAATCTTTCAAGACCAATTGGAATTTTGTGCGACCAGCCGTTCGTTCACAGTGACCGCGAATAGGTTAAGGAAAAACACTAAACTTTCGCGTCGAAAACGGCCGTTATGTGACCCAACCCCCAGACGCCCAGAATAAAACTACCTTTTTTCATCTTCCCGGTAAACTACAGTCTAGAAATTTTAACCGTGAGTCGGGGATAGACCACATTGCAATATTCACTCGGTTTCTCATCTGTAAAATTGTTTAAATAATACCTTTTTGTAATAATACAAATTAAATTTTGATGATGAGCTATTGACTTGAAATTTTACAAAAAGGTCAGAACTGGATAACAATGCAATATTCACTCGGTTTCTTGTCTGTAAAATTGTTTAAATAATACCTATTTGTTTAAACAAATTAAATTTTGATGATGAGCTAGATACTTGAAATTTTAAATATAGGTCAGAAATGGATGACATTTCAATATTCACTCGGTTTGTATGACATGGTATGAGTATGGTATGGTATATTATTGTATGTATGATTAGGTATAATACAGTATGGTATGATAGGAAAGAAATTCGTATGGTATGGTATGAGTATGGTGAGAATAATGTATGGTGCCGATGTATGGTATAGACAGAAGGGTGATCTGCACAAGGAAGATAATAAACCGTTGTGTCAAGAATTTGCAGAGTTTTTGGTTTATTATCTTCGATAATGAACCATTGGAATCGCCCAAAGAAAAAAAACTCTGCAAATTCTTGACACAACGGTTCATTATCTTCTTTGTACAGATCACCCTTCTGTCTAGATCACTAGGTCTAAATGTCTAATGTGTAAATGTCTAATCCTAAATGTTAGATTAATTATTATTATCAATTATCACTAATTATTAACAATTTTATCAAGTACCTAGTGAAAATTATTATAATTTATTGTTAGGTATTAATAATTTGTAGTTATTATTAATAATAATTATTATTAATTATGATTAATTAATACGATATAATTCTGGGGTTTTTAATACTACGTCGGTAATAATTTTTCTATAAAAGAAGTACCTACCAACAAACATTCGAAATTACCTTCATTCCGCAGCACGAAACGCACCTCCGATCAACAAACTCGACATCACTTAAGCCATATGATGTTCCAACGAGCTTGTTAGTATGAAAATGGACCTGTATTTCAAAAGTTTGATTCATGATCGTGTTGTGAGGCACAATCTTTGAGCCGTCATTGTGAACGAACGGCTGGTCGTACAAAGCTGCGGATGGTCTTAAAAAATTCTACGGAACAAACTCTATCTAAATATGAAATAAAAAACATACCGTTCTATATGAATTTTTCGAGATATGGAATTTTCAAAATTTCAAAATTCGTTTTGAACTCCTTCCCCTTGACCTAGGGTTATGAAAAGTTTCGAGGATCATTGTGGGGCTGGTCCAAACCCAGAAACCAAATTTCGTATGTTTAACTCAACGCTAACTGGGCCAAGTGGCGCGGACGGCGGACGGCGTACGGCGGACGGACGGATTTTTTTGGTTTATTATCTTCGATAATGAACCATTGGAATCGCCCAAAGAAAAAAAAATTTTAACCCCCCCTCAAAATTTGTTGGTTTACGTTTCAAGATACGTAGATTCAGAAAATCGAATAAAAAAAAATCCGTCCGTCCGCCGTACGCCGTCCGCCGTACGCCGTCCGCCGTACGCCGTCCGCCGTCCACGCCTAGATAAAAAATTTTAACTCAACGCTAACTGGGCAAAGTGGCGCGGACGGCGGACGGCGGACGGCGGACGGCGTACGGCGTACGGCGGACGGACGGATTTTTTTTTATTCGATTTTCTGAATCTACGTATCTTGAAACGTGAACCAAGAAATTTTGAGGGGGGGTTAAAAAAATTTTTTCTTTGGGCGATTCCAATGGTTCATTATCGAAGATAATAAACCAAAAAACTCTGCAAATTCTTGACACAACGGTTCATTATCTTCTTTGTACAGATCACCCTTCTGTCTAGATCACTAGGTCTAAATGTCTAGATCCTAAATGTTAGATGAATAATTAATTATTAATCATTAATAATAATTTGTTATTATTATAAATTATCACTAATTATTAACAATTGTATCAAGTACCTAGTGAAAATTATTATAATTTATTGTTAGGTATTAATAATTCATATTTATTACCTATTAATAATAATTATTATTAATTATGATTAATTAATACGATATAATTCTTTGGTTTTTAATACTACGTCGGTAATAATTTTTCTATAAAAGAAGTACTTACCTACCAACAAACATTCGAAATTACCTTCATTTCCGTAGCACGAAACGCACCTCAGAACAACAAACTCGACATCACTTAAGCCATATGATGTTCAAAAGAGCTTGTTAGTATGAAAATGGACCAGTATTTCAACATTTTGATTTACGATCGTGTTGTGAGGCACAATCTTTGAGCCGTCATTGTGAACGAACGGCTGGTCGTACAAAGCTGCGGATGGTCTTAAAAAATTCTACGGAACAAACTCCATCTAAATATGAAATAAAAAACATACCGTTTGATGGGAATTTTTCGAGATATGAAATTTTCAAAATTTCAAAATTCGTTTTGAACCCCTTCCCCTTGACCTAGGGTTATGAAAAGTTTCGAGGACCATTGTGGGGTTGGTCGAAACCCATAAAAAAAATTTCGTAATTTTAACTCAACGCTAACTGGGCAAAGTGCCACGGACGGCGGACGGCGGACGGCGGACGGCGGACGGCGGACGGCGGACGGCGTACGGCGGACGACGGATTTTTTTTATTCGATTTTCTGAATCTACGTATCTTGAAACGTAAACCAACAAATTTTGAGGGGGGGTTAAAATTTTTTTTTTCTTTGGGCGATTCCAATGGTTCATTATCGAAGATAATAAACCAAAATCCGTCCGTCCGCCGTACGCCGTCCGCCGTCCGCCCCACTTTGCCCAGTTAGCGTTGAGCTAAAATTACGAAATTTGGTTTTCTGGGTTTGGACCAGCCCACAATGGTCCTCGAAACTTTCATAACCATAGGTCAAGGGGAAGGGGTTCAAAACGAATTTTGAAAATTTTGAAAATTCCATATCTCGAAAAATTCATATAAAACGGTATGTTTTTATTTCATATTTAGATAGAGTTTGTTCCGTAGAATTTTTTAAGACCATCCGCAGCTTTGTACGACCAGCCATTATTTCACAATGACGGCTCAAAGATTGTGCCTCACAACACGATCTTGACTCAAACTGTTGAAATACAGGTCCATTTTCATACTAACAAGCTCTTTGGAACATCATATGGCTTAAGTGATGTCGAGTTTGTTGTTCTGAGGTGCGTTTCGTGCTACGGAAATGAAGGTAATTTCGAATGTTTGTTGGTAGGTACTTCTTTTATAGAAACTTTATTACCGACGTAGTATTAAAAACCCCAGAATTATATCGTATTAATTAATCATAATTAATAATAATTATTATTAATAATAAATACGAATTATTAATACCTAACAATAAATTATAATAATTTTCACTAGGTACTTGATAAAATTGTTAATAATTAGTGATAATTGATAATAGTAATTAATCTAACATTTAAAATCTAGACATTTAGACCTAGTGATCTAGACAGAAGGGTGATCTGCACAAGGAAGATAATAAACCGTTGTGTCAAGAATTTGCAGAGTTTTTTTTGGTTTATTATCTTCGATAATGAACCATTGGAATCGCCCAAAGAAAAAATTTTTTTTAACCCCCCTCAAAATTTGTTGGTTTACGTTTCAAGATACGTAGATTCAGAAAATATAATAAAAAAAAATCCGTCCGTCCGCCGTACGCCGTCCGTGGCACTTTGCCCAGTTAGCGTTGAGCTAAAATTACGAAATTTGTTTCTGGGGTTTGGAACAACCCCACAATGGTCCTCGAAACTTTTCATAACCCTAGGTCAAGGGGAAGGGGTTCAAAACGAAATTAAAATTTCGACGATGTCATATCTCAAAATATTCAACTGAACCGTGTAATTTTTAGTTCACTTTTGAATGACCTGAAAAATTACCAATCATTTAAGACCAATTGGATTTTTGTGCGACCAGCCGTTCGTTCACAGTGAGCGCGCAAAGGTTTAGGAAAAACACTAATCTTTCGCGTCGAAAACAGCCGTTATGTGACCCAACCTCCAGACGCCCAGAATAAAACTACGTTTTTCATCTTCCCGGTAAACTACAGTCTAGAAATTTTAACCGTGAGTCGGGGATAGACCACATTGCAATATTTACTCGGTTTCTCATCTGTAAAATTGTTTAAATAATACCTTTATGTTAAAACAAATTAAATTTTGATGATGAGCTAGATACTTGAAATTTTAAATATAGGTCAGAAATGGATCACAATGCAATATTCACTCGTTTTCTTGTCTGTAAAATTGTTTAAATAATACCTATTTGTTTAAACAAATTAAATTTTGATGATGAGCTAGATACTTGAAATTTTAAATATAGGTCAGAAATGGATCACAATGCAATATTCACTCGTTTTCTTGTCTGTAAAATTGTTTAAATAATACCTATTTGTTTAAACAAATTAAATTTTGATGATGAGCTAGATACTTGAAATTTTAAATATAGGTCAGAAATGGATGACATTTCAATATTCACTCGGTTTGTATGACATGGTATGAGTATGGTAAGGTATATTATTGTATGTATGATTTAGTACAGTATGATAAGACAGAAAAGAAATTCGTATGGTATGGTATGAGTACGGTGAGAATATGGTATGGTGCCGATTTGCAACACAGTCTGGTATAGACAGAAGGGTGATCTGCACAAGGAAGATAATAAACCGTTGTGTCAAGAATTTGCAGAGTTTTTGGTTTATTATCTTCGATAATGAACCATTGGAATCGCCCAAAGAAAAAAAAATTTTAACCCCCCCTCAAAATTTGTTATAATAATTTTCACTAGGTACTTGATAAAATTGTTAATAATTAGTGATAATTGATAATAATAATTAATCTAACATTTAGGATCTAGACATTTAGACCTAGTGATCTAGACAGAAGGGTGATCTGTACAAAGAAGATAATGAACCGTTGTGTCAAGAATTTGCAGAGTTTTTTTATTCGATTTTCTGAATCTACGTATCTTGAAACGTAAACCAACAAAGTTTGAGGTTACAAATTTTTTTCTTTGGGCGATTCCAATGGTTCATTATCGACGATAATAAACCAAAATGAAGTACGAGGTACGCGGTGTGGGTGTGGGAGGGGGCGCAGAGACATAAAAGGTCTCGTCGTATGACGCACTAGTTGGCCTCCTGCCAGCCGTATTACGTCATAGGCTCTGACGTACTTGTTGGCCTCCTGCCAGCCGTCTTACGTCATACGCTCGTGCGTCATAGGCTCTGACGCACTAGTTGGTCTCCTGCCAGCCGTCTTACGTCATACGCTCGTGCGTCATAGGCTCTGACGTACTTGTTGGCCTCCTGCCAGCCGTCTTACGTCATATGCTCGTGCGTCATTGGCTCTGACGTACTTGTTGGCCTCCTGCCAGCTGTCTTATGGCATACGCTCGTGCGTCATAGGCTCTGACGTACTTGTTGGCCTCCTGCCAGCCGTCTTACGTCATACGCTCGTGCGTCATAGGCTCTGACGTACTAGTTGGCCTCCTGCCAGCCGTCTTACGTCATACGCTCGTGCGTCATAGGCTCTGACGTAATGGCCCCCCGGTCGCTTGTGTTCTGACGTGATCTGAGGGAAAGGGTGAATCAAGGGAACAAATTTTTCCCGTTTCAGTTTATGTGCCAAAGCAAAGACATGAAAATGTCAAAAAAATATGTAAATAGGTACCTAAAACCAACTGTAATGTCAATTTTCTGACAATGAGTTTTCGACTATAGTTTTCATAGCATTATTGCAATTTGAGACTGATAATGAGCTGTTTGCAAATAAAAAGTCTGATAACTACTTTATTACATCTTATTAATCTATTTTCAAGTTCTGATTCACAGTTGAATGTATTTTATTTAGATGTCGTAAAATTCGAAAACGATGGAATGACGAAACAGGTCGACTACTGACTCAAGTGATACTGTCGACTTCTAACACATGTAGGTCGACTACTAGTGCAAAACCATGTCGACTACTGAAGAAAATGTTGGTCACTGGTATCGACTGGTACCTAGAGCATTGGGATTTTTTACAAAACTTGTTTTTCCCTTTTCAAACCATGTTGAATAATATTTCCCGCTGCCAGGTCTTTTAGGGAAGGATCTTGGGCACACAATGATCAGGTTTGCAATGAGAAAAAAACCAAGTGAATATTGAAATGTCATCCATTTCTGACCTATTTAAAATTTCAAGTTTTTTTTTTTTTTTTTTTTTAATGCATTTATTCAAAATTTACAATTCAATTATCAGTGTACATTATAAATGCTACTCCCCTCGGTAGGCGAGCCTGTGCTGAGGGGAGGAGTTCATTATTAAATTGACATGATAGGACTTAAATTAACTGGACGACAATTCTTAACTGAACAGACAAAAAAAAAAAAAAAAAAAACTTAAATTTCACAAACGCACTCCAGATACAAAATTAATTATTTTAAAACAAATTTATTTCCCATTCTTTATAATCAAAAGGCAAAGTAGAGCCATCTTACTCACAGCAGAAAAATGAAAGGAAAAACTCTGCAAATTCTTGACACAACGGTTCATTATCTTCTTTGTACAGATCACCCTTCTGTCTAGATCACTAGGTCTGAATGTCTATATCCTAAATGTTAGATTATTTATTATTATCAATTATCACTAATTATTAACAATTTTATCAAGTACCTAGTGAAAATTATTATAATTTATTGTTATGTATTAATAATTCGTATTTATTATTAATAATAATTATTATTAATTATGATTAATTAATACGATATAATTCTGGGGTTTTTAATACTACGTCGGTAATAATTTTTCTATAAAAGAAGTACCTACCAACAAACATTCGAAATTACCTTCGTTTCAGTAGCACGAAACGCACCTCAGAACAACAAACTCGACATCACTTAAGCCATATGATGTTCCAAAGAGCTTGTTAGTATGAAAATGGACCTGTATTTCAACAGTTTGAGTCACGATCGTGTTGTGAGGCACAATCTTTGAGCCGTCATTGTGAACGAACGGCTGGTCCTACAAAGCTGCGGATGGTCTTAAAAAATTCTACGGAACAAACTCTATCTAAATATGAAATAAAAAACATACCGTTCTATATGAATTTTTCGAGATATGAGATTTTCAAAATTCGTTTTGAACCCCTTCCCCTTGACCTAGGGTTCTGAAAAGTTTCGAGGACCATTGTGGGGTTGGTCGAAACCCATAAAAAAAATTTCGTAATTTTAACTCAACGCTAACTGGGCAAAGTGGCGCGGACGGCGTACGGCGGACGGCGGACGGCGGACGGCGTACGGCGTACGGCGGACGGACGGATTTTTTTTTATTCGATTTTCTGAATCTACGTATCTTGAAACGTAAACCAACAAATTTTGAGGGGGGGTTAAAAAAATTTTTTCTTTGGGCGATTCCAATGGTTCATTATCGAAGATAATAAACCAAAAACTCTGCAAATTCTTGACACAACGGTTTATTATCTTCCTTGTGCAGATCACCCTTCTGTCTATACCAGACTGTGTTGCAAATCGGCACCATACCATATTCTCACCGTACTCATACCATACCATACGAATTTCTTTTCTGTCTTATCATACTGTACTAAATCATGAATACAATAATATACCTTACCATACTCATACCATGTCATATAAACCGAGTGAATATTGAAATGTCATCCATTTCTGACCTATATTTAAAATTTCAAGTATCTAGCTCATCATCAAAATTTAATTTGTTTAAACAAAAAGGTATTATTTAAACAATTTTACAGATGAGAAACCGAGTAAATATTGCAATGTGGTCTATCCCCGACTCACGGTTAAAATTTCTAGACTGTAGTTTACCGGGAAGATGACAAAAGGTAGTTTTATTCTGGGCGTCTGAGGGTTGGGTCACATAACGGCCGTTTTCGACGCGAAAGATTAGTGTTTTTCCTAAACCTTTGCGCGCTCACTGTGAACGAACGGCTGGTCGCACAAAAATCCAATTGGTCTTAAAAGATTCGTAATTTTTCAGGTCATTCAAAAGTGAACTGAAAATTACACGTTTCAGTTAAATATTTTGAGATATGACATTGTCGAAATTTTAAATTTCGTTTTGAACCCCTTCCCCTTGACCTAGGGTTATGAAAAGTTTCGAGGATCATTGTGGGGCTGGTCCAAACCCAGAAACCAAATTTCGTAATTTTAGCTCAACGCTAACTGGGCAAAGTGCCACGGACGGCGGACGGGGGACGGCGGACGGGGGACGGCGTACGGCGTACGGCGGACGGACGGATTTTTTTTTATTCGATTTTCTGAATCTACGTGTCTTGAAACGTAAACCAACAAATTTTGAGGGGGGGTTAAAATTTTTTTTTCTTTGGGCGATTCCAATGGTTCATTATCGAAGATAATAAACCAAAAACAAAGCCAGAAGAAACAGAAAACAGTACTTACTATAAGAACAAATAGATCGTTATATAAATATATGAAACACATGGGGTACATAATTTCATTTCGGAATGGAATGTTTTTTTAAGGCGCTCTTAAAGGATGCAATAGTCCTGTCGATCTAATGCTAAGCGGTAGGCTGTTGAACAGCCTGACCCCCCCAATAATCAAAGCTTCTGTGTCCACAAGCTGTGAGACGGAAGGGAGGCTGTATCAAGTACCGACCACTCGACCTTGTGATCCCATCCGCGATGAATACATTTCCCCCCGTACCGATGCTCTTATATATTTTTATGAGAATTAATTTATTCACAAGGTCCTTCACTCTGAAGATTCGGAATTTCTTAAATAACTCATCGGTTGGGAACCTAATGCTTTTTTTCATTATTATTTTAATTAAAAGCTTTTGCATGACGAACAACGAGTTGATCAGCCCCTCTCCACAGCCCCCCCATCCCCCGACACCATACATGATAATTGGTTGAATAAGTGCGTGATACACCATCCTCCGTGCCTCTACTGAAAGGAAGTTCCTTACTTCTCTACAAATGTATATGAGCTTCCTCAGTCTGGCCAGCATATTCTCAATTTGGATGTTCCATCTAAGCTTTTGGTCAATTTCTGATAAGGATGGATATCCTACGGAGATATTGTGTGTCAGGATTGGCACCACTGTGGGTGTGTGTGTCCTTCATGTTGTTTTCTCTGTCCTCAGCAGTGTTGCCAGATGTAGGGATTTTTCCCTACACGTAGGGAATTTTAGGGCTGCATTGAGCGTAGGGAATCCCTACGCTGAACGTAGGGATTTTTGGTCAAGCTAGGTTACGTGATTCAAACACTGGCAAAATTCTAATTAATTGAATAATTATACGATTTTAGTACATTTATTCGTGATCGGAAAACCACTTGTGTAGACACCTATCATCAGTTTCGTTCGTCCCCGTCATTTGACAACCACAAGCCACAACTCTTCTTTAAAGAAAAGCATACACACACTTCTTATCCATGTTCCATGCTTCCATGTTGTTGTCTTCGTTCAGTAATCTATCTCGGTATCAACTGTCATCTGTCACTCTGTCTTGTTGAAGATATGAAGGAGAAAGGTACCAATAATTGTAACAATTATGTAATAATTGTAACAATTATTGTTAAAACCACCCCATCACACCAAATATGATGAAGTTGCTTGCGTCACAGAGCTTATACGCTTCAAATCAAAGCGAGCAATCCCTCGATAGTGACAGACGATTTGATTGGTTTTGATGGTCTCTTTGATGAATAGTTTTTGATTTATTTTTGATAACCGCTTGAGATTAACCTCTGATTTAATAGCTCTTCTTTCTATTTTCAATCCCAAATTTTTCTGTTACTTGTTTTACTATTACTGTTTTACCATTTTAATTATATTTTCTCCTCGTAGTCATTCCTGGTCGTCGACATTAGGATTTTTTTAAATAGGTATTCCTAGGCTAATGTAACCAATGCTACCATTCTTGAGCCTTAGTAATAAGCCTTATTATATTTATCTCAGTGATATTTCTCAAGTACCTAACAATTCTTGTCCTGAAAAAAATGACTGAACCTAATCTAACTATTATTGGGACAGCAATAGAAATTACATTGTGCAACTCAGTGGTTCAATGGTTATTTCAATCCTCAAACCAAACCAGCAGCAGTGAATGCAGTGATCTTGTCGTTTTGTAGATCACTAGGAGGGGAGTGATCTTCTTTTGTTCTTTTAGATTTTCAGCAATAGAAATTTTACGCGTAGGGAATTTTTTAACACGGTAGGGAATTTGTAGGGAAAAGTAGGGATTTTGGAAACGATCCGTAGGGAATTTCGAGGCAAGTTGTCTGGCAACACTGGTCCTCAGTCTTGTCATGTCAACTGTTGTAATCCGCCTCGCTCGTTTCGTATCCGAAAACGTTATAACAATAAAAGTATTGTTTTCTGCTCAAAACCCTTTTTATTTATCAGGTTATGGGCCCAGTTGTTTCGCGTAATTTGTAGAAAAGTTTTACCGTAAAAAGTTCGGTGGATGAACTCCGATTTCGGTTGTGCCTAACCTCTCGCGTGTACTCGGTGTTATACTCACGTGGTTTTTGTGAAGACAGCACAGTTCCTGTTTTACAGGGAAACAATTTCAACAACTGGAAATTTAGAATATCAGCAATTCTGAAGAGAGAAGGATGCGCCGATGTGATTGATGATGCTGAAAAACCACCATCCAGAGAGAAGATTGACGAATGGAAGAGTTATGTGCTCCGAGACTGTAAAGCTCAATCGGTAATTATTCAAGGTGTCTCTGATAAACACTTGGATATTATAAAAGACTGTACATCAGCCAAAGCTCAAATGAAGGCGCTGCAGGACGTATTCGTTCGAAACACTCCGTTTACCAAGTTAGCTTTGTGGAGAAAACTTTTTAGCTTAAAGTCTGGTGCTCAGGACAAGTTAGAGGATCATTTTGTCAAAGTTGACACTATTTTTCGGGATCTGGAGGCCTTAGGATCATTGATAAATGACACAGATCGGGTATGTCACTTGCTTCTCTCATTGCCTCAACAATACGAACATGTAGTGACCGCTATTGAGACCCTGTCTGATGTGAAAATGGATTTTGTCAAATCTCGTCTACTTGATCACGAAATGAAACTCAGTTCTCGCCTAGCTGAACAAGAGGGAGATGGAAATGAGGTAGGTTTTGGAGCAGGTGGTAAACCATCATGCTATGTTTGCGGTGATACATCACATTTCAAGGCGCAATGCCCAAAATATCGTGGTCGGGGACGTGGTGGATTAAGACGAAGTCGTGGAGGTTGGTATCGGTCCGGTTTTAGGGGCGGAAGAGGCGCAAGTCAGGCAAATGTGGCACAGGATAGAGGAGAGGTAATGTTTTTTGCAGCAAATTTGTGTAATTATGAAAGTCCTATGAAACAATATTTTGTTATTGATAGTGGAGCTTCAAACCACTTTGTTGGAGAGGAACTTCTACCATATATGGTGAATGTGACAAATTTAGACCGTGAAATAAACATTTACATAGCCGATGGAAAAATCCTTAAATCCTCAGTAAAAGGTGACCTCAAGGTCAAATGTCAAGGCCAAAATGTAACCATTGAAGCAATGGCTGTACCAAAATTGAAACAAAATTTGTTGTCCGTTTCTAAACTGGCTTCAAGGGGCCTGAGTATAAATGTTTACAAACATGAAGCAATTATTGACTCCAGAAACGCCTGTTTTGTTTGTCCTAGAAAAAGTGGTATATACGTCTTGGATATAGACTGTGTTGAAGGTGCTGGTGATCGATGTTTTCCCGCTATCGAAACTGGTGAGCTGTGGCATCGCAGGATGGGTCATCTGGGCAAGGATGGTCTGACTCAACTCGGTTTACCTAGTCCTGATGGAGTTTGTCCCTCCTGCATAGAAGGCAAGTCGACTCGTCTCCCCTTTTCAACCAACCAAAGAAAATCGTCGGTAGTAGGTGAGTTAATACATAGTGATGTATGGTGGACCAATAGTGCCAGCAACCTGGGAGGGCCATCGATACTTTCAAGTTATATTAGACGATTTTTCTCATTTTGTGGTTGTTAAAATTTTGAAAACAAAAGGAGAAGCCGCTGATAATCTCATAAGCTACGTTCGAGAAATGAAGACCCAATACGGTACAATACCAAAGCGCATACGCTTGGATAATGGGGGAGAATTTAAGTCAAAAATATTAACGGAATTTGCGAAGAAAAATGGAATAGTGATAGAATATACAATCAGCCATACTCCACAGATGAATGGAAAGTCAGAGAGGATGAACAGAACGCTAACGGAGAGAGTTCGTGCCAAGATCGCTGATTCAGGAATTCCTAAAGGGCTGTGGGGGGAAGCTGTAAGATGTTCGGCCTATGAATTGAATCGTTCACCAACAACAGCCCTGTCCCGTGGATCAATCCCCGTAGACCTGTGGACTGGACATCGTGATTTGAGAAAGTTGAGAGTATTTGGATGCCAGGCCTGGAAACTAAATTTGCCAAGGGGAAATAAGTTGAATCCCAGAGCAACTCGCGGCGTATTTGTCGGTTATTGTGGGGGCGGTTATAGGATTTATTTGCCAGAAGAAATGAAAGTGATTCGTGCGCGAGATGTAACATTTGACGAGACAACAATGTTTTTTAAAAAATCGTATACGACAGGAATTGTGATAAATACTCCCCAACGAGTCGAAGATGTTGTCGTTGTTCCGGGTGAGGCGACGGAAGATGGGGAGGAGGAAATTGAAAAACAAAATTATGTAAAAAGTGGAAGCAAGGTAGGTGAGGAAGGTGTGGGCAAGCCAGTGGACTCTTCTTCCAGTACTACTACCTACGTTACGTCATCCGGGCGAACTGTCAAAACTCCTCAAAATTTGAGTGATTATGATTTGTATACTGCATTTTGTTTCTTAAGTATGTCTGACAGTGAACCTGCTACCTTCGAAGAAGCTATAAAGTCTAGTGAGTGAAAGTGTTGTTTTAAGAGTAGATAAAATGAGTGCTATCTCAATGATGGGTACTAAAAGAAGTAGAGAGAAAAATTATGAAATTAGTGCAAACTTTGGCGAGACGACCGAACTGTTCATACCATTTTTCTCGAATGCGTCACCTTCCAGTCCGGTTTCTACGCTCAACCAAGCTTGATCGCCTAGGGCGAGCATAATGCAGTCATGACAACATTTTACACAAATCCTTATCTAACAAGTCATGACAACATTTTACACAAATCCTTATCTAACACGGCCAATTCTGACAGCAGCTTCGCTCTCGAAGCGACATACCATTACATCAAGACAACAGCATGGAGTATAAGCATAAATGAGGAACAATGGAGACTCACCATGGGTTCATCCACACACGAATTGTGGGAGCATCAAAATACTTACTGCAATCTGCAACGTGCGTCAGGCATGGGCATGAGAAATCAGAGATCGAGCATACCATCCTCAACGACACCCGGCCAAGATCGGTGAGGTATGAGCGCAAGGGCATCAGCAAAATCAAGCCAAAATAACCATTTTCCAAGGGGAAAAAGCAACCTCTACTAGACAAAACCAGCCAGAAATGGCCCAAAGTTCACCCCAAAACAAGTGGCACAAAGTTCGGCCAAAAACAAAATAAATAACGGCACAAAGTGCAGCCAAAAACGAAATAAATGGCGCAACGTCCAACCAGATTAAAATAAATATGGGCACAAAGGTCAGCCAAAACGAAATGCATAAAATGGCACAAAGGTCAGCCAAAAACAAAATGCATAAAATGGCACAAAGGTCAGCCAAAAACAAAAAAATAAACGATGGCGCAAAGTTCAGCCAAAAAAAAAAAAAAAACCAAATAAATGGCGCAAAGTTCAGCCAAAATAAGATAAATAATGGCACAAAGGTCAGCCAAAAAACAAAACAAATGGCGCAAAGGTCAGCCAAAACAAAATAAATACTGGCACAAAGGTCAGCCAAAAAAACAAAATAAATGGCGCAAAGGTCAGCCAGAAAAAAAATAAACGAAATGGCGCAAAGGTCAGCCAAAAAAAATAAAATAAATAATGGCACATAGTTCAGCCAAAAACAAAATAAATGGCACAAAGTTCAGCCAGAAAGAAATAAACGAAATGGCGCAAAGTTCAGCCAAAATAAAATAAATAATGGCACAAAGTTCAGCCAAAAAAAAATGAAATAAAATAAATAATGGCACATAGTTCAGCCAAAAACAAAATAAATGGCGCAAAGTTCAGCCAGAAAAAAAAATAAATGAAATGGCGCAAAGTTCAGCCAAAAACAAAATAAACAATGGCACAAAGTTCAGCCAAAATAAAATAAACAATGGCGCAAAGTTCAGCCAAAACAAAATAAATGATGGCACAAAGTTCAGCCAGAATAAAATAAATAATGGCGCAAAGTTCAGCCATAAATAAGATAATCAGGAAATGAAAAATACTCACGTTATAACTTCATTAACGCTTTAATTAAATTAGCAATACAAATACTTCCAATCAGGAAAATAATGAAAGTTATTTGCAACCATGAGTAGAGTAATGGAAGAATAGGAGATTCGTCATTGTAGTCAGTACATCAAACGCCCGAAAACATTGAGTTTGGAAACCAGGAAGTACTAATCCTAATCGGGGATTCCGTGGTCAACTTCCTATGAGGAACTAGTCTGACTCGAAACCAAAAAATAACGGGCTGAGACTTGGACGCGGTTCAGAGGACAAGTGCGAGACGTGATCGCCTGCTGTGCTAAGATTATGTGAATTTGTAGTAGCCACATGTGAAGGCGAGTCCGCAGATGATAATTGTGGGGTGGAAGTGGCAATGCTGGTAGTTTTGGACATGTCTTCAACTTCTCCGTCCATTGAGTCCAGCAAGCCTTCAATGTCACACATCAGTGACCAATCAGTGGGCCATCGACGCAACTGTTCTTTGGCAGCCTTTGTCGTATATCTCGTACCAACTTTCTTCAACTCATATCGCCCTCGAGGTAGGCAGGAAGTAACTTCGTAGGGGCCAAGGAATTTATAGTTAAGTTTGCTGTTATGCAACGTTTTGTCTTTATGCATGAGGACGAAGTCCCCTACTGAAAATTCATGGTTGTCTCTCCGCTTGCTGTTGACATCAGTAGAGTCTTGGGCAGATTTCATCAACCGAGCTGCTCTCTCACGGTCGAGCCTTCGGTTCCGTACAGTAGATATATCAGAATCTAAATTACGAAGCAGTGATTGTAGGAGGGGAGTTGCAGTATTAACTCCAATTAGTAACTGTAAAGGGGTTGTACCTATAGATTTTTGTAGGGTACTGTTGAGTACAAGTTGAATCTTCCAAAGGTTTCTCGACCATTCTGACGAAATTTTAGATTCAATTCTGATTAGATTCATGACAGTGCGCATGTACCTCTCGACTTGTCCATTGCCTCTGTGCACATCAGGTGTGACACAGTGATGCTCAATGTTGAGGGCCTCTAAAAGCTTTGGGAACGTGGTGTTTCTAAAATTGGAACCTGCATCTGTCACAAAGAGCCTGGGTGTGCCAAATAAGCCAATGACGCGAAGGAATTGTTTTTCAGTTTCTGCAGCAGAGGTGGAACAGAGGGGTAGTAGGAAACAATACTTTGTGAATGCATCCACAATGATCAATAAGTGTTTGAAACCTTCACTAGTGGTAGGAAGGGGACCGAGACAGTCTCCATGTAACGTATGGAAAGGAGTACTAGGTTTCTCTATCGGGAATATGAAACCTTGACGTGGGCCAGTCCTAGTTTTATGAACAGCACAGATCAGACAATGCTTAACGTATTTTGAAACAAACAATCTCATTCGGGGGAACCAAAAATGTGCTGATATCGAAGACAGAGTCTTGTCTGGTCCAATATGGCATTGTTCATCGTGGAATATGCGCAGAAGCCCAAGTCGGCTCTGACGGGGAACGAACCAACGCATGGATATAGACCCATCCGCTCCTCGGAGTTTGTAGTAAAGAAGTCCTTCCTTTTCTGCGTACTGATTGTTGTCCAACTTACCTTCACGCAGGGCAGATAGCATCTTTTGGACCTCGGCGTTACCCTTTTGCTCTATGTATAGCCACGTATCGTTCCTCACACGCATTACAGTGGCACTGGATGGAGGGTTTCTACTAAGGAAATCCACATGCGACAGGTCACTACCTTTTCGATAAACTATCTCAAAATTGAAATCCTGCATGTACATCCACCACCTTGCTACCCTAGGGACAATGTCTCTCTTGGTGGCTGTAGCTTTGACGGCATTACAGTCAGTGACAAGCTTGAATGGAATCCCTAAAAGGTATACTCTAAAGTGTTTGAGCGCATTTACAATGGCAAGGGTCTCCAGCTCGTAAGAGTGATAGTGTTCTTCATCTTTAGATGTGCGACGGCTAAAATAGGCAACAACCCTGGGTTCCCTCTTATCGTGCATTTGGAGAAGAATAGCACCATAGCCTAAGCTGCTAGCGTCTGTGTGGAGTTCTGTAGGGAGGTTGTGATCAAATACTGCTAGGAGAGGACGACTAGAAAGGCAAGTGATAACGTAATCTCTAGCAATACTATGCTCATGGGTCCACGTGAACGGTTGGTCTTTCCTGGTCAAATCTGTGATACATGCTGTCTGTACAGCAAACTCTGGGATGAATTTTCGGAAGTAATTAGCCAGGCCCATGAATTGGCGAACCTGTTTAACATTAGAGGGAATCGGTGACTTCTGAAGAGCTTCTATCTTCCGTGACCCCGGCCTGATTCCTTCTGCTGAAACCTCCCTACCCAGATATTCAACACAGGGTTGCAGAAACTTGCATTTCTCAATGTTTAGTGAGAATCCGGCAGCGTTAAGGACTTCCAGCACTTGCTCTAAATTAGCAAGTCCTTCTTCAGGCGTCTTAGAAGGCAGAAGAAGGTCATCCAAATAAACCACCACTATACTATGTCGGAGTGGACCAAGAGCCTTGTTGACTGCCCGCTGAAACGCTGCAGGAGCGTTTGCCAGGCCAAAGGGGACGCGCATGTACTCGTAATGACCGTCTGGAGTTACAAATGCTGTCTTGGGAATAGAGTCTTCTGCCATTGGAATCTGGAAAAAGCCAGACGCCATATCCAATGAAGTGAAAAAGCTATTATTATTTCCCAATCTGTCGAGCTGATCATCTATCAGGGGGAGTGGATAACGATCCTTAATGGTGAAACGGTTGAGCTCACGGAAATCAACGCACATCCGGTAAGATCCATCTTTTTTCCTCACAAGGGTTATGGGGCTGGCGAATGGTGAATCACTTTCACGGATAATACCATTAGAAAGGAGATCTGAGACAATGTCCCTTACAGCGGATCTTTCATCATGGGACAGTCGATAAGGGTGTCTATTAATAACCACCTCCCTATCGAGGTTGATTGAAAGACAAGAGTTTTTCACACACCTGACGCGTGTCCCAGATGTGACCATATCAGAAAAGCGGCTGAGCAATGACACTACAGCCTGGCGATGTTGTTGCGGGACACATAGGTTTTCTATAGTCGGGATGTCAGACGTAACGACTCTATTTACTGTCGGTAGGGATCTCCGAATTATTTTGCTCCCTGTATGATCAGTGATAGTCATAACACCACGATCTTCATAAAGGTCGCGCCCCAGGAGGACATCATAGTCGAGGATGGAATCAGGGACAAAATGAAGTCGGATTTGCAGGTTGGTTCCCATGATGACGGCCTGGACTGTACAACACCACTCAGAAATCAGTTGACCAGGGATTATACCACGTATCACTGCATAACATTTCTCGCTTTTATCCCGAAATATTGACAAGAATCGGTCAGAAATGAGTGATATATCAGCGCCTGAGTCAATCAGGCAGGAAAGACGTTTTCCATCAACCATAAGGGGGACGGAACATTCCGACGGTCCTGTGGCGACCAACCTGATTTGTCTCCTCTGCTCAATCCCAGCTTTAAGGTAACATGATTCAATTTTGTGTCCAAGTTTCAGGCAGAATTTGCATGGAACGTTACTATCGGGCTTGGATTGTGTCAAACTAATCGTGTGAGTGGGAGCTTGTGGTGAGATATATCCTTGAGATGGTAAGTTGGATCTGTGACTCGAGGTGGACGGAGAGCTAGCCACTTGAATAGGAGATAAATCGGTTGAGGTTTTACGCAGTAGTGGGCAAAAACGCCGGATGTGGCCTAGCGCACCACAGTGATGGCATTGTCGACTTGCTCGCTCACTAGAATCAGTTCTTTTACGCTTAGAGGAGTCTGGGGTAGCAGGGTTCATAAAAGTGGTGGGGTTCAAGGGCACTGGTATATTATTGGGCGTCTGAAAGGATTGGGTTGCACGATTCGGAGGGGGGAATGTTGACAGGAGCGTCAATAGTTCCGGGACATTGTTACAATTGCGTAAGGCACACGCTGAGCGAACATTTTGTTCAGTAATACCATGAACGATTAGTTCTACAAGGTCGGCGTCAGACCAATTTGCACGTACACTCTTGAGGTGAGACAATTTCTCGTGAACGTAAGTTTCGTATGTGTTAGTACGAAGAGAAGTAAACATTGCCGCTTCTTCAAGCAATTGACCGAGATTCCGCCTGAAGGGGAAAGCTTCTATGAAGTCACGTGAAAAGGTAACCCAATCTCGAATATCGGGCACCCAATTTTCAAACCAGGTGCGCGAACTACGAAGAAGGAACCTAGCAACTGATGCGAGAATGACGCCATCTGACCACTTAAACTCCGACCGGAGTTCATTCACCTGGCTTAACCACTTTACAGAATCATTTTTATCGGGATTAAATGTTGGCAGTTCGACCGGTTGGTGGGCAGTCGAATGTTGTTGGAGAGCTTTAATCAGCTGGCTTAGAATCGAGCTCTCATTTGCTTCCATAACGTAAGGAGATTGAAAAAACTCACCACACGAAGGCTTGATCCCAGGCACCAACACAAATAGCAATAAAAACCCGACTAATGGCTTGGCTTTATTAGTTCATTTATAACAAAAACGGTAAGACTTTTACGGGTTGTTTTATCCCACTTCTGATAAAAGAAGTAGAGAGAAAAATTATGAAATTAGTGCAAACTTTGGCGAGACGACCGAACTGTTCATACCATTTTTCTCGAATGCGTCACCTTCCAGTCCGGTTTCTACGCTCAACCAAGCTTGATCGCCTAGGGCGAGCATAATGCAGTCATGACAACATTTTACACAAATCCTTATCTAACAAGTCATGACAACATTTTACACAAATCCTTATCTAACAGTACCTACTCAAATAGTAAACGTGGAAAACATATTGAGATCAAGCATCATTTTATTAAGGAACTCTGTCTAAACAAAGTGATAAAGATTGATTATATTAACTCGAACGAGAATGTAGCCGATTTGTTTACTAAGTCATTGGGAGCTGAAAAGTTTGTGAAATTTAATTTGAAATCAAAATTTAATTTGTATTATTACATATTATTTAAACAATTTTACAGATGAGAAACCGAGTGAATATTGCAATGTGGTCTATCCCCGACTGACGGTTAAAATTTCTAGACTGTAGTTTACCTGGAAGATGAAAACTCGACCCCCCGGATCTTTTCTCTTCTATACTTTGTATAGAACGAGGTATTTGCTATGCAAAACATGAATAATGTTTTTGCGTCCCGTTTCCCCTTTTCCTTATCCCTTTTCTTTGTCTGTATCTCAGCTTCTTCGATATTTGCAGCGGTTTTGGCAGTATATAATTTATGCATGAATTAAAGGCTTTCCAACGAATGGAGAACGATTTTTGTCCGTTGAAAAATAAAGAAGTTTCATTTCCCTAGAAACGGCTCGGTTGTACGTGAAAATCATTAAAAATCTTCGTGACATAATTTCGTGACTTAAACTTCGTTACGCTTTTCAACTCTGGTAGGCCACCGCAAAAACATTATTCATGTTAAAAGGCAGTTTTATTCTGGGCGGCTACCCGGGACCCACCTAACGGCCGTTTTCGACGCGAAGTTTAGTGTTTTTCCTAAACCTTTGCGCGCTCACTGTGAAAGAACGGCTGGTCGCACAAACATCCAATTGGTCTTAAAAGATTCGTAATTTTTCAGGTCATTCAAAAGTGAACTAAAAATTACACCGTTTCTTGAAACTTTTTAGAGATATGACATTGTCGAAATTTCAAAGTTCGTTTTGAACCCCTTCCCCTTGACCTAGGGTTATGAAAAGTTTCGAGGATCATTGTGGGGCTGGTCCAAACCCAGAAACCAAATTTCGTAATTTTAGCTCAACGCTAACTGGGCAAAGTGGCGCGGACGGCGGACGGACGGATTTTGGTTTATTATCTTCGATAATGAACCATTGGAATCGCCCAAAGAAAAAATTTTTTTAACCCCCCCTCAAAATTTGTTGGTTTACGTTTCAAGACACGTAGATTCAGAAAATCGAATAAAAAAAAATCCCGCCGTACGCCGTCCCCCGTACGCCGTCCGCGCCACTTTGCCCAGTTAGCGTTGAGTTAAAATTACGAAATTCGGTTTCTGGGTTTGGACCAGCCCCACAATGGTCCTCGAAACTTTTCATAACCCTAGGTCAAGGGGAAGGGGTTCAAAACGAAATTTAAAATTTCGACAATGTCATATCTCAAAATATTTAACTGAAACGTGTAATTTTCAGTTCACTTTTGAATGACCTGAAAAATTACGAATCTTTTAAGACCAATTGGAGTTTTGTGCGACCAGCCGTTCGTTCACAGTGAGCGCGCAAAGGTTTAGGAAAAACACTAATCTTTTGCGTCGAAAACGGCCGTTATGTGACCCAACCCTCAGACGCCCAGAATAAAACTACCTTTTGTCATCTTCCCGGTAAACTACAGTCTAGCAATTTTAACCGTGAGTCGGGGATAGACCACATTGCAATATTTACTCGGTTTCTCATCTGTAAAATTGTTTAAATAATACCTTTTTGTTTAAACAAATTAAATTGTTTAAACAAATTAAATTTTGATGATGAGCTAGATACTTGAAATTTTAAATATAGGTCAGACATGGATCACAATGCAATATTCACTCGGTTTCTTGTCTGTAAAATTGTTTAAATAATACCTATTTATTGGAAACTAGGTTTCTTCGATGAAAAACCTCTAGGTACATTAGCGCTTCTATCGGAGCATCCAAAAACTATTATTTGAATTCTCCTTGTGTGAGAATAAGATTTTCTCTGTTCTGGCTCCTTCAGAGCAATATATTACCTGATAAACTCGTAAATATTTTATACAATAATAATATACTATATTACATCCGTTATTGTGATATAGAGAGTAACAAAACATCTGAAATATGAGATTACGATAGCATTGGGACTTTTGATACGTTGGTATTACTGCCTTGACTTGCTCTGATCTTTGCCACTCACTTCACTTGTTCTCCTGTGTTCTAACCTACTGGTTGTGTTCTTTCCGAATATACTCTCAATCTCTAAACTCGTTTACCATCTTTTATTCGAATCCTTCCGTTTCATATTGTTGTTGAATACGTTGTAAGTGTGTATATGTACATCGCTGTCGACTACTGCTGTGGGTAAGTCTAACTATTTGATTCATACGATTTCCGTCACATTCCGACCCACTCACGCCTAACACCTTTTGAAATAGTTCTTAGAGTACGATATCGCCAGGATGTCCTTGAACTAAATTTCATTTATGCAAACAATGCCTTTCTTTGTCTGAATAAGCCCGAAAAGTAAACTTGATCGCCGTGAAATTAATTTGTCAAAAGGCTTCCTCTCTCCCAGCTATTCGTTTTCCGACCCCAAGCTAGTTTTCTGTTGTCGAGACGCGCCTCATAATGGCGGCCATCATTAGTTTCGAATATTCCAAACGAATTTTCTGCAGCTCTCTTTTTCTCCCTCCTGGCCTAGGTTTCGCTCCGAGACTGATTACATTGACTGAACTTAACAGAATTTGACCAATTTTGACATTTCTGACTGATCTTTAGGGAAAATGTCCATTTTAGAGGGATTATTTTTCTCAACTTCAAGTTTTTCGTTAGGGGGTGACTCAATGCCTTTGTCCACAATCAAGGATCCATACCTTCAGAGCGCTGTTGTGGGCAACTCCGTAATCGATTTTGGATTGATTTTTGGTCGATTTTAAATCGAAAGGCGAAAATCGTGCTTTTCCGTTTGTCATCCGTCCGAGATTCGATGGGAATCCGTTCCCTCGAATTATTATTTCTTTTGCTTTCTGTCTCCTAGCGCCTTCCCGATTCCGTGGCGAAGTCGTTCATCTATCCTAAAGCCCTCAAAGGTAGTAAGATGAGCGCACGACTCGCGCAAAGACGAAAAGTTTCGTCTGCCCAAGTCAGGGAAGATTGATCACTGGTTGTAGTGCACAACCATCCGTAATCCGTTCCGTCTGGCGATGAATATAATCACGATAATAGAATGCATTCTCCACAGTATTCGTGAGTGATCAATTCTGGTGCACTTCCGTTTCCGTTTTTCCGTTCCCCTGGCGTGTAAATGTGTCATAAGGGTACCCAGTACATGAATCCGAAATTAATCTTTGATGCATGTACTTAAAATGGGTCGCGAGTCAATGGGAAGATCCGCTGGGCTGTTTGAGCTTCCCGGAGTTAAAGAACGATCTGAAAGTCTTCATAGACTCGTCGCAGAAAGATGCACGTATCCGCTCAGTCACCAGGGAGAGAGACTTCAAAGCCTTATATATTAGAGTTTTATTTGAATAATTGTGATTACTTATCATCCGTCAATTTTGAATTTCACGAGGGCCCAAAATTTGCTATCCGCCAACAGTGTTCAAAATAATTTCTTGTCGAAATCCGTACTTTTGAATAAAATCCGCAAAAATATAATGCAAAAGACAAGAATATCAGAATGGATATTTATATCACTGATAACACTGATATTCGTATTTTGTTTCTGTGTTCCTGTGACTTCCGTTAATATCTGCCTTGCATTTTCCGAAACAACCAAAAGTTTTCATTCGGATTTTATCTGAAGAGCTTCAGTTTACTAATAGTAAACATGTCACAGACGTAGCAAATTTTGAGGATCAAGGATAATTTACTTATAAGGAAGATTGGCGCAAATCGGAAGCTCTAAAACCAAAAATTTGTAGTGCACTTTTTCGCAGTTTGCAAAGGTGTGAGTGGATATTTTTGTATGCACAAACGAGACAGAGTTGGGAGTTTCGCCTTTAATTGTTTGGACTCAGTTTCAGATGAAAAGTTCGTATTTTTCCGAAATATCCAGCGCTGGATCAACACTTAGCGAATTATTGAAATATATGGATCCATATACCTCCGAATTATTTAAAATATCTGAGCAACCCACTTCTGATATTTGAAACTTTCTTGTCCAAACGTTAATAAATTTCGGTCACGGTTGTTGTCTCTGGTACTGTTTTCGAGTTTCAGGTTCTGATACGAATCATCGTCCGAAAAAAAAAAATCCGAAGAGAAGGAAAATGCAGGTCGCGACATCTCTCTCGACGGTGAATTCGACCGTGAGATGTTCTCTCTGCAGCAGTCACCGAGACCGAATGCTTCCGGGATGACAGCCTTCCACCCTCAGAATCCGGATGTACATCTGTCCAAGGAAGGCTTAAAACTTTTGACGAGGTTCCTCGAAACCTCTACACGGAATGTACAGGTAAGCGTTGAAAAGTTTACTCAAAAAAATGTCTGAGCTAGATTCCAACGTAAACCAGCTAACCATTCCTCCACAGCGACACTCAGGTGTTGCAATTCCGTCTAATCTGCCTCCTTCCGATCAGGTGTCTCATACGTACATGGAAGTAGACACACCCCCTTCCGAGTTGCCTCCTACAGGCAACCATGGAAGAAACCATCCTTCCATGACAGGCAACATTCGGTTTCTCCCTGGACATTCACAGGGAACAGGGGTGATCGGTATCCATAGAAATATCAGTAAAGATTCAGTATCCATAAAAGCATCAGTTGAAATGTCAGTGAAGAGTCAGTATCCATAAAGTATTGGCTGAAGTATCCATAACGATTCATTATCTGTAATGTATCAGTATCAGTAGAATGTCCGAGTCCGTACAATAGTTTCCGTTTCACTCACGTTAGAGAAAAACTCAGGGAGGCAGAATACACCAGATCAGTACTGGCGCCGTAGCGTCCTAAGTCAGCTGGTTACGTAGGATTGTATTTTTATCCTGGATCCGAAACAGTCCGTCCAGCTTTACAGAAGAATAGTTGTTAGCTGTAAGAAGGAAAGTAAGGTATTTTGTCCAGGAGTCCGCAGGTCAGGCTAGAAACCTTTCCTTAGTTTTTCAGGAAGCATCCTGACTCCGTATTTTCCGTGGTTGGCCTCTTGAAATTTTGAACAATTCCCTGTATGTTTGTGTTGCAATGGGGACCGAACAGGCGCAACCCACTACACCAGGTAATGCCTTGTCCGTTTCTGAAAATAATCGTAATTTTGTGGCTATTGTGGGCACGGGATGCACCGAACACGTCACAGCTACTGAAGAGCAGTAAATTTTACTAAATTTTATAAGTTTACAACATGAACGAATTTTTAAGTGTGATAACGCATCCGATGATGCCAATTTGTTTGTAATTTTTGTGGTAACATTAGATTTCTCAACAATGGTCACTATGCTCATTTGCAAGGTGTTCTGTGCAACCCTGGGGTGTCCCGTAATTGGTTTTCCGTCAGTAAAATTTCCCAAGCTTGAATTAATGCCTTCTTTTTTTTTAAAGATCGGATTGACTTCATTCTTGCAGCTACCGGTAAGGTAATTAGATCGGGGTAGTTTTGTGATGGCCTCTGGTGGGTTGATTTTCCGATTGCCTCAGCATCACATGCTGCAGAGGTTCCGCTTTGTCAGTTTTCCAGCCCCAAGAAGCCCAAACTTAGCATCATTCCGGGTGCTTTCCGTGATCAGCCTCGCTCCTCTCCTCTGATCGGTGCTCAGCTGGGAGGGAGGAGTGTCGAGGATCAGCACCCTGGTATTTTAGGTGGGAGGGAGCAATCCGATTTATGTCCTCCCCAAACAATAAATCCGAACACACCCCCAAGTAACCCTAATTTAATTGACATGAGCATTTCAAAATTTGATCATGAAAATCTGACTAAGATGTACAGTTCTCCTCAATGCCCAGGTATTTTGTGGCACCTCCGTTTGAATCATGCCTCTAAACAATATCTTGAAGCTGCCAAGAAATTCTTACCCGAACTCAAAAATGTGAAATTCTCTGACGATATTACAATCTGTGAGGACTGTCATCAGGCAAACACCATCCGAAAATCACATTCCCAAATTAGACACAGATCCGACAAACGGTTCGCTATCATGTTCTCAGATCTCATGGGGCCTATTAGCCCTGCAAACTTCCGTTCAGGCGATTCCTATATCGTCATTTTTGTATGCAGTTATTCCCGTTATGTATTTGCTTACACTTTGAAAAATAAGAAAGAGGTACACTTGGCTCTCAGAAAATGTCTTCTGGAAATAGCTTCCATCACAGCTGAAGTCAAAAATGTTTTTACCATTCGTTCTGACAGAGGTCTTGAATTTCAAACTGTAGAGATGAAGAGGTTGCTTTCTGATGAGGGCATACTTTGGGAGCCGAGTCAACCTTATGTTCTTGATTAACTCTTTCTGCAGAACCATTTTGTTGCAGAACTCAAACATAAAATCCGAGTAAATTTACACTCAGCCCGAATGTCATTTTCTTTCTGGGGCCATGCGCTTAATTACACCGTGTTTGTATATAATCGCATGCCACTTTCTGCTAATCTGTGAGTCCATTTGAAAAGATTAAAGGATATAAACCATCCCTCAAGTTTATGAAACGTTTTGGGTGTCTGATACATTATGTAGATCCAAATAATAAAACCAAATTTGCTCCAAATGCTAAAAAGGGTTATTTGCTTGAATGTTCTGACACTGGTTATGTGATATTTTCCGAACAGCACAAAACGCTGGTAAACTCATGTGATGTAAAGTGTATAGAAACGATAGTATATGGCGATAGAATTCAAGACTATCCGAGACCCTTAGCTGAAATACTAGACATGGGAGATATCCCTAACCGAATCGATACATCCGAAAAATCAGAAAATGTACTTAGGCTTCAGAAAGATCGAGGTGAGTTTCCGGAACCCTCCTCATATAAAGAAGCCATGAACTCACCTGAAAAGGACTTTTGGGAGGGAGCCATCCGGGAAGAACTTGAATCTCTGATTGATATGAACACACGGGAACTTGTACCAAAATCCGAATTACCACCTCACGCTAAAGTCATTAAGTCTAGATGGGTGCATAAAAGAAAACAAGAATCCGATGGGTTTATTCATTATAAAAGTCGATTGGTAATTAAGGGATTTGCTGATGTTAAAGAATACCTCATTTCCGAAATCTTTGCTCCAGAGGCCCGTTTAGGTGACGTACGTTTGTTTCTGTCCGTTGTGAATAAATTCGGCCTACATTTGTTTCAATTAGATGTGACTACAGCCTTTTTGCACGGCACACTTGAAAAGCCAGTACATATGGAGATTCCCGAAGGACTTGTGGAGCTGACCGAGCTTGGGCAGGATCTGAAGGATTCCTATGTGTGCTGTCTTGAAAGATCCCTACATGACCTCAAAGTTTCCCCTAATCTCTAGTACAAGAAATTCAGCTCCGTTCTTCATCGCTTAGGCTTTGAAGCTTATCCGTTTCAGTCTTGTATGTTCAAATTGCATCAGGACTCTATTTTTGTTTTAATGCTCATTTATGTGGACGATTACTTATTGGCTACCAATAACAAACAAATAGCACTAGAGGTCATTCAGAACTTACAAAAAGAAATTAAAATCAAAAATCTGGGGGAGCCTAAGAAATTTTTGGGTTTTGAAATAATCAGAGATGTGGCCAAAAAGGTGATATTTCTGCATCAGAAATCCGAATTGAAGCACCAATTGAAAAATATTTATATCCGAAAAATAAAATTAGTGAAACTCCGATGGCACCTACCACCTGTACATTGTGAGCTCAGATGAGGGAGACTGAGAACGATGATTCCTGTTCTGAGTTGCTTTCAGAGAAGTGATTGGTTCGCTTTTATATATTTAAAATTGTACTAGACCGGATATTTCGTTCTCTGTCAACTTCATGAGTAGGAAACAGGTAGGGTACACTCTGAACGAATGGAACTCTTTAATGCGAATTCTGCAGTACCTAAAGGGTACAACCGATTATGGTATTTGAATTTCAGGAAAATTGTACGACCTCATTGCATATTCAAATGCTTCTCTTGGAACCAGTGCTGCCAATGGTCGATCAACTACAGGGTATTTGATTAGCTGTTTTGGTGGCCTGGCGATCAGGAAAAACAGTCTCATGTGGCCTTATCAACATGCGAAGCGGAATAATATAATATATTATTATATTATTTATAATATAATAATAATAATTTAATTTAATTAATAATAATTATAATATAATTATATTATTTATATCATTTATAATATATTATTATATTGCCATGTCAGATACCTGTAAAGAACTAACTAATATTCGTAGCTTGTTTGAATTTTTGACAGGTCTAGATTTGCTTCCGACGCTCAGATGCGATTGTGCTCCGGCTATTTACTACGTGCACGAGAACTACAAGAATAATGAGCTTGAAGTTACTTGGGTTCCTACTGATGATCAACTGGCAGATATTTTCACTAAGTGACGGTCAACAAAACCACACACATTTTCACTAAGGCTCTACCTTTGGAAAAATTAGTTTATTTCCGTGAAAAATTTGTATTCCGTTTCTAACAGGCTGTTCTTTTGTCTCATCAGGTGTGAACGAGTCGTGGGAGTGAGTTCCCATTTGAACTTCGACTACCGATATCTCCGGATCTCCGCAGCATCTCCGGATCTCCGCAGCATCTCCGGATCTCCGCAGCATCTCCGGATCTCCGCCACATCTCCTAATCTCCGAACTTTTCAACTCATCTCAGAATTTCTTCACTTTGAATTCAACATTTGCGTAATCGCATTCAAATCTCTCTCTGTTAACTGTTTAGTTTGATTCCTTTCAAAAACTGTGTTTTCAACTTTTGATATTGACTTGGTCAGTCATGAAAATTTGTAACCTCTTTGTCATTGTTTCAAATAATTGATCTGAATTTTGAAATCTTTTTGTCTTTCCTCGAAGAGGAGGGAGTATTGGAAACTAGGTTTCTTCGATGAAAAACCTCTAGGTACATTAGCGCTTCTATCGGAGCATCCAAAAACTATTATTTGAAATCTCCTTGTGTGAGAATAAGATTTTCTCTGTTCTGGCTCCTTCAGAGCAATATATTACCTGATAAACTCGTAAATATTTTATACAATAATAATATACTATATTACATCCGTTATTGTGATATAGAGAGTAACAAAACATCTGAAATATGAGATTACGATAGCATTGGGACTTTTGATACGTTGGTATTACTGCCTTGACTTGCTCTGATCTTTGCCACTCACTTCACTTGTTCTCCTGTGTTCTAACCTACTGGTTGTGTTCTTTCCGAATATACTCTCAATCTCTAAACTCGTTTACCATCTTTTATTCGAATCCTTCCGTTTCATATTGTTGTTGAATACGTTGTAAGTGTGTATAATATACACACTTACAACGTATTCAACATATTATGTACATCGCTGTCGACTACTGCTGTGGGTAAGTCTAACTATTTGATTCATACGATTTCCGTCACATTCCGACCCACTCACGCCTAACACCTTTTGAAATAGTTCTTAGAGTACTATTTGTTTAAACAAATTAAATTTTGATGATGAGCTAGATACTTGAAATTTTAAATATATGTCAGAAATGGATGACATTTCAATATTCACTCGGTTTGTATGACATGGTATGAGTATGGTAAGGTATATTATTGTATGTATGATTTAGTACAGTATGATAAGACAGAAAAGAAATTCGTATGGTATGGTATGAGTACGGTGAGAATATGGTATGGTGCCGATTTGCAACACAGTCTGGTATAGACAGAAGGGTGATCTGCACAAGGAAGATAATAAACCGTTGTGTCAAGAATTTGCAGTTTTTTTTATTCGATTTTCTGAATCTACGTGTCTTGAAACGTAAACCAACAAATTTTGAGGGGGGGTTAAAAAAATTTTTTCTATGGGCGATTCCAATGGTTCATTATCGAAGATAATAAACCAAAAAGTGGTTTCAAAGTGAAGAAACTTGGGTTTTCATGGCAAAAAACGTGGTTTTCCGAAAGAAAAAAGCCTGCGCAAACTTAAAACGTTGTGCAGAACGGAGCGTGTGGACCGGCCTTTACTCTTACTTTCTGGAAACGCCTCGTATTATGACAGCACTTGGTCGAAACTACTGGTTTTCTCCAAATAGTGCGCGTAGTGCTCTCGTATATGAGTATTTCAGTCCCCACCACAACATAAAGTAGGAACCGATACTTGGATTTTGAGGTACGAATTTGTACATCCAAGTACTTACGTACGTACCTCTGCTATCTCGTCATTGTGGAACCTGATCTTAACAAAGTTTTGATCATTCATAACACTTCTTCTTCTATCAGTGATTTTTGCGGCATCTATCTGTGATGCCGTTGGATTCAATATCTGAAATGGAACAACATTTCAACAACATTTAAAAAAAACTGCAAATTATTGCAGAAAATAAATTATTAAAATAAAATAATTATGAAGTCGATGTCTCAACACCAATGTCCTATTTGAATCATCCGGTACAGTATGAATATAGGCTGCCACATGATTCACCCTCATGTTGACAAAACAATTTGTTCAGACTTGAACTGAAATTTCCAAATTCGGTTCGAACCCCTTCTCCTTGACCTAGGAATATGAAAAGTTTCAAGTAGCATCGTGGGTGTGGTTCGGACCTGTAAACCAAATTCCTAAACCAAGTCTCTTGCTCATCATCCAAATTTAATTACCTAGTTTGAACAAATAGGTATTGTTTAAACAATTTTACAGACAAGAAACCGAGTGAATATTGCATTGTCATCCATCTTTGACCCATGTTCAAAAGTTGGGATGGGGATAAAAAGTACGTTCAGATTCCTGTCTGCAAACTGTTATCAGTTCCAGGTATTATCGTCATTCACCGCTCCAAATAAACCGAAAGACTAGAAATTCAAGGCACTCTGTAGTTTATTAAAGAATTGATTACCTATGCCCTCCCGTAGAGCAGTCGCTGATGAACAGCACGCATTCTCGATAAGACAACAGAAGTCTGATGAAACGGTTTCTCAGTACTTGGTTGAACTAAAGCGTCTTGCTATGACTTGCAAGTTCAATTGCATGGTATGCAATTGCACTATGGAAACTATGGCGTGGATGGGGGGGACTACTGTTCCTACAAAAAGGTCACAACAGAATAATTTGAAGATAATTTATTATGCTTCAATTCAAGACCAGAATGGTGATTCTAGACAGTGGCGGATCTAGAACTGCCACCCGACAACATCACCCCCGCTAGAACTCCCCGTGATTCCCCCTCTTCCTCCCTTCTCTTCTAGACCACCGATTGGCCCACCCCCGACAACATCACCCCCGCTAGAACTCCCCGTGATTCCCCCTCTTCCTCCCTTCTCTTCTAGACCACCGATTGGCCCACCCCCGACATCACCCCCGCTAGAACTCCCCGTGATTACCTACCCCTCTTCCTCCATCTAGTCTCCCCTCGCGTCCCCCCGCCCCTTTCCTATTGCCCTCGTACTCCTCCTCATTCATAAGTCGGTTGTTCATAAGGACCTGGCTCTCAGAAGACGACCGTAGTGACAATATGTAAAATACGATTTAGTAACGTAGGGTAAAGTCGTGTACCTAGGACCATTTTTTTTCAATGATGATTTATGGGGTAAAAACAATCTCAAATCGGCAAAACCACTTCAAGTTCTGATAAGGGAATAAGGGGAGACCAAAACCCCACAAGATTTTTTATTGTAGTACGAAAATTCAAATTATGAGAAATATTTTTCTAAAAAATGAAATTTGGCTCGAGGTACAAGCATAGCTGTTTTTTTCATCTCCTGAACAATTATAGTTTTTGGACAGGCTTTTGCAACGTGGCTGTCAATTTTGTCTCCTTTTTGTTCGAGTAATACCTTGGTATTTGATTTTATGAATTTAATGTAAACAGAAGAGACGTGGCGCGGGCATCAGCACTCCTTCCGGCTCGCCTTCCCGTGACAGGTCTCTCGTGCGAAATGGCGGCTGTGCTCTTGCTCTCTTCTCTGGGTTAGCAATTATTTTAAATAAATTACATTTAGTTTTCTTCGGTTGTAACCGTAAACATGACATATAAACTAGGTTCAAGCATTGGATCTCATCTGTAATCCTCAGCTTATCTGTTTGTTTATTTCAAATTCCTATAAATAATTTATATTCTCAGAAATTTCCCGTTTTATCCAGTGCAAGTGCAATGGGGGGGGAGGGGGGCTATAGGGGGACTATCATTCTCTTTTGGCTACAGCTCCAAAACTATTCGTCCGATCCAAAATTTCTTTTTTTCTTGTAAAAGCTTGTTGATCTTACATTCAGAAATTATTTAACATGAGTGCCCCCTTACCCAGGGGGGGGGGGGGACCTAAGGTACTTTACGACCTATTTTCAAACCTACCTAACATACATTTCGATTTTTTGAATCTTATCTATAAACGTGAACTCTCAAATTTCTAGTGGTTAGGGGGGGGGGGGGCTTTTTTCCTTGGGCTATTAGGTATAATGGTTGATTATCGAAGCTTTTTGAGATCGTGAAATGTATGATTTAAATTTATAAATACTTCTAACGACTTTTATGGTAAAACCGGGTTGTAGCAGTCTATGGGAAACCTTCAAGATTACGTTGGATTCGTAATATTCGTGGAACTGCGGTGGGTGGAGGAGCAAACCACCCCCATCAATCTCCTCCATATACTCGCTTTCCTCTTTCTCACCCACCTCCACCCACAATTTTAATTTTATGTACGGGTGGGTGGGGGATTAAGGAATCCAGACCCCCCCTCCCCCCTCATCTCATCAGCTCATCAACCACCCACATCTGCCCGCTTTACTCTTTCTCACCCACCTCCACATTCACATCCACCCACAATATAAATTTGAGCAGTTGTGGCGAGGGGTAGAGAGTGGGGGAGAGAGCGTATGGATTGACAACTCCCCCTCCCCCCTCATACACCACCCACATCTGCCCCCTTTCCTCTTTCTCACCCACCTCCACATTCACATTCACCCACAATATAAACATAATTATTTGTGGTGATGAGTGGGGGGGGGGGGAGAAGCGTATGGATTAAGAGACAACTAACCCCCATCAACCACCCTCATCTGCCCGCTTTCCTCTTTCTTCTCCCCTCACAATTCAAATTACCTAATGTAAGGGTAAGTCACCTCATGATCGACAGACGTTAATAATACACATTTATATCCCCGCCCCCCTCTCCCCCCTTCCCTTCCACCATCCTTCCCCGCCTTCTTATCCCACTCACAATTTCTATTAATTTATCCCTTGATAACTTTTCAAATAATCTTGACAAGCCATCAAGGTGGTCCTCGACGATCTCCTTTACAGCCGAGTATTGCGCAAAATAAATGTTTCACTCATCATTTACCTACCTATATAAAATTTGTAACTAGCTCCGGCATGGTCTATAACTTATAAATTTAATAAGTGATAGACCACGTCTGAGCTAGTTACACCTCTTTAAACCGTTTGTTAGCCCATTCCTCCAATTCCGGATCTTGTATGCAGATCAGTATGATCTACACAGAAAGGTGATCTAAACAAGAAAGATAAGCAATAGACCGTTGTGTCAAGAATTTGCAGAGTGTTTTGGTATTCATAAAATCGTACCACATAAACTAAGCTTTATTTCGCAAAATTATCCGACTTGTTTGAAGCTCTTTCTTTTTCTATCAGGCAAAAATTGGATCACCACGCTGCGACGAACCGTTTTCGAGAAAACCTTACCCAAAAGATGAAAAAAGGTAATTTTTCAGGAGAGCAGTTTTTCTGAAAAACCTGCCTCCACGCATCTCGACGTAGCTTTCAGTGTCCGACGTGATACAATAGGTAATGGTGGAGGATGTTATGTGGAATGAACTTGTTATCTCGCTTTTTCTTTTTCTTTTTTTTTTTTAGCGCGATTTTTAGTACATACCTAGTTAGTTAATAAATGTTGTCAGTATGGAGAAGGCGAAAGCTCTTTTCAGAAATCAGTAGCCAGGCGGGAACATTGTTCCTGTTTTGGAAATAAAGTTGTTATTATTATTATTATTATTAAATCAAAAAAGAAATCCTCCTAAGAGATGGTATGAGAAAGGTGACATTTTTAAATTTTAATGTTTTTTGACGTTTCTCCTCAATTTTTCGAACGGTTTTTAAATGAAAGTTTTCCGAAAATTCCTTTTTTCCGTGGGACTTTGTCTTTAGACCTAGTGATCTAGACAGAAGGGTGATCTGTACAAAGAAGATAATGAACCGTTGTGTCAAGAATTTGCAGAGTTTATACGATGTTTTTAGACATCGATGTTTGCTGTAAAAAAACATCGATGTTTTTCCTACCCATCCCTATGGGAATGGTGTTAATTCCATTCCCATCAACCATTACCTTTTCTGCAATGGGTACCTAATTGAGTATTGAGAAAACCATTCCTGGAATAAGTATTTGCTTCGAACCATTCCCATTACAGAGAATTGCCAGCTTAAAACCCCAGTCTTTGCTTGTAGGCATACCTAATCATACTCACTGCACTCATTGCATTTAAGAAAAGTAATCATTACTCAAAGTCATCATTGCCTAACAACTCTGAATGCACCCTTGTCATCATCGGGCGCCGTTTTCAACAAGGATGTGAGCACTTTTGGACTCTGATTTTGAAAAAAAAAAAAAACATTGAAAGGACTGAAGCACCCAGTAACCTGTGAATTTCTTACTGGAGCAACTCTGTCGTGGGTGAAAAGATCATTCATTTGCAATAAGTTTCCGTTCCGACAGATGATGTGAGCTGTACCGGATTTTTCACCGTCGTACCATTTAGTTTTGATCACACTTCCTGTCATCATTTCTAAAACTCCGTCGCCTGAAAGAAACGAATGATCATTGAGCTTGATGCAGAAAATCGTCGTGTGAGCTACAGTGTTCCAATATGACGGTTTTCCATATATATAAATGATGTAAGAACGTCGCGTGAACTGCTTTTTAAAAAAGGTTTATTTCATAAGTCACAATTACACGGAGGTACAAAGAAAGAACGGACTGATGTGGAACAAGTCGAGTACAGACGAAGACTAACTGTCTGGAGCGCGCAGGCTCCTTATATAACGTTCGTCGCTGCTGAGTCGACGTTATCGAATCACGCGTTACAATTCAGCAGTAGTACTTTAGGTAATTCGTCCCCCCTTAGACATTTTTTGATCTAAGTTTGGCCTGACACAGTTACAGTCTTTGTTACACTAAAATACTTATATGTTAAGTACAATAATATGCTTATAATAAAAATGTACAATACAATAGTCCAAACACTAGGAAGAACATAGGTTACTAAATCGAAACTGGGGATTGGTTTAATATTTTGTAAATTAATAAATTCGAGGTTAAGATCTTTTAAGGTGATTTCCTCTTCAGGTTGTTGATAATGGGATAGTTTGGGAATGTTCCCAATTACAATAGGTTTTCCTGCAAATTCGCTGTGGGGTGAATACAGTGTTTGATTTCTATATTGAATGCCTTGTTTGTTTGGTGAGGCTAAGTAAATTCCAAAAAGGGTTTTGGTTTCAACAATCTCTTTGTGTATGATACTGATTGTATCACCTTTGGGGAAGAATAACAAATACCTATTAATTTCTGTCATTAATTTAACATAGTTCGAGTTCGTATTCAGTTGTACAAATTTGCATTTAGAAGTATTTCCAGTAAGTAAGAATTCAGTTTCACATTCTGCTCCCAATAGGGATATCAAATAGTTTGGGCACATTTGAAGGTGTCCGAATGGGCATTTTTGGGTGAGTGGTAGGACTTTGTTTCCAGACTTTAAATAGTATCTTAACGAGGGAATGACGCTTACAATTTTCCCTTCGTACATAGTGGGTAGTGAATCTAGATGGTACATTGTGTATTCTTCGGGGTTTACTATAGGGATTTCAAGGAAGTATACTATTTCTTCTGTTCCTACGTAACACCTGGTTTTTATGTACGATTGGATTTCTAGTAGGTTGTTATTTTCGAAATCAAGAAATCTGTTACCATAGTGTGTGGATAATTTGGACAGTTCTTGTAACAATAGGTGTGGATTGATGACACTAGGATGCAATAAACCGGATTTACAGGCTACAATTGAGTTCTCTATGTCTTGAATGGTGTTTAACACTGAATCGAGAACAACTTGTGCATGCTCCAGTATGGAACGGGTTGTTTGAAGGCGTGAAAATTTGGGATTCTGACTTCTCCAAAAATTTAATTCTTTTCTTAACTCATTATTATTGTGGGTGATGGTTTCTATCGTTCTATTAAAATTTCGTTGGACAGCTTCATTTATTGAATATTGGGCCTGAATTTGGGACCGTATGTCTTGTTGGTTTTTCCGAAGATGAGATATTATGTCGTTGTATTTTTCTTCGTCTCTGGAGTCTAGGTTGCCGGTAATGAATTTAATTACTGACCCTAGACCGTTAAGTAACCCTCTTCGAACTCGTTTAATAGGTGTAGGAATATGGACGTCATATAATTTCTCTTGTATAACAGAGAAGGTGTGATTTAAGGTTGCAAGTAGGAGTTGAGTATGGTCAAACGCATGTTGGTCAGTTGAAATGTTGCGTATGATTTCCAAATAAGTTTCTTTCAATGATTGAGTTTTTGTCATGAGTTCCGTCAAGTCGTAATAATGTGTCAGTGTGTGGTAGTCTTCCACTATCCTGGATGTTCCGAGTTGGCTCGCTATTAGTCCTGGATTGGTTGTGATATTCGTAATTTCGGATGCCGATGCATTATAAAGAGTGATGAGGAAGAAGGCAATCCTGTAACATTAAACCAGTTCGGCTTTAAGTATTTCGTAGCACATTTGTTTCCTAAGGGGTGGTATCTCCAAAGTTTTCGGGATTGGCCCACCAGTTGCTAGATGTTTCGCGAATTGGCACATAAACACGCCACAATCATTGAAGTTGTTTTGTTGTGGTGTATTGGCTGGTGTGTCGCATTTCCAATTATGTGTGTCTAGTGGAATTCCTTTCTTTGTTAGGTGTTCTTTTTCTAAGTAGAGGACTATGTCGTTGAGGATTTCGGTACCATCCTTATTCAAAGAATCGTAATAGTTTATTTGTTTTTCTTTATTGTTGATTTCCACTAGTCGCCAATGGGATGATTTAAATATTGGAACTAACACTATGTCCGCGCTAAAGATGTCTGATTTCTTGGTGTATTTTTCTACTCGTTCGTATCCGCCTGCTTTGAATGAAACGTATAGGAAACTATTAAAGGCGTAGGATTTGGGTAGATTTGAGTTTTGCCTGCTGTTTTCATCAATTAATTCCATGTAGAAGTTTACTACTATATCGTTCAACCAATTTTCGTCTTTCAATGTTTGTAAGTCTTCTCTAGCTACTCTGAGGCCGAATTTAGTTGCAAGTATTTCTGTTTTGTCTAATTTGAGATCCCAAGCGTTAGCTACGGAATTGGTGAACTTCTTGGGGCGTCGGATGTTTACTAGATGGATTTTCTCTTTAGTGTTGTGATGCCTAGGAATAATTTGAGCTGTTTTTAGTTCTGAATTTACAGTTTTGATAATCTCTTTGTTAAATTTGGGTTTAGTTTTAGTTTGTTTTTGAATTGTTTTAACATAGACCTCGGTAGGGATTGGTGGAGTTTCTTCCCGTTTTTCGTTTAATTTTCCTATGGTTTTGGTTTTGTCTTCTAAGAATTTAGTTTGCATTTCGGAATACAGAATTTTCATCCGTTGTCTGTGTGCGTCTAGGTAATTGTTCGTTAGAATTTGGTCAGTGTTGAATTCTAGTAGAGTTGGTTGTCTAATGTGTCCGTATAGGAGTTCAAATGGTGTGAGTTTGGATGTTGAGTGAATCGAGTTGTTGTACGCGATAATCGCGTAATCTACTTTTATTCTAGTTGAACTTTTCTTGTACTCTGGTCTCAGTGATAGGATTCTGTAGTGTTCGATTAAGGTGGAGTGAAATCTTTCCACTATTGAATTAGATTCTGGGTGTTGAGAAGCCGTGTAGTGGATAACGATTCGGTGGAGTAGCATGAACTCACGGACCAGGGAATTCTGAAATTCAGGGCCGTTATCTGTAACTATGTTGGTGGGTGTGCCATGATGTTTGAAGTATTGGATGAGTGAGTCGACTACGTCGATGGCGTTGGCTGATTTAAGTGGGTATGCTTGTGCATAGCGAGAGAAGGAGTCTACAAGTGTTAAGAATTTCGAACCATCTAAAGTTACTGTGTCAATGTGTAAGGTTTCAAGTGGGCCAGAAGAAGTTGGGGTTACATTGTATTTGACTTTTAGCGGTGTGCGGTCGTACTTGCACCTAACACAAAGTTCACAGTTGTTGATGTGTCTCTGAATTGATTCTCTCATGTTGGGCCAGTAAACCTCTCGCTTCAATCGGAGATGACATTCATCGATTCCCCGGTGATTTGTTACACCTTCATGATACTTCCTGATTACCTCGGTCCTCTCAGTTTCGTCTAAGATATCCTTTAAGAGTATTGTATATTTCGTCATTGTTATTTCTGAAAAGGTGAAAGTTTTGGTCATGATTGACACGAACTCTGGGTATATGTCCTCGGTAAAGTAAATACCGTATTTGATCTTTGGCTGGACATACTCTTTGACGAAGTTGGTAATGTCTTCCTCTAGGTTTCCTCTATTGAGATGGACTGTTATACGGGTTTTGTCGTTGAACAGTTTCTGAGTGTTCACTGGTTGGTTGATGGGGCCTTTGGTAATTTTGACTATTATTTGGTGTTTGCAGACGTTCACTGGGTCCTCTTTGATGGGGATTGTTACAATGGCATGACCCATTGCGTCCGAATGGACTGTGCTAGTGAGGTTTGACTCGTCGTCGTCGGAATCTGGTTCGGCGACATTTGACTGAGTGTCTTGGTCTGGATGTACGGCAAGTGATGCTAAGTCGAGTTCGTCGATAAGTTTTCGACTACCGGGCGTGAGCTCGTTTATATACTCGTTTATAGCAGCGGACATCTCTTCACTAGTGGGGCTGTAATCGTCCTCTAAATTGTTGAGGAGTTCGACTCTCGACAGGGCATCAGCATTCGTGTTAAGCTGGCCTTTTTTATACTCGATGTCGAAGTCATAGGCTGACAGCTTTGTTCGCCATTTAAACAGCTTGGAGCTCGGCTCTTTGATCGAATACAACCACTGCAGAGGTTTGTGGTCAGACAGGATTTTGAACTTCCTCCCAAAGAGATAGGGCCGAAAGTATTGCACGCCCCATACTATCGCCAGGAGTTCCCTTTCGATTGTCGACAGACGCCTTTCGGTGTCGTTCAGGGTCCTGCTAGCGTATGCTACGGGGAGATCAGCTCCTTTTGTATCTTGGCTTAGTACACAACCAATTGCTATATTACTGGCGTCGGTAGTTAGTTTGAACGTCCTAGTGAAGTCAGGGTATTGAAGTATCGGTTCGTTAGACAGTATGTTCTTGCAAGTCTCAAAGCATTGTATGTAGTCAGAGTCCTCAATATCAATTTTTACACCACGTTTCAGGCACCGTGTGAGGGGTTTTGTCAATTTTGCGAAGTCTTTTATAAACTTTCGGTAGTATCCGAGGAGTCCGAGAAAAGACTTTATTTCGGTAGTCGTTTTGGGTATAGGGTATTTTTGGATGGCTCTAATTTTGTCCGGGTTTGGCTTGACTCCTTCGGGTGTGATTAAGTGACCCAAGTAGGCGACTTCTGTGCGTAAGAACTCGGTTTTGTCTAACTGGATCTTGAGGTTGGCTTTTCTAAGCCGTTTGAAAACTTCCTCAAGTCTGGTCATATGCTCGGACAGAGATGTGCTAAATATGATTATGTCATCCAGGTAAACACAACAGAATTCATTAGATATCCCACGCAAGATGTTGTCCATTAGCCGCTGGAAGGTGGCAGGGGAGTTCTTTAAGCCAAATGGAAGACGGTTAAATTCAAGGTGGTAGTTGGGGGTGCTGAAGGCTGTTTTTGCCCTGCTGTCCGGGTCCACTTCAATTTGGTGGAAGCCCGACTTCAAGTCAATCACACTGAAGTATTGACAGCGGCCTAGCTTATCCAGTAACTCTGAGATCTGCGGTAGCGGATATCGATCATCTAGAGTCTTGTCGTTCAGTCGTCGGTAGTCAATGACTACTCTGAACTTGGGTTTGCCACTGGCATCGGCTTTCTTGGGTACAATCCATATAGGAGCGTTCCAAGGGCTTTCTGAGTGTTTGACTATGCCTTCGGCAAGCATTTGTTCAATTTGCTTGTCTACCTCTTGGCGATAGATCTCAGGGAACCTGTAGTTCCGGGCATAAACTGGTATTTCATCACTAGTTCTGATGTGATGTTTGACATGATGAGTGAATGAAAGGGGTTCGTCTTCCTGGTGAAATATGTCGGCGTATTTTGTTACAAGTTTTAAAATTTCTGATTTTTCTTCCTCACTCATGTGGTCTAATCGGAGTTTGGAAGTGTCGAATTTGAATTGGACGTTGTCTTCGTAAAAATTGTTCAGGGTTCCGAGCTCATTGAGACTTGGGATTTCGCCTATTTCTTCTACGTTAATCGGGGTGATTTGTGTGAGGTTTTCTGTGTTTGTTGATGGATTCAAGACTCTAATATGGGTTTCAAAATTTTTGACTCTAACTAGACTTTCGGGGAGTTCTAATTTTCCAATTTTGCGATATGGTAATATTGCATCGCCATTTTCTAGGTTTTTTACTTTGATTTTGATTTGTTGGACTGATCTGCTCTCAATAAGGTGGGTTTCTGCTTCTTTAGTGCTTAGGAATTTTAAGGGGATTTCTATCCTCGGAGTTTTGAGAATATTTTTATCTAAATCAACAGATGCTTTGAGAATTTTGAGACTCTCGAGGCCTAATAGTAGGTCAAATTTACTGTGGAATGGGAAAACGTTAAATTTTAATTTTAAATTTCTTTGTTTGAAAAACTCTCCACAAGGGATTAAGGTAGTGAATTCGCCTCGGGACGAACCGTGGGCGGTTCGTACTTCAAATTTTTCGTGGAGGAATTTGTCTCGAAAGAAGTTCTCTGCAATTATTGGGGTAACATAGGATTTTGTGCTGCCGGTATCGATTAAGATTTTTAATTTGGAGCTTGGTACGAAAATATAGGGTAATTCTGAAATCGTCTTACTTCCGAGGTTACCAAGGTGATATTGGGGGATGGTATTTTCGGTTATTGGTTTGGTGTTAAATTTTCGAGGCCCAGCTCCTCTAAAAAATGATCATTATTTTGGGATTCAGTTATTGAGTGTTCTTCGTCGATTTGGTCCGTTTGTGGGTCTTGGTCGAAATGCTCGTTTTCAGGACATTCGGCCGGGTCTGACGTGTCTTCTAAATTGTTGTAATTTGTGTTGGATGTCCGCCACGACATCGGTGTGGGTTTCATTGTGCTCGCAGCTCGAGGGGCAAAACTGTGATTTGTTGTGTTTTGTCCTTGGGCAGGTGGTTTAGCTTGATTTTGCTGAAATGACTTTTGTTGAAAGTTTGGTTTGTACGAGTAGTTCTGAGGCATTTTATTTTGCATGTTATTCGGACGGTAATTCGACGTGTTAGTGTTCGGGGTGTAGGGCTTACTGTTCTGGAATTTGTTTGTAGTGTTCGGCGGTGGTTTTGTGTAGTTGATGGTTTTGGTGTTGGTGTTGTATGTTCTGCTGTTGACTACTAGATGTTGGTAGTCGTTTGTTAGCCACGAGAGTGCAGTGCTTAAGTCGTCGGGTTGTCGCGTGCGCAACAGACTTCCTAAGGGCTCTTTAAGGTGTAAGAGAAAACACCTTAGCGCAAGTTTTTTATAATGTTCAGCTAGAACACGGGAATGTGGAACATCATGATTTTCAAGATATGCTGTAATCAAGTTCAGGATCTTTAAAATTTTTTCGTGAAATTTGAAAGCGGATTCACCTTCAGCCTGTCGTGTGTTAACTAATTCGATCGTCAACGTCAAGTGATCTCTCTTGTCTGTATAAGCGTTTAGAAGAGCGTCCTTAATTTCATCGAACGAATTAGCTGTCGTGACATGGTCTGCTGCAGGAGGGATAATTTTGCTTTTTATGCCTGAAATTAGGGTAAAATTCTCGAAAGAGTCGGGCGTTATGTCGTTATAAAATTTATCATACAGTCTTTGGGAAACTTCTAAGAAAAACTGCAGTCTTTGGGGTGACCCGTCAAACTGCGGTATGAGGTCAAAATGTTCTTTTCTCGGGCCTCTTTCGGAGGTTCGAGTAGGGTTCGGTACCTGATGGGACAGCATAGTTTGCATCATATGTTGCAATTGTTGGATTTGTTGAGATTGCTGGTGAATCATCATCATAGGGTCAAAGGATTGTTCAATGTGGGTTTTGTTCAGGATGGGGCTTTCGGGTAAATCGTTAGAGGCCATTTCAGGAATGGGGAATAGTCTGGCTAAGGTTTTTGGAAGGAAAAAAGGTGGTCGACCTTTAGGTTCTTTTGGTTCTCTGATTTTCGGAATTTTGCTGATTTAGTTTCACCCAAAAATACGATTGAGTTTAAGGTCAAACTTAGGAGAAAAATGTGAAATGTTGTAATGTGTTGGATATGTTGAATAAAGTGGAATGAAAAGTTACACGCTAATGGTAGTTGAAATAGACAAACAATGATATAGAGGTGGAAATATTCTTACGTCTAAAAGAAAACAAGTTTAAAAGGTTTAAGAGAAAGAAGTAATGATTAAAAATAAAAGATAGAGAAAGGGTTTTAAGTCTTATCTGGTGACGAGGTCCGCCGGAGGTCCTGGGCTGTCGTTGCGCCGGATGAAGACGTTGCAAAGATAAGGTTACGATGAAATAGAAGGATGAATCCTCGCAGGTGAAGGTCGTAAGGGCAAACTTGCTTCGCGTTGCGGGGGTAGGATATGTGATTATTCTTCGAATAATATTCGAATCTCCGGTGGGGCTCTTCGAGACGGGGTCCAACGGTAGATTCGCTGCCCAAATATATTGGTTCCTTAAGATTTCACCTTCGCAAGGTCGAGCTCGTGTGAAATGTTTAAGGATTGATAATGAAACGATTTTTCCAGGGTCAAAATTGTCTGCTTCCTCTTACAGGTTTTGAACGGGGCTGGAGAAAATCGGGTTGCAAGTTCTCAGAATGGGCGATGTTCTGAGGTACTGGCTGTTGTAAGGTCAATTTGGTACTCGACTCCCAAATTGACAATAAAGGTTTATTTTTCTGTAGGTACTCACAGGCGTGACATGAGGAATGTTGTCATCGGGGGTCCTGGAGGAGTTCTTCGCTGTTTGTTCCCTGTAGGTTCTCGAACGCCGGGGTCCAAAATCGTCGATATTCGTTCTAGGATTCTGGGTTGTCCTGCGTCCTCACTAGACTGCGCCAATTATGTAAGAACGTCGCGTGAACTGCTTTTTAAAAAAGGTTTATTTCATAAGTCACAATTACACGGAGGTACAAAGAAAGAACGGACTGATGTGGAACAAGTCGAGTACAGACGAAGACTAACTGTCTGGAGCGCGCAGGCTCCTTATACAACGTTCGTCGCTGCTGAGTCGACGTTATCGAATCACGCGTTACAATTCAGCAGTAGTACTTTAGGTAATTTATATATATGGGTGATTCCACTTAAAGTGGCGAATTTTGGTCGAGCAACTCTTGAAATTTTTTCGACGAATTCTGAAAGTTTTTTTTTTGTTTAAATGGGTCAGTGTTCATGCCTCAATGGAACCCATATACGAGCAGCTCTCAATATTGACATAGGGGGGGGGGGGGGGGGTAAACAGCCATCAATAGAAATCAGTGGTTCAGGGGAATGAGAAACCAAGCAGGGGAATGATAAAATAAAGTGCATACGGTACCTCTCACAACTTTTATTTAACGGCGTGTAACCAACTCTCTAGCAAAATACGAGCTTGGTAAATAATTAGTACTTGTAGGTAACCAGGAAGTATATATCATCAAAACAGCACATAATTACATCACTTCAATCACAAAAGGAGTCTGAATAGTTTACGCCAGTCTTTTTGAAGAGGCAGTCTTTTCTTCTAGCTTGAAACTAGTTGGTCTTAAATTTAAGAGATCAGAAAAAATATATTATATTAAATGTACAGTAGGTACCTATCACAATGTTTATTCAGGTAACCAGGAACTAGATATCAAACAGCACAAATTACTATCAGAGCTCGAGTGGTCAACATCTCGGTGTCGCTTAGCTCTGTTCTTACGCTAATCTGTTCTTACGCTAATCTGTTCTTCGCTTATCTGTGACAACAACTCGCCGGTCCACTGCAAGCAAAGGTCATGGGAACGAACACTCCAGGTATGCCTCCTAAACGTCCCCGGATTGAACCATTTCCCACAACTTCTTTCATTACTACAAATCCATTTAATCCATTACTTACGCTAGACAAGAACAATGACTCTCCTCAAGATATGGAAGAAGAAGCTGTAATTGTGAACAAGGAAAAATGCCCACCAATATACATATACAACATTGCAAACATAAACTCATTCCTCCGTGATATGAATAAAATCAACACGGGCACATTCTCATATCGCACCACCGGACAATCTGTGAAAATACAGACGGATACAGTCGACGGATACAGAAAAATAGTTGATTTTTTGGAAAAAAACAAAGCGGAGTTTCATACCTATCAATTAAAAGACTCACGAGCGTTCCGTGTAGTCATCAGAGGTCTTCATCACACTACTGACACTTCACAGGTGACGGAAGAATTGAAACAATTAGGCTATGAACCCATGCAGATGACACTTGCTCTCCATCCAGTTACTAAAGTACCAATGCCACTATTTTTCGTTGATTTAAAGCCTAACGCTAAAAACCCGGAAATATACAATGTAACGCGGCTGTATAACGCTGTAATAAAGGTAGAACCTCCGAAACCGAAAAGATCAATAATCCAATGTACTAAATGCCAGGCTTTTGGTCACTCCAAAAATTATTGTTTTCGCCGCCCAAAATGCGTAAAATGTGACGGCGAACATACTACCGCATCTTGTGATAAAACAAATGGAAGTCCACCTGTCTGCACCAACTGTAAAGGAACCCACACGGCCAACTACAGAGGGTGCCCTGTCCACATTTCACTACAAAACAATCGCCAAAAACCAAACAAACAGCAGTCATACAATCCTCATCCATACCAACCAATCAACCAACCAAACGCAACCCTTCCGCCTACTAATACAGGAACTACCCCCTCTCAACCAAAACACCGTACTTGTTCAGAAGTAACCCGTGGAAGCGCAGAGAACACCAATGATAAGCCCACAATTTCATTACTGTGCGGAAAAATTGAACAGCTCATTGACCTAATTCAACCTCTGTTCTCAATGCTCACCCAACTGATTCCTAAACTGCTAAAATGAGCACACCTCCCCCTAATAACCTTCGAATCGTCACATGGAACTGTCGCGGATTGAACAATAAGTATCATGAATTGGAATTATTTCTGAGACAAACCAACATAGATCTTATTCTACTCACAGAAACAAAAATGGCTCCACACTTGAATTTCCTCATACCAGGGTACAAAAGTTATAGAGCAGACCACCCATCCAATTGTCGTAAAGGAGGATCGGCTGTTCTTATTAAACGTGGCATTTTGCACAACGAATTACCACCTATATGCGAGGATGATGCACAGGTTGCTAGAATTGGCCTTGATTTCAACGGAAATAAATACCAAGTAGGAGCATTCTACTCCGCACCGGAGAGGGAAGGCCATAGACTATTAATGAGCACAATATGGGGAATCGTCCATGAAATGGGACAAAAATTCATACTAGGAGGCGACTTCAACGCGAAACACCCCAGATGGGGGTCAGCAACAACAAACCCGCGCGGAAGACTTATGTTGGACGCAGTTTCACAACTGGGCTTAGGCATAGCCCACCCTATAGAACCAACACACTACCCCGACAATCCAAATCACTCACCTGACATTCTCGACATATTCGTGGGGAAATGCTTTCACAACCTGATCTCCACAGTTAGCGTTCTGCATGTTTTGTCGTCAGATCACTATCCTTTGCTAATCTCTCTTACATGCTCCATACAGTGCAACAAACCAAATGACAATCTCATCAAAAACCCTTTCGACTGGAAACTTTACTCTGAATCACTCGAAAGGGAAACGAATCTAGCACTACCACTAAAGACTCCCCGCGATATTGACGTTGCTGTAAGTCACATCACCCAAATTATACAATATGCCGCAGGTGTGGCCAGTAGCAACTCTTCAGAGAATTATGCACAAAGACGCTCGGCATTCACACCACCTCACATTCAAAATCTGCTGGATATGAAGAAAAATGCAAGAACATTATGGGAACTAACCAAGTACCCTCCGCATAAAACATCGTATAATAAGGCCACAACCGACTTGAAAAAAGCTCTAGAAGAACTCAAAACGGAACACACTACTCGCACTGGGTGCACAAGATGGATCATTATGGCGAAAAGCCAAAATACTAGTTAAGCAACCTCAATCCACTCCACCCCTCAAAACGAATAATGTATGGCTCTCCACTCCAGAAGAAAAGGCCTCCCTTTTTGCAGAACAACTTGTCGAGCAGTTCACTCCACATCCAAGTGAAGACCCCCAATTTCACGCACACGTCGAAGAACGAATAACTCAACCGTTAGCGTTAACCCGCTTTGAAGAGTTTTTCAGTCCTGCCCAAGTGATGAACGCCATCCGACGTTCCCCAACAAAAAAATCACCGGGAAACGACAAAATAACGCAGCCACTATTGAAGCACTTTCCGAGAAAAACACTAGTCCTACTTACCCAGATATATAACTCAATACTTCGTGTAACTCACTTTCCATCGAAATGGAAACACGCAGAAATCATAATGATCTTAAAACCACAAAAAAATGCGAGAGACCCCAAAAGTTATCGGCCTATCAGTTTATTATCAATATTTTCAAAAATCTTTGAAAGGCTTATGTTAACTAAACTTCTGCCACACCTCACGAATACAATTCCGTCCTTCCAATTCGGGTTCCGTCGATCACACTCATGTCAGCAACAACTCCACAGGCTCATAGAGGAAATACTGGACACATATGAAAACCAAGAAATATGCCAAGGAATTTTCCTAGACACCGAAAAAGCCTTCGACAGGGTATGGCATCCAGGCCTCTTATATAAACTAAAACCACTCTTGCCGGACACCTACTACCGCATCATCCTTTCATTCATCACGAACCGTACATACCACGTGAAATGTGACAACGCTATCTCGGCAAGTAAACGCATAGTCTCATCGGTTCCCCAAGGTAGTGTCTGGGGACCCATCCTTTACCTGGTATATGTTAGTGAGGTACCTACTGCGACCAATACTACCATGGCTATGTTCGCTGACGACCTAGCCATCCTATCGCGAGCTAGCTGCGGAAACGACGCATCGGCAAACCTGCAGCAGCACGTAACCAGGATACAGGACTGGAACCGTAAATGGCGAGCTGCCATGAATCCTCAAAAATCAAATACGGTAACATTTACGTTCAAGAAGAACTATCAAGTCGCACCTGTCACACTTAACCACGTATTAGTCCCACAAACCGAGGCAGTCAAATACCTAGGTATCAAACTAGACAAAAGACTAACGTTTAAGGATCACATCAGTGACTTGGTCAAAAGATTACGCAGTCGTATCAACTACCTGAAACAGTTGATTGGACCTAGCTCTCCACTCACCATGTGCAACAAGAGACTGATATACATCGTAATGATCAGGCCAATATGGCAGTACGGTTGCTCCATATGGGGATCTGCATGTGCTACACAAATAAAAAGAGTACAGGTACAGCAAAACCGCGCATTACGTCTTATCACAAATGCAGACTGGTTTGTACGGAATTCAGTCATCCATCGAGACCTACAGATCCCTGAAGTTAAAGATGTAATCTCGTATACTTTCCAACGTCAATATCACACTCTCGCAACACACCCTAACCCTGCGTTCGATGGCTTCACAGCACGTTTATTAAGCCAGCAGACTGGAAGAAGACTCAAAAGAAAGCGACCAGTAGACCTTCTTGATAGTCCCTAACGCAATATTCCCTCCATTAATATTTATTATACCTGCCTTCATTATTACAATCCACCATCTGTGATATCCTCTAATCGTTAAGCTATGCACATTATCCTCTATATATTAAGCTAATTCACTGTGATACTAATAATAATTAATACTTAAGAAGGACTGCCAATGGGCAACTACCTTCACCCACGTACCATTGTACTGAAGTACGGAGAAAATAGCATGTAATTCACATAACTGTAAAGTAAATTGTTACTAAAAGTTGAATAAATTAAAAAAAAAAAAAAAAAAATTACATCACTACAACCACAAATGAAGTCTTTCGAGTTGTTTACCCCAGTCTTTTTGAAGAAGCCGTCTTTCGCCTTGCTTAAAACTAGTAGAATCTAACCAGTAACTTCATTCTTTCATCAAACTTTCTTAAGAGTAATCAGAAGAAATAAAATTCAGTGAACAAATTAAACAGGAAAATCATAAATCAGGAATGTCAACGGCAATCAAACAGTCAAAATACAAACGAACAAGAAAAAAATAAGAAATAAATCTTCAGAAATGTTGGGAATACAAAATTAACATGATTGAACTCGAAAAGTGCAGCTGATGTTTCAACCTGGACGACGAATCTCCAAAAATGTAAAATGAAATTGAACAGCATTATACTAAAAAATTGTGCAAATCTTTCAAGTTGGACAATGAATCTCCTGGCTTATAGAAAAAAATTAAGGAAAAAATTGGTGGCTGACCATAATTCAGCGGACATTAAATTGTGAAAAGACCGTCCTGAAATCGAACCTTCCCCGACTCACATTTGGAGGAGGCAATTTAGCAATAATGTCGCTGAGTTCTTCAGGTACTTTGCCTTCTCCTTTTCAGCTTGGCGGGCTCTTAATACAGGGTCCTCTTTTATTCGCTGGTACCTTGCACGCTCCTTCTCCCTCTTCTCCTTCAACTCCTCCTCTCGCGAAGCCTTCTTCCTTGGTGCCATTCTTCAAACTATGAAACGTGGAAATAATGTATCAGTCACAAGAACAATAATAATGAAAGAAATGTTAAGTATTTCATAAACATGCAGGAAATGCATTGAGAATTATCGTTCCCCTGTGATTTCATCATTCCCCTGGAATACCCAACAGCCTCAATAACCAGGGGGATGAGACACAGGGGAATGAGAAATCACGTGTTTTTTTAATCTCCCCTCTCCATGCACGCTTGTAAAAATATACCAAAATTATGAATGCTTGCTTACCAGCTAAGCTAGACAATTGTGGAAGAAAAAAAATTCTACTTTAAAAAATAACAAAGTTATATGTACCAGGGGAATGATAATGAATTAAAATACTCACCAAAAATTCAACCTTCGAAGTTCACCGTTGGTCATCACAAACACAACTGAGCTGAGAGCGAGGTTGATAAGGAATCTAGAGGATCAGGGCTTCCAAACTGTGTTTTCAAAATTTCCCCAACATAAAAAGTGTCTGCTCCACAGCACTTTCCAGATTTTGCAGGGGGATGGGAAGAAAACTCGTGGACACACTATTCTTTATGCATAACTCTAAAAGCTAGCACTTTAAAAATCACAGCAGTAAAGGGATTGTTACTAGACTACATGGAGAGAACATGAGTCTTAGCTTTTTTCAAAATATCGAACTGGATAACTGAGGTAACGACGAGAAGTTGTGTACCTATGACTGGGGACACGCCAGGGGACTGAGAAATCGGCCACGTTGCATATTTTCCTGAGCTAACTGGTAGACCCTTCCAAATAAGAAAGAGTGCCTGGTGTAGAGAAAGTTATTCTGAACCAAATGCGTTTTTCCCCTCCACGAAATTCCCACATGAAGCTGAAAAAAACATTGTGGACACAATTTCGCCACATTTAGTGGAATCACCCATATATATATATATATATATAGTGTTGATGGGATTGACTAGTGTGAAGAAGCAGGTTGTATAAAATGACCAAGCTAGTCTTTTATTCGTCGTATAATACCCCAGTAATGCTATTCTCGCTGAGACAGCATCTCCTTATTATAAAAGCAGACGCTCTCGCCTCGGGGAGCCAGTTTGTCTTCACGCCCGTTCGTAGAACGTTACGCTGCCCGTTTTCCGCCCGATTTCTGTGTGTAACCCGTCCGGGAAATAAAAGTTGTTTTTTAAAAACTCTTTTGCTCGTGCTCCCAACTTAACTGGCGCAGTCGGATCGGACACTTCCAGTTCGCGGTTTTTCAAGAAACACCGAACTTTCTTCGTGATTAAGGAAGCGTCACAGAACCTTTTAAAAAAATTCCCGGAATCGGAAAGTGCGAGAATCGGAGTTCACGGACCATAATCGCGAAAGGATTACGTTACGGAACTACTGAACGGCCCTGGAAACAGGACTCCTCGAGATCGGCGAATGGCTACCCTGTACGGACTGTAAGTAAACACGAATATTACTCAGCCGTCCCATCTCTTGTCTCGAGTATTCATCAAGGAGAAGGAGTGCTCGGTGGCTACCCTGCACGGCCTGGAAAACATTTCACCAAGCCGTCCCATCCAGCCTCGAATCCTTTAGCATAGAGAGTCCTGTACATTGGTGGTTACCCTGTACGTACTGTAAGTGAAAGTGAATATTTCACCCAGACGTCCCACCGTGTCTTGCATTCTGCCGTAAATTAAGAGAATCCTGTACATTGGTGGCTACCCTGTACGTACTGTAAGTGAAAGTGAATATTTCACCCAGACGTCCCATCGTGTCTTGCATTCTGTCGTAAATTAAGGAATCCCCACCTTGGATTCAAATACAAGGAAAAAGAATTTCGTTTAAGTTAACGCAAGTAAAAAGTATCCTCAAAAATTCCGAAAGTCAAAGAAGCAAAAAAGCCCAACAACTTTTGGGATTGGAACTACCTTCGAGTTTTACATAAACATAAACCCTTTTACATAAACATGGACCCATCTGGAATTCCACTTCCCGTCGATCCTCCGCCAACTCCCCTGGAACCGATTCAGGAACAACGAGAATATCGAAGACCACCAGAATTCCGTAGGGAATTCGAGAGCCTCATCCCAACGTTTAATGGAGACCCTTTAGTTTTAAGTAAATATATTAAACAATGTGACAAGGTCTATTTACGTTTTTATGATGCTAATGATGTTGATAATTTTCAGAACGAGGTAATAATGGGAGTATTCGTGTCAAAACTAGGTCCCGCAATTACTGACAAAATATTCATTAACTCCGTTGACACATATCCTCAGCTTAGGCAAGCCCTCTTGCAAACATACGGGGACAAAAGGGATACTTACACACTGACATTAGAAATCAGTAAACTTAAACAAACGAACGAAGACTGTTTTGCCTTTTATGACAAAGTAGTTCAATTATTGAACGCTCAGATAGGGTACTTGCAAGTCCACGAAACCGAAAAAGCCCCTACATTGATCCCATACATGCAAACCTTGGCATTAAGAGTGTTCCTCAACGGTCTGATGGACCCATTAGGAAATCTGTTGAGAACAAAATCCCCGGAAAACTTAGGAGCAGCTCTCGCAATGCTAGTGAATGACTTTAATCTCAAACCAAGAGATAAACACGTGCCACAGGCGAGATCGCAGGCGCCTCTTCCTACACGGCCTGTTGTCCAACGTCAGCTTGCCAGCTATCAGTACAACGCAAGGCCGCCTCCTCAGTTCATTCCCAGAATCCCTAATCATGTCCAGAGAGCCCCGTTTGCACCGAGGCCCTTTGGGCCGCAAGTAACAAACAAACCACCTCAGGCGTTTCAAAACCATCAGCCACCCTTTCACAGAAATCAGAACAATGCACGGCCTCAAGGTGGACCGTGGACAAGATCCTCAACATTTAAATTTAAAGATGAGCCGATGTCCATCTCTACAAGAAACACCAACCTGAACATGATTACCCAAGCAGACCCAAACCAATACGACGAACATTACGACCCACACTACGAACATTGTTACGACCCACATTACGAACATTGTTACGACCCACATTACGAAACTGAACAAATCGGGGACAGAGTCGAAAACCTTGTCTTGGAACCCGACACCAATCAGGAGAGTGATTTTTTAGGGGTTCCTCAACCTTCGAAATCACCGACCTCATGAATCTCTTGACATCCAATTCACTTCCTTTTATATTAATGTTCTGTCGTTACAATTCTCAAAATTTAAAAATTTTAATAGATACAGGAAGTTCAAGAAGTTTTATCAACCCAGAAACAGCCCATCACCTTTTTCCACTAAGGATTCAACCTGATTCAGGCTTAGTACGCACGGCCCATGGTATTTCAGAAATCAGTCAAAAGACCCTTGTACCGTGTGGAGATTTATTCAGAATACCCCGACTTAGTCTCCCTTTTAGTATTTTCAAATTTCATGATCACTTTGATTTACTGCTAGGGTTGGACAATTTAAAACTAATAAAAGCAAATGTAGACTTGAACAAAAATATCCTAAAACTCCCGCATTTTTCTCTACAATTACGATTCACTAATTCCGACCTGTATTCCCCTGATTCTGCGGAATCCTTCCTCTTGGAAGCGAGATCTATTGAACAAATAAAAATAAAAATTCACAATATTGATAATGGTGATGCCATTGTCCCCTATATCAAATTGGGTAAGGTGGAAATTCCCCAGTGTATCGTGAATGTGCGAAACTCTTATGCTTTCGTACATGCAACGAATGCCGCGGAACATCCTATGTCAATAACCATAGATTTCCCTATAATAGCAGAACCTATCTTGGACTGTTGTTTATTTTCAGACACCCACGAACCCATTGAGACGAGTAGACCTAAATCTAAAGGCAAAATTGACCTACAAAAACTGAGACTAGATCATTTGAATCCGTTGGAGAAGAAGGAAATAACAAAGATCATTAAAGAATTTTCGGACCTTTTCCAATCAGACGATAAACCTCTTACATTCACCAACCAGGTCAAGCACCACATTAGGACCACCGACGAAATCCCGGTTTATGTAAAACCTTACAGATACCCAAATATCTTCAAAGATGAAGTCAAACGGCAAATTGATGAGATGCTAGATCAAAAAATTATCCGACCCTCAAACTCTCCTTATAATGCACCTCTATGGGTGGTCCCCAAAAAATTGGATGCTTCAGGTAAACCAAAACACAGACTCGTTTTTGATTTTCGCAAACTCAACGAAAAGACAATTTCGGACAAATTTCCACTCCCCAATATCTCTGACCTACTTGACAAACTTGGAAGGTGTCAGTACTTCACTACGATAGACTTAGCTTCAGGTTTTCACCAAATAGAACTGGACGAACCATCAATAGCGAAAACGGCTTTTTCGACAGAAACTGGTCATTACGAATTCCTCCGAACACCCTTTGGTCTAAAAAATGCACCCCCAGTTTTCATGCGGCTCATGAGTAATGTACTCAGAGGGCTTCAAAACGAGATTTGTTTGGTCTATCTTGATGACATTCTGATTTATAGCACGAGTCTGGAAGAGCATTGTGACAGATTGAGGAAAGTCTTCAAAAGACTGCGATCTTCCAATTTGAAAGTGCAACTTGACAAAACTGAATTCCTTCGAAAAGAAATTAGTTTCTTAGGACACATAGTTACCCCAGAGGGCGTAAGACCAAATCCCTTGAAAATCGAAGCAATCTCCAAGTTTCCCATCCCAAAAACTAAGAAAGAAATAAAACAATTTCTTGGCCTATTGGGATACTATAGAAAATTCATCGACAATTTTGCTAAACTAACTAAACCACTAACCTCTTGCCTAAAGAAAAATTCAGTCATAAACCCCAACAATCCAGACTATATAGAATGTTTCGAGACCTGCAAGACTCTACTTACCAATGATCCTATATTGCAATATCCTGATTTCGACAAAGAATTCATTGTCACGTGCGACGCTAGTGATGTGGCACTAGGGGCAGGGTTGAGTCAAAACACCAAAGGTTCCGACCTCCCTATCGCTTATGCTAGTCGGACCTTAAATGACTCCGAAAGACGGTTAGCTACGATAGAAAAAGAACTATTGGCCATCTTATTTGCCTTGAAAAACTTTCGTCCTTACGTTTATGGACGGAGGTTCACCCTATACACAGACCATCGCCCATTACAGTGGCTTTTCGGGATAAAGGATTGTTCGTCAAAGCTGTTTCGCTGGAGGATGAAGCTTGCGGACTATGACTTTGTGATAAAATACAAACCCGGATCTACTAATCATGTTGCAGATGCTCTCTCCCGTATTGAGCTTAACAATAATGACTCGAGCGTTCCAGGCCCTTCCACTAGCTCGGCTCTAAATACTCCCGTACCAATGGACTTGGATGAAATTCTTGAAACTATTGCAGGGAATGACCCCCTACCAAATATTCCTTATGACGACCCAGATGTTCGCCAACTAATGGACCGTTTAGACAATACAGCTGTCCAATCATTAATAAACCAATCCCTGGTAGCGAACCCCACGTCTCACGATTCCGAATCAGTCACGAGTACTATACACTCTAACGCTGAGGGAAATACACTTTTAACTGTCCCCATAAGGGAAGGAGCGGTAAATCACGGTCAAAACCAAATCATCTTCAAGGAGACCAACAGTACTCCAAAACCCGTTAGGATATCAAGGCCCTTCAACACAAGAACCCGATTAACAGTTGAATTGTCTCAAAAGGACTTTGAAAAAGATGTAGTCAATTTCATTAAGGAATTTGTGCGTCCTGACGTTAGCTATTCAATATATTTCCGAAACGATGATCAGGGCAGTATCTATCAAAAATTCGTTAGGGTCATGATGGCGGTCTTCAAGGAGTCTTCTATAAAAATGACAAAATACACCGAATTTGTCCAAGACGTGGAGACTGAGGATGAAATAGAAAACACAATTTCCAACTACCACATAGGGAAAACTAACCATCGAGGGATAACAGAGACCTATAAGAAAATAAAACGAACTTATTTCTGGCCGAACCAACTGAAAACCATCCAAAATTTCATTAATCGTTGTGAACCATGTCTTATCACCAAATACGATCGAGACCCCATAAAACCAAAACTTAATATTACTCCCACAACCTTAAAACCATTAGAGACAATCCATGTAGATAAACTTACCTTAGACGGAGCAAAGTTCTTAACCATAATTGATTCCTTTTCCAAATATGCACAGGCGTATCATGTCGCCTCAAATAACAGTCTTGATGTTGTGAAAAACCTCTTAACCTTCTTTTCCCACCATGGAATACCCAGGAAAATAATATCTGATAATGGAGCCGAATTCGACTCCTCGTTAGTTAAGGAATTTCTATCGTGTCATAAAATAGACATTCACTTCATTTGTAGTCAAAACCCAAATAGCAACGGTCTGATAGAACGTTTCGACTCTACTCTTATAGAACACCTCCGACTTTTGAATAACAGACAAGAATTTTCCTGCGACTCTACTGTGAGCAAAATGAAGTACGCACTTATTGCCTATAACAACTCCATCCACTCATCAACTGACTTAACCCCTTTCGAAGTTCTTTATGGCCATATAAATCAAGAAACGTTACTAGACCTTGATGCGGAAAAAATTCTGATAAACGACTATTCATCCAAACATAAGGAGAAAATGGCTGCAATATATTCCATACTACATAATAAATGTTCTCAATTCAAGGAACACGTTATTAGCAAAAGAAATTAACAAAGAGAAGAACTCCCTGAACTCCCGTCCACTATTTACGTAAAAAAATAAACAAAAAATGAGCAAAACCAAAAACCCTTACAATAAAGAACAATTGACGGCAGTTAACACTGAATTAAAGACTGGAAAAATTGTACCACGCCACCACAATACCAGAGACAAAATTCACTTGTCAAATGTTAAAAGACCCAGACGACTGCGAGTGGAAAATCCCGCGACTCCCAGTCAACCGAACCAAGCTAACCCCCCTACCTCTGAGGAGGACGATTCGTCGGACTGGCCGGAGGGATGGCCAAGGAAATAATATAACGTTTTATTGCAGATGGTTGCTGGTAGTAACTGCCTCATGCGCTGAAATTAGAGACCTCAACCGAAGTGGAGGAATTGTCCCCGTTAACATAGGACCGGCTAAATTGGAAGACACGGAACACATACTGACTCACTTGTACGAACTGAACGAACTTTACTCCGAAGTGAACAATTTAAATTCAAATTATTCTGTACTCATTAATAAGGTTAACTCATCTCGAAGACTTTACGACAAAGTTTATGATCAGTGCAAATTCTACGAACACGTTCAAGATCTAGTTGCGTCAAAGATCTCCAATATTCGACATCATGGAGCTACTCGACACAAACGTGGACTGATTAATGGACTAGGAACGGTAATTAAAGCAATAACAGGAAACTTGGATAACGACGACAAAGAACGTTATGACAAAATCTTAGAGGACTTAGATAGACGAGATCGTGCCAAACAAACTAAACTCTCTAAGCAGTACTCCATAGTAAATCAGCTAATAACCAATTACAACGAGACACTTCAAACCATTCAGTTTAATAATGAGCAAATCAAATCGAAATTTATTGAAATTGAAAAAATTATCAACCATTTTGACGGGCAATTAATGCTTTACAAGGAAATCCTTTATCATTTGCAATCAGCCATTAATCTCATTTTCAATCTATTGTCAGAAATCGAAACATCCATTACCTTCTGTAAATTGGGAGCATTACACCCAAGCATCATAAGCACTCATGTACTAGAAGCAGAACTTTCTAGAATCAATATTAGCTTTTCGGACATACTCTCGTATGAATCATTAATTAAAGTGCAATGTAATATCCGATCTGAGCGAATTGTGTATTTTTTAACCATACCAATTTACAAACCAGCCATTTATAATCTGTATTACCTGTACTCTGTTCCATGGATCATAGACAATAGTTACACTACTGTTATCCCCAAACATAGATATTTACTTAAACAGGAAGAACGAAATGTGATAATCCAACTAAGCGATCGTTGTATTTATAATGAACTATTTTACTGTAACACAGAATTAGTTTCGTACTCAACTGCAGACTGTGAGAAAGTAATCTTGACTAATGGGTCTACCAATAATTGTCCATTCACAAAACTACAAGTTACAGATAACTATCTTTCCGTAATTCCTGAGACTAACTACCTAATTGCGGTATTCCCAACGGAAGATCAGATTCAAATTGAAAGTGACAATCATAAAGAAACACTATCACTAAAGGGAATCCATATTATCAAACCGAATAAAGACTCCATTTATTATCGTAACAACATTATGTCAACTCAAATGACGACTTTTGGAAAACCATCTCTTTTAAGTGTACCTCACCCTCAGTTATCCACACTCAATGTCACACACATGTCATTAAAATTCGAGGATATTAACATGAGGAAACTAGATACATTCCATCTAAATCTCAACCCAACGGATCTTGATCTTGAAACCACACACTGGTATCCATCCATGTCTCCTAGCATATGGACCCTCGTTCTTTATGTCACGCTTATGGGATTGTTCGGCTACACCTGCATCAATTACCGACGTACCAACCGGCAAGTGCCTTGCCCTTCCTGATATAACTATTATTCAATCGCTTATTATGTCGCCACAGGATCGTGATGTCATGTTATTCCATTCAATTGTAATCATTGCTATCACGTCATTATTATCCATTATTATTGTCATTGCTATTATTAGTATTGTCATTTTATTGTCATTGTTCTTATGTCATTATTATTATTATGTCATAATCTTATCATTTTTATTATCATTATTCTCATCATTATCATTATTATTATTATGTCATTGTTATTATGTCATTATTATTCACTTATTATTATTCCATTATTATTCTTCAATTGTAATCGTTGTTTTTATATCATTATTACTTATCGTTCAATTGTAATGGAAAACGGACCGCTACCTGAATTCGAATTTTCGGCAAAAACCTCCCGCTTCACGGTGCGGTTTTTCTTCTTAGGGAGGGAGGTGTTATATACGTATAATACCCCAGTAATGCTATTCTTGCTGAGACAGCATCTCCTTATTATAAAAGCAGACGCTCTCGCCTCGGGGAGCCAGTCTTGTCTTCACGCCCGTTCGTAGAACGTTACGCTGCCCGTTTTCCGCCCGATTTCTGTGTGTAACCCGTCCGGGAAATAAAAGTTGTTTTTTAAAAACTCTTTTGCTCGTGCTCCCAACTTAACTTATATATATAGTGTTGATGGGATTGACTAGTGTGAAGAAGCAGGTTGTATAAAATGACCAAGCTAGTCTTTTATTCGTGTTTATTTTCTCACGACGTTTCGGCAATGGAACAAAGCCCTATTCATGCGAGGTTACATGTAGAAGTGAAAAGTTTTTACATTAAACTGAAGAACTGAAGAACTTTACAGTTCTTCAGTTTAATGTAAAAACTTTTCACTTCTACATGTAACCTCGCATGAATAGGGCTTTGTTCCATTGCCGAAACGTCGTGAGAAAATAAACACGGAAAAAAAGACTAGCTTGGTCATTTTATACAACCTATATATATATATATATATATATAATGTATATCCCTACCGTGTCTTTTGTTCTGACACCATTCCCCAGTGTAGGCGTTGGTCATGGGCGGGAGCAGACGTTCGTTCATGAAGGAGTTCCAAGTGTATTTCCCTCGACCGTTCATTTGACCGAAATTCCATTCGCCCATATAAACCTACAAAGTGAGCAGGTTATGATGTGTCGTCGGATCAACGCACATGACAGGACATATTGAAGGGTCAGCTATGAACTTACATCATTGTTGGGCCATATCATTGTACCTTTCCCATGCCTCATCCCGTTGTACCATTGTCCATGATACCTACAAGAAACTTCAAGAAATTGAAAAGAATCTTAAAATTTAGTTTTTCAGTCATTTACAGCTGATTCAGTAGGATGCATCGATTCTAGTTGCTTCTATTGTATTTGTGAGGGCCTAAGTAGCTACTTTCTCTGATGCAGTATGGTATAGTGACTATTCAAACTTTTCCTTCCGATGCGGAAGGTCAAATCAAAAAACTCTTTATTGCTTAAGGTGCTCCACCTATACAATGCATGGGCATAACCCACAAAATAAAAATGAACTTGAAACAACTTAAAGGGATTGATCAGTAAGTGCGGTAAGTATAAACCAACAAGAAGTTTCCTTGCATCACATTGTGTCGACACACTCCGTCCCCCGTCAATGAATAAAACATGTCAAAAATTTACATGTCCTAGCAATTATAACGGGTCCAGACCCACTTCTTCTAACAATCTCTTCTTAAATTTGCGAATGAACAAAAACGAGAGGAAAAACTCTGCAAATTCTTGACACAACGGTTCATTATCTTCTTTGTACAGATCACCCTTCTGTCTAGATCACTAGGTCGAAATGTCTAGATCCTAAATGTTAGATTAATTATTATTATCAATTATCACTAATTATTAACAATTGTATCAAGTACCTAGTGAAAATTATTATAATTTATTGTTAGGTATTAATAATTCGTATTTATTATTAATAATAATTATTATTAATTATGATTAATTAATACTGTACAAAAACCAACTGTGTGAATATGTCAACAACGTGTATTCACCCCAATTTGTCACAACAAGGAACAACAACTATCTATCGTAGCCAATTTCCAAAAAACACAACAACCACTTTTTTTTGTAACGTAACTATAACCCACTAACCGTCAACCAAAAACACATGCAACATGGCTTTACTATAACACTACTCCCTTCCCTCCATCGTTGCTTCTTCCTCCGTCTGGCAGTACGTCCACTCTAGCGAGTCGATTTGCGTGAATGAGCTTCTTCGCCTTCCCGATCTGAACTTGATACAGGACGTCATTCTTCCGCTGCGTAATTACCCATGGACCCGTCCATTGGGGCTGCAGTTTTGGACAGCGACCCACAGTGCGTCTGGGATCATGGACCCATACCCAATCCCCCTTTTCCATGGTGGGCAGCTTGGTGTGTCGATCAAACCTCTCTTTCTGCCTCCTCATTCGCAAACCCATGGTTCCCCGCGCAAATTCACGAATTTCGACCAACTTTTGGCGAAGTTTGAAGGCATAGGGGGTGGTGACAGGGGGTTCCGTAGGGGCTGCTCGAACTAATTCGTCAGGCAAGTTAAGATCCCGACCAAAAATCAGCTGGGCGGGCGAGAATGCGGTGGTGTCCTGAGGTGCTGACCTGTACGCCAAAAGGAACAGTGGTACCTTTTCGTCCCAGTCATCTTGATTTTTATTCACAAATATTGCCAAATATTTTGTTAGTGTTCGGTTCAGTCTTTCTACTAGTCCTCCTGATTGTGGGTGAAGGGGTGTTGATCTAGTTTTTCGGGCCCCCAACAACTTGCTCATCTCTTGGATCAGTTGGGCCTCAAAATTACGTCCTTGATCAGTATGAATTTCATAGGGGACACCATGGCGGCTAAATACATGCTCTACCAATGCTTCGGCCACAGTGTGCGCCTCTTGATTGGGGACTGCAATGGCTTCTGGCCACTTTGTGAAGTAATCGGCCACAACAAGGATGTAACGGTTCCCTCTTTTCGTTTTTGGGAAAGGGCCGAGAATATCCGCTCCAATGCGCTCAAATGGCCCCCCCATCATGAACTGTTGTAGCGGTGCAGGGTGTTTTGGTCCAGGGCCCTTAACTCTCCGGCAATTTAGACAGCTCTTGCACCAGGCCTTCACGTCAGATGTCATTCCAGGCCAGTAATAACGCTGTCTCACTTTGCCTAGTGTCTTGTAGAACCCAAAATGTCCACCTGTCGGGCTATCATGACATTGTTCCAGGACCTTAGACACCACACTTGGGGGTACCACTATCTGCCAATGGAACTGTCCCCTTGAATCTTCCCAGCGGTGGTGTACCTTCCCATTATCCACCTTGAGGGAATCCCAACGTGCAACTAGTTGCCGAATATGTGAATCAAGAGGGGCTAGTTCGTCTGGACCTGGCTTTTTCTTTTCAAGTAGCTTATTCCGCAACCACTGCATGCCTTTGTCTTGCCAGCCATCATCTGTTACACTAATGACAACATTCACCTCTTGCTGTTTATCTCGTTCCTCATTCCTTCTGCAATAGGGGCACTCACCTGGACATGGCCTGCGGGAAAGTCCATCAGCATTCCCATGTTGCTTCCCTGATCGATGCACCACTTCAAAAGAGTATGTGCTCAAGGTCTCCAACCATCTTGCCAGTTGTCCTTCAGGCTTGCGGAATGATGTTAGCCACGTTAGTGATGCATGATCAGTTCGTAGAGTGAAGTTTACCCCATACAGGTATTGGTGAAATTGTTGGACTCCTAATACAACAGCTAAGAGTTCTCTTCTGGTTGCGCAGTAGTTTCTTTGTTGCTTTGTTAAAATTTTGCTAAAATACGCAACTACTTTTTCTACCCCCTCGATTTCTTGAGAAAGAACTGCACCCACTGAATGGGAACTTGCATCACAGTCCAAAATGAACTGATGTTGAAAATCAGGAAATGCGAGTACAGGGCTAGAGGTCATTGCAGTTTTGAGCTTGGCAAAGCTAGTTACACAATCAGCATCCCAGACAAAAGAGGTAGTATTTTCCAGCAGCTTATATAATGGCCGACCTATTTCAGCAAAGTCTTGCACAAATCGCCTATAGTAGGAACACATCCCCATAAATGATCTTATCTCTTTTTTGTTCTGGGGAGTAGGCCACTCGTCTACAGCTCGTGTCTTTTCGGGATCAGTACGTATTCCTTCTTCGGAAATAATGTGTCCCAGATAGTTGACTTTCTTTTGGAAGAATGAACACTTTTTCGGCTGTACTTGTAGGCCTGCTTCCTTCAAGCACCGCAAAACTTGGTCCAATTTTTGGAGGACGGTCATTGCATCTGGCCCATGGACTATTATGTCATCCAAATAGACCATTGCAAGATCCGTTGGTATGACTCGATCCATCAGACGTTGAAATGTGGCTGGTGCATTGCATAACCCGAATGGAAGAACCTTGAACTGCCACAAGCCTTTCCCATACAGGGTGAAAGCCGTTTTCTCCTTAGCAGCCTCATCCAATGCCACTTGCCAGTAGCCGCTCTTGAGGTCTAGCACACAAAACCAACTAGATCCTCCAAAGGCGTCAAAGAAATTTTGTATGCATGGCAATGCATAGGAGTCCCTCTTGGTGACAGCGTTCAATCGCCTATAATCCACGCAGAATCTGGTAGACCCATCCTTCTTGGGTACCAATACTATTGGTGATGCCCATGGGCTCTGTGAGGGTTCAATAACTCCTTGATCACGCATTTCTTGAATCAGTTGGTCGACGTGTTTGCTTTGAGAGTAGGGGATTCTTCGTGGGTTTTGCTTGATTGGTCTCTCATCTGCAGTATCAATTGAGTGCTTCACAATATTACATCGTCCCAACGGCCGTTCCCCTTCTGCAAAGGTGTCTCTGTGTTTCCAGAGTAATAATCTCGCTGCGTGGTACTCGTCTGTGCCTCTCAACAAAGCTGATTCGTCAAGGGCCTTCCTGATCCAGGTCTCATCAAGGGTTGCTCCTACAACCTGTAGGCCCCGCTCCACATGTTGCCACCTTCTGTGTATTTGGACGTCTTGGGTGTGCATACACAATTTCTCTCGAGGCAGATCCAATCGAGCCCCTATGTGCTCCAGGAAGTCAAGGCCCACTATCCCCTTGTCATTAATGTCCACTAGGTAAAAGGTGTGGTTGAACGTTATGCCCCCAATTGTACAAAATACCAACTGTGTGAATATGTCAACAACGTGTATTCACCCCAATTTGTCACAACAAGGAACAACAACTATCTATCGTAGCCAATTTCCAAAAAACACAACAACCACTTTTTTTTGTAACGTAACTATAACCCACTAACCGTCAACCAAAAACACATGCAACATGGCTTTACTATAACAATACGATATAATTCTGGGGTTTTTAATACTACGTCGGTAATAATTTTTCTATAAAAGAAGTACCTACCAACAAACATTCGAAATTAACTTCATTTCCGTAGCACGAAACGCACCACAGAAAAACAAACTCGACATCAATTAAGCCATATGATGTTCCAAAGAGCTTGTTAGTATGAAAATGGACCTGTATTTCAACAGTTTGATTCACGATCGTGTTGTGAGGCACAATCTTTGAGCCGTCATTGTGAACGAACGGCTGGTCGTACAAAGCTGCGGATGGTCTTAAAAAATTCTACGGAACAAACTCTATCTAAATATGAAATAAAAAACATACCGTTTCATGTGAATTTTTCGAGATATGAAATTTTCAAAATTTCAAAATTCGTTTTGAACCCCTTCCCCTTGACCAAGGGTTATGAAAAGTTTCGAGGACCATTGTGGGGTTGGTCGAAACCCATAAAAAAAAATTTCGTAATTTTAACTCAACGCTAACTGGGCAAAGTGGCGCGGACGGCGTACGGCGGACGGACGGATTTTTTTTTATTCGATTTTCTGAATCTACGTATCTTGAAACGTAAACCAACAAATTTTGAGGGGGGGTTAAAAAAAAATTTTCTTTGGGCGATTCCAATGGTTCATTATCGAAGATAATAAACCAAAAAGAACGTATCATCTTTGTTTCAGCGTCACTTCTGCCTTATAATAAATTTCTACTGAAATGGTCAACACTCAGTCTTCTAAAACCGAAAAACTTGAGTCTAAAAGATGAGACAATACCGGACATTCACAGAAAACATGAGATGTTTCCAACTTCCTACTGTTACACAAAACGTTTATTTGTATCAATGTGTGACATCATTATATCGTCGGCTAACTCAATTTTCCTTACTTATCAGCAGGAAGAAAAACTAATTTTGTCGCACTCTCGTGGCGAACTATTTCTTTTTTGGAAAGAATTAAAGTGCGAATATCATTACAAGTTGAAAAATTCAATTTATCAGAAAAGGCACAGCGGTTCGATCAAAACACTAGTTGGGTATCTTTTGGTACCAAACTCCATTTTTAGATCTCCCTATTTACCGATCCCCACTTACTCGCTGGCACAAATACCTAGCATTAGACACAAGAGTCATCTGAACAGGCTTGAAGAGCAACTAAAGTATGAAAGTTCTAGAATTTCACATTGGCATGGTATAAGCAGAATCCTATTCCAACTCCGAGTCAAGCTGTGAGCCAACATAAGTTGTTTTGCACAGTGAACAAGTAGAATCAGTCAGACAAGTAGATAGTTTTTAAGGAAAAGTCTTGGTCCGAACTAAATTCACTGACCATTAACAGCACCCACAAAAGGGTGTTTTAGATTTCGTAAATAACACTTACGTACCGTACGCCGTTCTTATAGCACCTTGTTCCAACTCCAATCCTCTGACCATTCACCCATTCTCCATCGTACCAATCTCCGTCATCATACACGGATATCCCCTATTCCAGACAATTTACAACAGTTTAGTAACACTGGATTTAGTACCTATTTAGCTAAAAAAACAACTTGGGGTTAACGAATTACAACAACAGGCAAGTAACCTTACTTTCCCGTCCTTCTTCCCATGTTTCCACAGTCCAGCGTGGTACATCCTTTTCCCCAGGTCGACGTAAGTCTTAACTCCTGTGCCGTGCCGCAGGCAACAGATGATCTGCCCTTCGTATATTGATTGGGCATTCCATTCAATCATCCCATGACCATCACAGAAACCGTTCTTGAAAGTACCCTACACAGAATATCATTGACAGATATTTGGTACGATAATGTTATCACTCATCAATATGGATCAATCGTGAAAATTTTATTAAAATGGGGATAGAAATATCGATATTTTTGGAGGCGATATCGAAACCCTCCCCAAGTTGTAGTCTAGTCATCATGAAATGGATTCGCCCTATGGTTAGGTGTAGGTTTTGTAAACATCAAAGCAACATGAAGTGAAGAACTAGAGAACTGTTCTTTATATCTACGCATTACACTCGAGCGATTGGTTATCAACCGTTGAGGTTCTCCAGGCACAATAGTTATATGGAGCCACAAGAGAACATGGGGCATTCTCTTCCATCTTCACAACCTAAACTGGAAGAGGATTCTGCAGCTACAGCTCATAGCATAAGAATTAATCAACACCAGTACAGGATATGTTGCAATGGGGGACATGGGTGATGTTGTGGAACCACATGACACGGCGTTGCTAGACGCACGAAAAAGTAGGTTTTCCTGTTTTGAGTTAGTTGCGTTCAAGCTGAGCTGGACGAGTTGGTTTAGATCAGTCTTTCTCAAAGTGGGCGATAACGCCCCCTTGTGGGCGCTGGAGGCCTACAGGGGGCGGTAAAGGGCACAGAGAAGGTTTTAATGTTTTTCACTTCTAAGAATGATATTTCGTAGGTACTTGACGGACCTGCATCAATTATTTAATGATGTCAATCTCCAACTTCAAGGTAGGTTCTCACCTGAGTAGGCTCTCACCTGAGTGCTGAGCATTGTCACCTCCCTGGGCGACGAGACGTCCACAGTCGACCAATTCCTGCATGACACCTTGATGATTCTCAGGGCTTGTCCTCACGCACTCTCATACTGGTGAATATGGCTGAAGAGTGGCCAAACAAATACAACTCACCCTTCCCATGGATATCGATGAGATTGGTAAGTTGGCAAGTCGCAATCACATCAGTTTTGTATCCCATAAATAGTTTATTCAATGAAGCCTTTAAATACGGATTAAATACAGGTACTAGATTCACACAGAGTTCTCCACAGCACAGTCGCACCAAATCTTCGTGTTGACTTGCTGCTAGCAGCGCGTCCATTTAACCCTCTCATCCTCCATGCGAACACCCTACCTAGAAAGCAGAATATTGGGTGTGTTATGTTCAGACCTTGTATACTTGTCCATTGGCCCAAGTGAATTTCCCAAATTCTTCCATTTGCATTCTTGATATTCGCCCCTTGTACCTGGAACAATGCGTTAGTACATGGATGAACACATAGCTAGAACCGTCGTTGTAATGTTGTAAAGAAATATCACTGGATTCATTGGTAACATTTAGGATTTTGTTTTAATTTGACTAACTTGTTTTTTTGAATGAAATCGATGTCCACCATTTGATCGAGCTCTCTGAATTTCCAGGAACAGAATTTCCTATCGATTTCTTCCATGCTCGAGTGACGTTTTCCTGGCCGCTTGACAACTTTGAACAAACCCAAACGTTCTCTTAGATCAGAGAACAATTGAATAGCAAGTTCAATGTCACAATGCCTTACCGGTAGCAGTATCTTCAATTTCAGTCATTTCCTCGCTTTCTTCCACCTTTCTACCTTCTATTTCTTCCTTAGCCTCGAACTCTGTCTTGTTGTCCACAACACCTAGAATTGGGAGACAATTTCAATTATAATGGTAGAAATTCTAAGACAGATTCTGATTTTGGCGATGTGGAGAAATCAAGAAATCATAAATGTAGCGACAGCAGCAATAACCAGAGTCCCTGTCCATCTGTTTTACTCTGAAGAAGGAATTCTAGCGTTCTGTTCCAAGTGCTCTCTTTCGCCCTCCAAAGTCTTTCATGTGATTAAAAATCAAGACACTCATATACACTTGATAAAATAGTAGGTATATATTCGATACGTGTTATTGGCAAACCTGCAGTACTCAGGTGGGATGTTCTTCTTCCTGTTGCCGTCCTCAAGCTCTTGGCCTGATCTTCGATATCTTGTTCAAGTTCTCTCGTTGTTTTGAATTCAGGAGGTTTTTTGGCTGGCGCTGTTTTCCCACCTCCACCACCCATTTTCGATTTCCTCCTTAAAACAGGAAAGAGAACTGAATTTAAGAGGAAGTATTATAATTTGATTAATATGCAACAGCTATGTAAACTAGCACTTGTTACACAGCGCATGAGGTAAAACTGTATATATAACAACAGAATGGGGCCTAACGATTTTGAAGGTATAACCTAGATGAACGATATTAAAGGTATAAGTCTAGAAGTAAGCTGCCAATGCCACGTATAAAGTTCATCAAAGAGGAGAATTTATTAGGGATCTTTGGGGAATCTCTAACCATCCCTGTTCCTATTCCTCTTCATACAGTGCAACTCGCATCATCAGTGGCCTTTCTACATGATTCTGACCTAATGGCCGCAACAACAGAGCCATCCTCAAGGCTCAACTTCTTCTGACTCACCCTTAAGCACTAGGATAATATCCTGTGGTACCTAAAGTGAGCTTTCCGAGTTTGGGGTATTCAACTGGGGACTCACTGATCATAACGTGAAAATGAGGATAAGCCATCCAGTTGTCAATTATAATATGGCCTATCCTCATTTTCACGTTATGATCAGTGAGTCCCTAGTTGAATACCCCAAACTCGGAATGCTCACTTTAGGTACCATACAGCTGAGTAAATGAAAATCGAATACACTCTGCTACTTCATTGTACAATTGGTTGCTCTAGAGAATGTTTTCCAGTCTTTGTTGTTAGTAAGAGGATGAATTGGCACCCGCAATGCAGTCGCCCACAATCGTTGGACAACCATCCCACCATCCCAAAATGGGATTCTGTGATATTTTCCTGCTACGAATAGAATGTGCAAATCCTCAAGGAGTTGGAGAAAATACACACAAACACAACTACCAATCTGCTAGAGCGTCCTCCACATACTCCTTCATGTACCACCTTCATGTACTTGAACAACTACTGTTATTGCCTACTTTGTATATGCTTTCAATGTCGACTTCTTGTTGTCCGCCACCTTGAGAGCATCAACAACCGGCTCTGGTTCTATTTCCTCATCAGATATCTCATCCACAGTTGGAAGCGGATGTGGTTTGATGATGTTGATCCGTTTCATGCAGTCATCCGTTTCGCACCTGCTCGCAATAGAAAACCGGGTAGAAAAGACTAGAAATCATCAAATACCTTCTAAAGATAACAGACGCCTTTAATGAAAACACGAATTGCATTGATGTGAATAGAAGACTTTTTTTTAAGTCGAATCTCTCACTGAAACGTCGTTTCATTCACATAACGCAGTCAAAATCCCTATGCCAGATGACATGTTGACCAATAGATCACCTTTGATTGGAGTATGATTACTGACCAGAATGGGCATCAATCGTTATCTCTTGGGCATATATTCGGATTTTTATGTGGTGTTAGTATGATTGATTTTACCTCTTCATAATGTATCCTGCCATGGACGATAAAAAAATCGTGACCAGTTCATCTTCCAGGGTTGGAGGTTCTGGACCAACACCGATGATTCTATCAGGCTCCACATAGAAGCTCGCTGGAATTCAATTCCAAAAATTAAACAAGTGATAACTAGACACTACTTCCACTGTGCGTATAGTTGCTCAGTGTGGGATTCAGAATGAAACATTCCAACTTACGTTCTTGAGCAACATCTCGAGGGGGTCCTTCCAGAGGAGGTGTCACAGCACGTAAACTGATGAGTGAGTCAGTCTTAGGCTTGCAGAACCACTCTGCCATGTCGAGTCTCGACTAACTTGCAAATTGATTACAATTAATGCACGTTAGTTGATTTCGTAGTTTATTTCCAGCATGTTTCCACGGTGAATTGTAGGAATTGATGTCCGTGTAAATGAACAACTGTAGATGTAGTACGGAAACAATAAAGTTTATTTTTTACTGGATTGGCCACTACATTGCTCCGTTGCGATCTACTTGTGTGAAAATCCTGATGACGTCAGGATCATAATATTATTGAGTGGTTGTTAATAGCAAATGTTGGCTGTTCAGTGCTGCATCTCAAATTGAACCCAGGAAATCTCATATCTAGCCTAGATATGAGATTTCCTGGGTACGAATTGAGTTTATGAGATCAGCACTGGACAGCCAACCACTCAATATGATCCTGACGTCATCAGGGTTTTCACACAAACTTGTAACTCCCAACGGAGCAATGTAGTGGTAAATCCAGTCATCCTTGAAAAGCATCGGATTAGGGCATCGGATTAGGGCATCGGAATTTTGATACCTGATACGTGTTACCTTGTAAACTAAACAGCAGATTCTGGTGTGGCATGATGTTAGGCTAATGTGGAGGCCATCAATACCTGTTACTCATCACTCCGAGCTTGCAAGACCACACCTATTCAGTCAGGGCGTTGGTTGAATGAAGAAAATGCCATCAAGCAAGATGGTACAATTCACACTGCAATATACTCCGCACAGGAAGCTATTCCTGGAAAAGCGCCCCGCGGGCTACAGATTGTGGAAGGAAGTTGTTGTCATTGATGCAGTCTTAATTTGTTTTTGACGAAATACATTTTGTGATATAAAAAGATAACAGAAGTTCTGGGAGACAATGCCACTATGCTACTTCACACTGATATACTTATGCCCTACATTGGAAGCTTTTGCTGAATATGGTTGACCATGAGGTACATGACACAACAGAGTTAGGAACTCTCCAGTCATAGACTAAAATATATTAAAGTCCAACAGACGTAACCTGGCACTTCGGACTGGTGAGTTCGATAGGGAAGGGAGGCAGAAAACCCTTACTATCTCTTATCTCATCTCTCACAGATGATTTCACCCATGAGAGAACAAGGCTCGAGGTCAAGTAGTAGGTTACATCTGTCGGACTCTACTTACTAGATAGATAGGTAACCAGTGCATTGCACAGCATATAATTGTCTTGGTGTACGTATTCCTCAGTTTTGGACCACCAATAAGAATAATTTCGATATTCCAATGGTTCAGGTACGGATTAGTGCGTGCCAGGAGTGGAACGACTCGTTTCAAACATTCTGCCCGAGGAAGCACGTTTATTTTCCCAATTCCTTGCAATGGATCCAAATTATTTCTTCCTTGAAAATTCTAGATTGCGAATCTGGTATCTGTTGACTCGCTCACGACAGGGCATTCATGCTATCAGTCGCGAGGTGAACATGGCTAATTTCACCACTTGTTTGGTTAACTGAGAGAAGACCCAGCAAGGTTCTTTCAGTATTTTCCTTACCAGTATTACCTTCTTGGAAAAAATCATCTGAGACTAATCAAGAAGTGGACCACCTTTAATTTGAATCCCACCATGCCTGCTGAACGTCTTGCCGTGACACTTCATCCCACAGCTTGTCTAGATCAAATCTATCATGATGAACGGCTTTGGTCCCCTTTGGTCCCACAACGGCTTTTTTGAAAACACCGAGCTTATGAACACATCGGTGTCTATGTTTTCGACACGAAAATAATTCAACACGAGGCGAGAAGAGCGACGAAAACAAACTGATTTGATTTCGTCACTCTCCTCTTCCGAGCACGCTATCCTCTCTATTCCAATGCCTACCCATTCTGGGCGGTCCCGTTTCCCCCCAACAGTTTGTTTTCGCCGCTTTCCTCTCTGCTACGCTCGTCGCTCCACTCTGTGAGCACCCTTAGAGCAAAAGTCTTTCTCAACTGATAAAAAATTGTCGTTTGAAAACCTATCTTGAATGAAACATCATCTTTCTAGAAAATCCCGTCCTCAAGCCGGTTGGTTTCTCATAAAACTGCTGAAAATCCTCTCCCAATCGCAAAATGCACAGAAGCTAGATTGGAAGATAATTTGATAGGTAATCTATTCCATCAATTAAAATCTATTCCTTGTGGTTTTGCTTATTGCAATGAGATTAGTATACCACGCAATGCATCTTCTAAAAAATGTACAGTATGTGTCATGCAGTGTGTGGTGTAGGACATCCAAGCAGAAGTCGGCGTATACTCAAAATTCCATTCAATTTGGTCGAGGCACGGGATGAAATATTGTGTCATTCATAAGCCATAAAACAAATGGGGAACATGACATGTAACGATTCTGGTCATTGTACCGACAAAATCACAATTTTTAAAGACACAGGTATAGTTTTCTGATGAATTTAGTTTATATAGCGATTAGGTGTTTGGCTAAATAGCAAATCAATTAGCCACTGGGCGAAGGCACTTGTGAAGCGTTTGCGGTAGGATATTTTCAGCTACACAGCGAATGGTGGCCAACTATGCACCAAAAACTCTTTACAAATTGGTGAAATGACGAATAAACAAAACTACCAGCTATAAAACCCTACTAATATATACTGGGACTTATTAAGGCTGATGAAATTAAATGAAAAACCCCGAGTAATTAGTTGAAATCTTGTAATGCACTAATTCCAAATATATTAAAATTTAATGTTTACAAATATTGAAAAATAAATACTCTTTTAAGGGGCAATAGAACAAGCAGATCTTGATATATGGACGGTGTTACATTAATTCCAGCCTAACTTATAAGTAATAACAATATTTAGCTACTGGAATAAATTGAAATACTCTTATTATGTAGGTACTTAAATTAGAAAATGATGTAGTACATGAACTAGTTTTCATTCGATATCTTCAGATTACATTATTTACAATTAATAAGATAATATCTTCATTGGGTACAAATAACCACCAATAAAAACCCCTGACGCGCGGCATAGTATTGTCACTATTAAGCAAATATGCTTAGCTTATATGTATTGTCTTAAACAACACGGACGGAATCAAACCTTGAAGGTTAAAAATAAGAACCCGGTGGGATGGACAAATATAATTTCTCAATAAATGTCTTATTGAGCAAAAAGTAGTCAAGAAGTGATTTGGAAGAAGGAATATAATTGACTAGGTTTTAAACAAAGAGATGAAAGAGAAAACTACGTGGGGCGTTACTGATGTATAGAATCACACGGTGACAAAGTAGACCAACCAGTATGAAGACTCGGTGATAACCGCTTATCTGAGACAAAGCAAGTCTTTGGCAGTGGACTACCAACTAATTTAAATAATAATGTGTTCGACACACAACTCGAACTGCACAAAAAACTCAATATTCAGTCAATTTTGCAGAACAGGGCGATACTGCAATTAAGCACATTTAGAATTTAAGCATATTAATTCTAAGAAATAACAAGCGAAAGTAAAACGTGAAAATCATAAATTGTCCAGAAATATTCGTACGTACCTATTCATAATGTATTCGCTTAGATTGTTCATTTTTAATTAGGCAACGATTGGAGGCACGCTGTGATAAATATTGAGTATTATCCAAAACATTGTTCAATTTAAAAAATGTATTTTTTTTTTTTATTAAGGAGCGCATTTGCGATCGTGAGGTTGAGCAACGATAGTGACCCCATTACGAAGGCGATCGTATATGATGGAAACCTACTTCAGTCAGATCTTACGTACAGTAATCAGTGCGTGATGACAAACCAAGTTGTATGAAAAACCAACTTATAGAAAATAATCAATACATCGATGAAACTACTGAAAGAACCCACAGAATTAGTAGAATAAGGTAGAGTAAGGTCACTTTCATCAATTTTGAAATTATCGACTATTAATTATCTCGCCCAATTTGGACCAGAGGTTGAATAATCGATGAAATGAAGTTGGATGATTTAGGAGGGATTTCGCACTTTGTTTACTCATGTTCGTCTCAAGGCAGGAACCCAAACCATAATTTGATTTTTCAAGAGAATTTTAAGAAGAAATAATACGTATAACAGACAGATAGTACTTGAAGTAATTTGCAATGTTTTTAATGAGCCCTCAATTATCGAAATTGTTTCATGACTCCAGCTACTCCTCCTCTAATTCAAATTAGCGGGATTCCACTGTACACGCTTATAAACCATCATGAGCCCTCATACTAAAAGCAAAATTCAAGTTATAGCTTCATCATTGAGTTAAATCAAAGGAGACACAAGTCAATTGATAACTTTATGACTGTAAAGCCTGGTTTACATGGAACATTTGGTAAACTATTGTAATATTTGCCACTCAATTACAATATGGATGTTATAAACGAGGTATACAATATCCATAATCACGCGCCATATGGTTTTTTTTTTTTTTTTTTTTTACATTGTAGGGATCTCGTGACAGTTGTCGAACGAATGGTATTTTGTAGAATTATATTTTATCCAACATATGAGTGAAATCACACTTCAACAAAAAGGCGAGAAACAGGATGTTTAAAACCAAATGGCCCTGAACGCACGGCAACTTTTGAATCAACGAACACACAACCACAGCTGCACCAAATAAAGGGCTCCTTTGTGAACCCAGATTAGTAGTCAGATTCTACGCCATAAACATATGGGGCACATGTTCACGATCCCAGTTCAGAAGAGTGGAACAACAACAAAATGTCATTTTACAAAAGAGAGTTGTTCATCAAAAGATAGAACATACCAACCAAGTAGTCACTGAAGGCTTTAGACGACCGGAGGTATACTGTCGTAAAAAGGAAGAACGCCTTATTTCAACAAAATTACAATTTTTCAGGAGAGCGCTTCAAAGATTTGCACTGTTACGCCTTATCTCGATTTTCACAGAGTTTATGTTCAGAATGTAATGTATGATTAAATGAGATGAGTCGTTTTTGAAGCCGCACATAAGGCGTTTATCCTTTGATCTGTTTGAGATGAGGCGTTCTACCGTGAAACACCACAATTTTTGATTTTTCCGATCGAAAATTTCACCATTTTCCAATATGAATTTTGGAATTTTGACTTCACCACTGGGAAGAGCGCATGAAAATTACGGGGGGTGTGAAAAAAAAAAGATTTTCGAAAATTTTCGAAATAGGGCGCTCTCCTTTTTACGGCAGTACAGCGTTTGGCACAGCCACGTCACATCATGGACTTGATCGATCTCCACACTTGAACCCATCAGTGCACACCGAATCTTTTATTGGGCAATTAATCAAGTAATTGTTGTTCACCACCTTTATGACTATAAGTAGTATACCCTAACTGCTTATTTCGAAATTTCGCCACTAGGTGAGGGGTGGTCGGATTGAGGTGGGGATGGTCCCGTTAGAAAGGGGGGTTCCTGAAGTTTTGTTTCCCCCTATGGCAGTTGTCGTCATGCGTTGGTCAGTGGAGCAGCGCGCGTTTGCCGTCGAGGCCTATTTCTCTAATGGCCGCTCAGTTGTCGCCACTCAACGTGCCTTCCGGACTCGGTTCGGAATTCGTCCCTCGGGACCCGTTCCTGGCCGGCAATCAATTGTTTCGTGGGTGGAATCTTTCAGGGATAGTGGAAGTGTAAAAAAAAACCGACTGGATCTCCGAGGACAGCCACAACCCCCGAAAATGTGGAGAGGGTGAGGGAGGCAATTTTGCGCTCTCCCCGTCGTTCGGCGCGTAAACATGCAGCTGCTCTGGGGATGTCGAACCGCAGTGTGAGACGAATTCTTCACGCGGAACTGAAATTTCATCCCTACAAACTTGCTGTCGTGCAAGAGCTCACTGAACGCGATTTTGTTTCCCGGCAAACTGTATGTGAAGCGCTTCTCAACATGCCTCACGACTCCCTTGTGTTCTTCAGTGATGAGGCCCGTTTCCACATCAACGGCTGCGTAAACAAACAAAACATGCGTTACTGGAGTGATGTAAACCCCCGTGAACTTCATGAGAAGCCACTTCATTGCGAACGTGTAACAGTGTGGTGTGCATTATCGAGAGTTGGGATCATCGGGCCTTACTTTTTCGAAGAACAAAACCGCACAGTTACTGTGAATGCAGCTCGCTACAGGCTCATGCTTGAGGAGTTTTTCATCCCAAAACTCGAAGAAATGGAACTTATGGATGTGTGGTTCCAGCAGGACGGAGCCACGGCACACTCAGCCCGATCTTCAATGGAGTTTTTGAGGGAACATTTCGACGGGCGCCTTTTCTCCTTGAGGGGTGACATTCCGTGGCCGGCGCGCTCCCCAGATTTGACCCCATGTGACTTTTTCCTGTGGGGTTATCTGAAATCCCTGGTTTACACCGACACACCACGGACCCTGGAACACCTCAAGACCAACATTCGCCAAGCCATCGCCAACATACCCATCGATATGCTCGAGAGAGTGGAGAGAAACTTTAAACATCGGTTGGATCAGTGTATCGACAGTGAGGGCCGGCATATGACCAATGTGATTTTTAAAGCCTGATGAAAAAAAAAAAAAAAAATTCAAGATATGTAGAATCCAATAAAAAAACAATTTTGTCAATATCTGCAGTACTTTTTTTGTAATCGACCTTTCAAATAAGCAAATCTTCTGCCCCACCCTGTACTTACTAATATGTGCGAAACAAACAAATGTGATTTACAAAATGAATAATTGAGAAATGTTGTATTATTAACGGGCTTAAAAAAAAAAAAGTCAGATTCTTCGCGTAAAATATCACAAACAGCTTTCTTATCTTAGATTAGTGTCAGCAGTTACTGATGATTTGAATCGCCATTAAGGTTAAGCTCGTTTCTTCTTATTCGTATGGTTATGGCTTTTATAATGGAGAGTTTGTTTCAATCAAAATTAAACTTTAGATGAATAACAGCCATCTAGATTTAATGGGAGTAACCAACACCACTGTTTGCAATACCACTCGATGGGCACGCAGCAAAACCTATCAAAAAAGTCATGAAACCTCATTTCTGGCGCTAAGAAAACTATAATATAGATATGTGAGCATATTATGCTCACACTGAGAACGTAGCCTCACATAAAACCTACAACAAATGCTCAAATTAACAATATAAAAAAGATTTCAAACGGCCCAGTGGCGCGATTCTGGGACTCGTTAAGGCATCATAACGACAACAAAACGTCGTTAAGGTAGCGACAAGTGTCGCTATGTAACGACGATTGGTATTCTGCAAGCGCATGATAGCGACAGCTGTCGCTTAGCTCAACATTAAATAGAACATTAATGTTCTATCGAGTTGAGCTAAACATTTTTTGAAATAGGTTTTCATTTTAAACCTATATCAAAAAATAAAAACATGATTAAATAAGAGAAAATGAGAAATTATAAATTGAAGGAAATTATAATATTATTCTGAATCGAATCCTAATAGGTACTTGATAGTCGACTACGACTCTGTAGTCAGTGAGCTAAGCGACAGCTGTCGCTATCATGCGGTTGCAGGATACCAATCGTCGTTACACAGTGACACCTTAACGACGTTTTGTTGTCGTTATGATGCCTTCTCGAGTCCCAGAATCGCGCCACTGGTGGATGCAAGGCTCAAAAAGGTGAGGACCTATCGATTCCTACGTTAGATTTAGAAACTAAGCAGGTAACCATACCAAAACGTACCACCAATTAAGAGTGCCATCCGAAAGAAATGAGAAAAGTAGCGAAGTTAACGAACACAATTGAAGACTTCAGGTACCTACTAGCCAATTCTCATCTAAACGCCCTGAAACTCTACGAATATGAAAAACCTCGTGTTCTCAAGGTACTCATTTTTGGTTGTAAACTCGATTTAGTCAGTTATTTGGAATAAAGTACCTAATACTAATTATGTGAACGGTAAATTGTAAGTAAAAAGTGGACGGACGAGACTTGATCAAATCAAACTTTCAAGTGCGTAACAAAAATTAAATAGGATAAAACTACCTTATTTGAATCATAATATAGTCACAATATGATTCCCAAATTATATGCGATACAACAAAATACAACACAAAAAATACTTTGATTTACAAAAATAGCGTAAATAAGGCGTTTGCTATCAAAACCAGCTCATTCCATATTTTTCTGAAATCCACTTTTTTTCATATTTTGAAAGTTTAGAGGGTCCTTCATAACCCGACGAAGGGATATAGCTCAAATCCAGCTCATTCCAACCCCAAAAGTAGATGAAAAGGTTTGCCCTCTGGATCAAATCCAGCCCATTCCAAGCTTTTGCCTTTTCCCACCAGGAGCGCTCGCATCCATCTGGCAGATAACCTCTCCTTGCTTTCTGCATTTTATTTACAATGTAATTTTTCTTGATAAATTTAAAAAAAAAATTCTATTCCGTTGCAATTTATGACCTTTTTCACATTGTACCAAAGTTTATGTCTCAACTGTGAAATTTCAGATCATTTGAAAAAGTTAAGTGGATGTCATTTATTTAAAACTCGTAAAGGCACAAATATTAACTGGAAACACCAATTTCACACAACTTAATTGAACAAAAAAAAAAACAAAAAAAAAAAAAACTGAAAAAAAGCATGAAAAATCAGTTCATTCCAACCTAATTAGTGTAATTACGCCCAATGTAACGCACCTGCAATGAAAATGAAAAACTAATCAAATTCTAGGCGGTTATATCTACAATTAAAATTTAAAAAAAATTAGCTTTAGAACTCTGAACGTGAGAAGTTTTTTGTCTCTCCTGTAAAATTTCCAAAAATGGGATCAGCTGGTTTTGATAGCAAACGCCTCAAATATTTGACCTTATCTGCATGCATAATTCGAGAAATAGAGTTAGACATGCACTGTATAAATCCAAATGTCGTCTCACTCAATTAATTGTTTGTTATAAACAAGTTTTGGAGATGTGTCACTAAAAGTAATAATTTGATGAAAAGCAAAACAATAATCTTAAATTAAGGTTTGTGCGTGGTTTTACCACTGCGAGATCGCCCATTTAGCAAGATCGTTGGTTGTAAAATATCGAATTACTTATTGCTTTAATTAGACGTCTCACAAGCAGTCTTCTAGAAAAGAACTTTAGGTCTGCTCGTCACGTTTAGGTGTACAGAGAAAATCAAAGATTTAAAAAAAAATCCATTAGGTTAGCTACAGTCGGTATGCAAACCACGCTGTGAGCGACGCGAGCGTCAGAGTCGTCCATTTCTCGGGCGAGATGCTGAGCCCAGTGTTGCAACCGTCTTTTGAGTTGCACGTGCAGTATTCCATGAAAATGTTGTACGATCCGGTTCTCATGAGGCAGAAGCGCTCGTCTCCCTGGATCCCTGGCGCCCCCAAGTAAGCACAGCTCCTGAAGTACCTCCATTGGCCGTGGACTGGAAAATGACATGAGGTTAAAGCATGAGAAGTCAAACGGTGCTGCAAATTTCACAGTCTTCTACGAGTAGTTTGACCGGTATTAGAGGAAGATATCGCCGAACTAGGTAAATGTGATTCCTCCTAAGTAAAAAAACTCTGCAAATAATTGACACAACGGTTTATTATCTACTTTGTGCAGATCACCCTTCTGTCTAATTCACGCCATGATAGAACTCTAATCCTAAGGAGGCTACATACCAAATTACAGCTTCATAGTGTGAATAGCATAGAAATTAGCTTTAGGAGCCACTCAGCTGATCCGTGGCCTCGGCAGCGTCAAGTTGAAGTCCTGGGGTGCGTTGTATGAATACATGAATGCGAGTAAGCCACAATTATACTCAGTATAATACACTAAACTAATCACAAATTGAAGTGGACCACTCATCAAACGTTAGGTAACTCTCTTTTTTTAGCCATACTGTGGTGCTTAAATACATTACTTATCCATTGGTAATGGTAAGCTGCTTATTGGAAATTGTCTCATAAGGTTCATGTTTGTTTGTTTCCACTAGTGTTTTCTCACTCCTTTATAACTATAATATATTATATTATAGTAGTAACTAGTAATATATTATATTACTACTACAATATACTAGAATAACGATGGCTAAGACACAACAAGTGTTATTAAAAAAAAAATATGATTTTGAGCTTTTATATGATTGTGATCCAAAGTTTCAATCGGAATAATCCCAAAAACCTTTCCTCAAAAGTTAGCTTAGTTATTGTTGGGATCAGGTGTTTTGCCTAGTAACTGTGGACGCGAGCGTCGTTAGAAATTGTGTTGTCTAGTGTTTTCGTGTGTAGAAAGTTCCAAAAAAAGTGCTCTCGGGTTTTCGAATGATTCTCGGTGTTCGTTTACGTCAATAAAAACATTTAAATCATTCCGATAGCCTCGTGTTTCATAACATTGGTGTCAGAAGTGGAATATGGAACAGGACGGACTACAGTTACGTAGTGGCCGGTTGGTCCCACGAGACCAGGAGGATCGGAATGGGGTATCAGTGGTGGAAGCAGTTAGTGACGACCCCTTGGCTGCTGTACGGGCGGAATTGACCCGGCTCGTGACGGACACTCGGGACGAGTTGGCCGAACTCCAGCGACAAATGGTTGTGATGTTCAACGATTTCCGAGAAGAACTGTGGGAGGCGGCGCAAGCGGCGCGCGGAAGCGGCGCGAGGGGTTGGGAGGACTTCCAGCCGGTGGCTTCAGGAAGGGCTCCGTTGAAGCTTCACAGGTACGCCGGGGACCAACCATGGGAGGAATATCACGCCCACTTTGGAGTTGTGGCAAAGGCCAACGGTTGGACGAGAGAGGAGAAGGGGGTCGCGTTAGCCACAGCCCTCACAGGGAAGACGATGGGAGTCCTCTTGGAGGTGGGGGATGACTATGATCGGCTGGCTGAGGCCCTGGCGGAGCAGTTTGGGTGTGGACACCAGGCGCAGGCCTTCATGCACCAGCTTCGTGCCCGGGTGCAGGCGCCAGGGGAGGAGACGCGGGCGTTTGCGCGCGACATCCGCCAGTTGGCTCATCGGGCGCTTCCTGGGGCTGACAAGGGAGCGGTAGAAGCGCTTGCGGTGGCGCAATTCACAGAGCGGCTTGTGGATGAGCGAGTGCAGGAGTTGGTGCTCCTGGGGACCCCGGCCACTCTGCAGGAAGCCCTGGAAATCGCGGTACGGAGCGAAGCCGCAGTGGGTCGCCTTCGCAGCCTGCGGGCAGGGAAAGTCCGCGGCGTCAGCCAGCTCGAGGAGGAGGAGAACGGAGCAGCTCAGCAGGTGCGGCTTCGCCGGGCTGAGGGGGCAGCCACTCGGCCAGGACTCAAGACGTCGGGGGACAGGAGGTGCTTCCGCTGCCGGGAGGAAGGGCACATGGCCCGGGTGTGTCCAAGACGGCTATGCTTTCTGTGCAACAAAGTGGGACACATGGCGAGGGACTGCCCCAGGCGGCCGGGAAACGAACCACAGTCGTAGATGGGGGACAACCTGCGGCTGGAGGTAAGAGAGTGTCCCAGCGGAAAAGGAGACCAACGGTGTACCGCCTGAGTCCCAGCGCTTCGATTTTGATCAAAGGGGTTGGTGGACAGGGCCGTCCTGCAGGGGCTTTTGAAGTAGCAGGCGGCAGCCGTGGCTGCACTGGTGGAAGAGTTTGCCGACGTGTTTGCCCGGACCAGGCAGAAGCTGGGGCGGTGGTGCGCGAGGTGGCGGTAGTGGAGGAAGCGTCGGCTGGCTTCGAGGAGTTGATGGCGCCCGGGGAGGGGGGCCCGGCAGTGGCGGACCACGTAAAGGGGCGGACGGACAAGGATATCTACCGGGTGCACGCCCGGGCCAGGTCGGCCCTGAAGACAGCAGCGGACGAGGCAAAGCGGCGATATGGCGTGCGAGCCGAGGCGCCACAGTTCGAGGTGGGGGCGCAGGTCTGGCTGTGGGCCCCCCAGCGCAGACGAGGACTGGCCCCCAAGCTGCAGCGGCCCTGGGTCGGCCCGTGCGTGGTCCGGAAGGCGCTAACGGACGTGGTTTTCCGCATCCAGATGCGAGGGGGAAGGCGGCGCGTCGTGCACGCGGACCGGCTGCGGCAGTACCACGAGCAGCAGGAGGGGCCTGAGGGGGGAGTAGTGTTGGGATCAGGTGTTTTGCCTAGTAACTGTGGACGCGAGCGTCGTTAGAAATTGTGTTGTCTAGTTTTTTCGTGTGTGTGAAAAGTTCTAAAAAAGTGCTCTCGGGTTTTCGAATGATTCTCGGTGTTCGTTTACGTCAATAAAAACATTTAAATCATTCCGATAGCCTCGTGTTTCATAACATTATCAAAAGTTTAGTCTCTTTAAAAATTGGTCAGTTTTCCCTCCCATTCGAATTAAGTGAACGGTGTGTGCACCGGCCAGCGATCGATTCTACAACCAATTTCTGATGAAAAGTGTCCTATACATTTTGGTTTATTATCTTCGATAATGAACCATTGGAATCGCCCAAAGAAAAAATTTTTTTAACCCCCCCTCAAAATTTGTTGGTTTACGTTTCAAGATACGTACATTCAGAAAATCGAATAAAAAAACTCTGCAAATTCTTGACACAACGGTTCATTATCTTCTTTGTACATATCACCCTTCTGTCAAGATCACTAGGTCTGAATGTCTATATCCTAAATGTTAGATTAATTATTATTATCAATTATCACTAATTATTAACAATTTTATCAAGTACCTAGTAAGAATTATTATAATTTATTGTTAGGTATTAATAATTCGTATTTATTATTAGTAATAATTATTATTGATTATGGTCAATTAATACGATAAAATTCTGGGGTTTTTAATACTACGTCGGTAATAATTTTTCTATAAAAGAAGTACCTACCAACAAACATTCGAAATTACCTTCATTTCAGTAGCACCTCAGAACAACAAACTCGACATCACTTAAGCCATATGATGTTCCAAAGAGCTTGTTAGTATGAAAATGGACCTGTATTTCAACAGTTTGAGTCACGATCGTGTTGTGAGGCACAATCTTTGAGCCGTCATTGTGAACGAACGGCTGGTCCTACAAAGCTGCGGATGGTCTTAAAAAATTCTACGGAACAAACTCTATCTAAATATGAAATAAAATACATACCGTTCTATATGAATTTTTCGAGATATGAGATTTTCAAATTTTCAAAATTTGTTTTGAACCCCTTCCCCTTGACCTAGGGTTATGAAAAGTTTCGAGGACCATTGTGGGGTTGGTCGAAACCCATAAAAAAAATTTCGTAATTTTAACTCAACGCTAACTGGGCAAAGTGGCGCGGACGGCGTACGGCGGACGGACGGATTTTTGGTTTATTATCTTAGATAATGAACCATTGGAATCGCCCAATTAAAAATTTTTTTAACCCCCCCTCAAAATTTGTTGGTTTACGTTTCAAGATACGTAGATTCAGAAAATCGAATAAAAAAAAATCCGTCCGTCCGCCGTACGCCGTCCGCGCCACTTTGCCCAGTTAGCGTTGAGTTAAAATTACGAAATTCGGTTTCTGGGTTTGGACCAGCCCCACAATGGTCCTCGAAACTTTTCATAACCCTAGGTCAAGGGGAAGGGGTTCAAAACGAAATTTAAAATTTCGACAATATCATATCTCAAAATATTTAACTGAAACGTGTAATTTTCAGTTCACTTTTGAATGGCCTGAAAAATTACGAATCTTTTAAGACCAATTGGATTTTTGTGCAACCAGCCGTTCGTTCACAGTGAGCGCGCAAAGGTTTAGGAAAAACACTAATCTTTCGCGTCGAAAACGGCCGTTATGTGACCCAACCCTCAGACGCCCAGAATAAAACTACCTTTTGTCATCTTCCCGGTAAACTACAGTCTAGAAATTTTAACCGTGAGTCGGGGATAGACCACATTGCAATATTTACTCGGTTTCTCATCTGTAAAATTGTTTAAATAATACCTTTTTGTAATAATACAAATTAAATTTTGATGATGAGCTATTGACTTGAAATTTTAAAAATAGGTCAGAACTGGATCACAGAACTGGATTCACTCGGTTTCTTGTCTGTAAAATGGTTTAAATAATACCTATTTGTTTAAACAAATTAAATTTTGATGATGAGCTAGATACTTGAAATTTTAAATATAGGTCAGAAATGGATGACATTTCAATATTCACTCGGTTTGTATGACATGGTATGAGTATGGTATGGTATATTATTGTATGTATGATTTGGTATAATACAGTATGGTATGATAGGAAAGAAATTCGTATGGTATGGTATGAGTACGGTGAGAATAAGGTATGGTGCCGATTTGCAATACAGTCTGGTATAGACAGAAGGGTGATCTGCACAAGGAAGTTAATAAACCGTTGTGTCAAGAATTTGCAGAGTTTTTATTTCATATTTAGATAGAGTTTGTTCCGTAGAATTTTTTAAGACCATCCGCAGCTTTGTACGACCAGCCGTTCGTTCACAATGACGGCTCAAAGATTGTGCCTCACAACCCGATCATGAATCAAACTGTTGAAATACAGGTCCATTTTCATACTAACAAGCTCTTTTGAACATCATATGGCTTAAGTGATGTCGAGTTTGTTGTTCTGAGGTGCGTTTCGTGCTACGGAAATGAAGGTAATTTCGAATGTTTGTTGGTAGGTACTTCTTTTATAGAAACGTTATTATCGACGTAGTATTAAAAACCTCAGAATTATATAGTATTAATTAATCATAATTAATAATAATTATTATTAATAATAAATACAAATTATTAATACCTAACAATAAATTATCATAATTTTCACTAGGTACTTGATAAAATTGTTAATAATTAGTGATAATTGATATCAATAATTAATCTAACATTCAGGATCTAGACATTTAGACCTAGTGATCTAGACAGAAGGGTGATCTGTACAAAGAAGATAATTTACCGTTGTTTCAAATCTGAAATACATGGAGCTTCAACTGGCTTTTAACGTTACAGAAGATTAATGGGATCAGTCTTGATACCTTGATCATAGTTGTGATGTGTGATACGTGTCACCTACATCATTACGTACTTTTGACATTTTATGTCTTTACAATGGCACATAACTCAAAAACTCTGCAAATTCTTGACACAACGGTTCATTATCTTCTTTGTACAGATCACCCTTCTGTCTAGATCACTAGGTCTAAATGTCTAGATCCTAAATGTTAGATTAATTATTATTATGAATTATCACTAATTATTAATAATTTTATCAAGTACCTAGTGAAAATTATTATAATTTATTGTTAGGTATTAATCATTCGTATTTATTATTAATAATAATTATTATTAATTATGATTAATTAATACGATATAATTCTGGGGTTTTCAATACTACGTCGGTAATAATTTTTCTATAAAACAAGTAGGTACCTACCAACAAACATTCGAAATTACCTTCATTTCCGTAGCACGAAACGCACCTCAGAACAACAAACTCGACATCACTTAAGCCATATGATGTTCCAAAGAGCTTGTTAGTATGAAAATGGACCTGTATTTCAACAGTTTGATTCATGATCGTGTTGTGAGGCACAATCTTTGAGCCGTCATTGTGAACGAACGGCTGGTCGTACAGAGCTGCGGATGGTCTTAAAAAATTCTACGGAACAAACTCTATCTAAATATGAAATAAAAAACATACCGTTCCATATGAATTTTTCGAGGTATGAAATTTTCAATATTTCAAAATTCGTTTTGAACCCCTTCCCCTTGACCTAGGGTTATGAAAAGTTTCGAGGACCATTGTGGGGTTGGTCCAAACCCAGAAACCAAATTTTGTAATTTTAGCTCAACGCTAACTGGGCAAAGTGGCGCGGACGGCGGACGGACGGATTTTGGTTTATTATCTTCGATAATGAACCATTGGAATCGCCCAAAGAAAAAAATTTTTTAACCCCCCTCAAAATTTGTTGGTTTACGTTTCAAGATACGTAGATTCAGAAAATCGAATAAAAAAAATCCGTCCGTCCGCCGTCCGCGCCACTTTGCCCAGTTAACGTTGAGCTAAAATTACGAAATTCGGTTTCTGGGTTTGGACCAGCCCCACATTGATCCTCGAAGCTTTTCATAACCCTAGGTCAAGGGGAAGGGGTTCAAAACGAATTTTGAAAATTTGAAAATCTCATATCAAACGATATGTTTTTTATTTCATATTTAGATAGAGTTTGTTCCGTAGAATTTTTTAAGACCATCCGCAGCTTTGTACGACCAGCCGTTCGTTCACAATGACGGCTCAAAGATTGTGCCTCACAACACGATCATGAATCAAACTTTTGAAATACAGGTCCATTTTCATACTAACAAGCTCTTTGGAACATCATATGGCTTAAGTGATGTCGAGTTTGTTGTTCTGAGGTGCGTTTCGTGCTACGGAAATGAAGGTAATTTTAATGTTTGTTGGTAGGTACTTCTTTTATAGAAACATTATTACCGACGTAGTATTAACAACCCCAGAATTATATCGTATTAATTAATAATAATTATTATTAATAATAAATACAAATTATTAATACCTAACAGTAAATTGTAATAATTTTCACTAGCTACTTGATAAAATTGTTACTAATTAGTGATAATTGATATTAATAATTAATCTAACATTTAGGATCTAGACATTTAGACCTAGTGATCTAGACAGAAGGGTGATCTGTACAAAGAAGATAATGAACCGTTGTGTCAAGAATTTGCAGAGTTTTTTTTATTCGATTTTCTGAATCTACGTATCTTGAAACGTGAACCAACAAATTTTGAGGGGGGGTTAAAAAAATTTTTTCTTTGGGCGATTCCAATGGTTCATTATCGAAGATAATAAACCAAAAGTGTGACATTACGGTGTGACGAAGAAAGTGTTATGAAACATTAAATGTTTTCAGAAATTTTCTAATGATTTTCACGTACAACCGATTCGTTGCTACGGAACTTTAACTTCGCCAGTTATCATCGTACAAAAATCGTTCACCACTCGATGGATAGCTCTCGATTTACCTAACAATATTACGTTAACCACTGCGGTGTGCGTGGCCGACAAGCTGCGGTAGAGCGTGATTGTTTAAATAATTGTTTACAAACAGGTGATCATTCTCAATAATTTATATAACAATTTAAAAAAGAAAAAAAAACTCGGCGCTACGCGCCTCGCCAGGGGGGCAAGCCCCCCTGGACCCCTCGGATCTTTTCTCTTCCATACTTGTATAGAACGAGGTATTTGCTATGCAAAACATGAATAATGTTTTTGCGTCCCGTTTCCCCTTTTCCTTATGTTGTTTACAGTTTTATTTACTCAGGGCTGTATCTCAGCTTCTTCGATATTTACAGCGGTTTTGGCAGTATATAATTTATGCATTAATTAAAGGCTTTCCAACGAATGGAGAACGATTTTTGTCCGTTGAAAAATAAAGAAGTTTCATTTCCCTAGAAACGGCTCGGTTGTACGTGAAAATCATTAAAAATCTTCGTGACTTAAACTTCGTTACGCTTTTCAACTCTGGTAGGCCACCATAAAAACATTATTCATGTTAAAATGAAGTACGTGGTGTGGGTGTGGGAGGGGCGCAAAGACATGAAATGTCCCTCGTGGTTGCGTACTTGTACGAAAGCTGTACATGTCATAGGCTTTGACGTACAAGTTGGCCTCCTGCCAGCCGTCCGACGTCATAGGCTCGTGCGTCATAGGCTCTGACATACTAGTTGGCCTCCTGCCAGCCGTCTCACGTCATAGGCTCGTGCGTCATAGGCTCTGACGTACTAGTTGGCCTTCTGCCAGCCGTCTGACCTCATAGGCTCGAGCGTCACAGGCTCTGACGTACTAGTTGGCCTCCTGCGAGCCGTCTGACGTCATAGGCTCGTGCGTCATAGGCTCTGACGTAGTAGCCCGCCGGTCCCTTGTGTTCTGACGTGATCTGAGGGAAAGGGTGAATCAAGGGAACAAATTTTTCCCGTTGGTGTCTGGTCCTGTTTCTTTCGATTATGAGTCGAGTACTTAACCTTGAGACCAGAATTGATTGATTGATAAGATTTTATTGGCATAAAGCATAGGTTCCCAACCTGGGGTACGCGGTACGAAATTTTGTGGTTTCTGGGTTTGGACCAGCCCCACAATGATCCTCGAAACTTTTCATAACCCTAGGTCAAGGGGAAGGGGTTCAAAGGTTTAGTGTAAGTTTTAGTTCACTTTCGAATGACCTGAAAAACTCTGCAAATTCTTGACACAACGGTTCATTATCTTCTTTGTACAGATCACCCTTGTGTCTAGATCACTAGGTCTAAATGTCTAGATCCTAAATGTTAGATTAATTATTATCAATTATCACTAATTATTAACAATTTTATCAAGTACCTAGTGAAAATTATTATAATTTATTGTTAGGTATTAATAATTTGTATTTATTATTAATAATAATTATTATTAATTATGATTAATTAATACGATATAATTCTGGGGTTTTTAATACTACGTCGGTAATAATTTTTCTATAAAAGAAGTCCCTACCAACAAACATTCGAAATTACCTTCATTTCCGTAGCACGAAACGCACCTCAGAACAACAAACTCGACATCACTTAAGCCATATGATGTTCCAAAGAGCTTGTTAGTATGAAAATGGACCTGTATTTCAACAGTTTGAGTCACGATCGTGTTGTGAGGCACAATCTTTGAGCCGTCATTGTGAACGAACGGCCGGTCGTACAAAGCTGCGGATGGTCTTAAAAAATTCTACGGAACAAACTCTATCTAAATATGAAATAAAAAACATAGCGTTCTATATGAATTTTTCGAGATATGAGATTTTCAAATTTTCAAAATTCGTTTTGAACCCCTTCCCCTTGACCTAGGGTTATGAAAAGTTTCGAGGATCATTGTGGGGCTGGTCCAAACCCAGAAACCAAATTTCGTAATTTTAGCTCAACGTTAACTGGGCAAAGTGGCGCGGACGGCGGACGGCGTACGGCGGACGGACGGATTTTGGTTTATTATCTTCGATAATGAACCATTGGAATCGCCCAAAGAAAAAAATTTTTTAACCCCCCCTCAAAATTTGTTGGTTTACGTTTCAAGATACGTAGATTCAGAAAATCGAATAAAAAAAACTCTGCAAATTCTTGACACAACGGTTCATTATCTTCTTTGTACAGATCACCCTTCTGTCTAGATCACTAGGTCTAAATGTCTAGATCCTAAATGTTAGATTAATTATTATTATCAATTATCACTAATTATTAACAATTTTATCAAGTACCTAGTGAAAATTATTATAATTTATTGTTAGGTATTAATAATTCGTATTTACTATTAATAATAATTATTATTAATTATGATTAATTAATACGATATAATTCTGGGGTTTTTAATACTACGTCGGTAATAATTTTTCTATAAAAGAAGTACCTACCAACAAACATTCGAAATTACCTTCATTTCCGTAGCACGAAACGCACCTCAGAACAACAAACTCGACATCACTTAAGCCATATGATGTTCCAAAGAGCTTGTTAGTATGAAAATGGACCTGTATTTCAACAGTTTGATTCACGATCGGGTTGTGAGGCACAATCTTTGAGCCGTCATTGTGAACGAACGGCTGGTCGTACAAAGCTGCGGATGGTCTTAAAAAATTCTACGGAACAAACTCTATCTAAATATGAAATAAAAAACATACCGTTTGATGGGAATTTTTCGAGATATGGAATTTTCAAAATTTCAAAATTCGTTTTGAACCCCTTCCCCTTGACCTAGGGTTATGAAAAGTTTCGTGGATCATTGTGGGGCTGGTCCAAACCCAGAAACCAAATTTCGTAATTTTAACTCAACGCTAACTGGGCAAAGTGCCTCGGACGGCGGACGGCGGACGGCGTACGGCGGACGGACGGATTTTTTTTTATTCGATTTTCTGAATCTACGTATCTTGAAACGTAAACCAACAAATTTTGAGGGGGGGTTAAAATTTTTTTTCCTTTGGGCGATTCCAATGTTTCATTATCGAAGATAATAAACCAAAATCCGTCTGTCCGCCGTACGCCGTCCGCCGTCCGCGCCACTTTGCCCAGTTAACGTTGAGCTAAAATTACGAAATTTGGTTTCTGGGTTTGGACCAGCCCCACAATGATCCTCGAAACTTTTCATAACCCTAGGTCAAGGGGAAGGGGTTCAAAACGAATTTTGAAATTTTGAAAATTTCATATCTCGAAAAATTCATATAGAACGGTATGTTTTTTATTTCATATTTAGATAGATTTTGTTCCGTAGAATTTTTTAAGACCATCCGCAGCTTTGTACGACCAGCCGTTCGTTCACAATGACGGCTCAAAGATTGTGCCTCACAACACGATCATGAATCAAACTTTTGAAATACAGGTCCATTTTCATACTAACAAGCTCTTTGGAACATCATATGGCTTAAGTGATGTCGAGTTTGTTGTTCTGAGGTGCGTTTCGTGCTACGGAAATGAAGGTAATTTCGAATGTTTGTTGTTAGGTACTTCTTTTATAGAAAAATTATTACCGACGTAGTATTAAAAACCCCAGAATTATATCGTATTAATTAATAATAATTACAATTATTAATAAATACGAATTATTAATACCTAACAATTTTATCAAGTACCTAGTGAAAATTATTATAATTTATTAATTTATTTATTTATTAATTATAATAATTTTCACTAGGTACTTGATAAAATTGTTAATAATTAGTGATTATTGATAATAACAATTAATCTAACATTTAGGATCTAGACATTTAGACCTAGTGATCTAGACAGAAGGATGATCTGTACAAAGAAGATAATGAACCGTTGTGTCAAGAATTTGCAGAGTTTTTTTTTATTCGATTTTCTGAATCTACGTATCTTGAAACGTAAACCAACAAATTTTGAGGGGGGGTTAAAAAAATTTTTTCTTTGGGCGATTCCAATGGTTCATTATCGAAGATAATAAACCAAAATTACGAATCTTTTAAGACCAATTGGATTTTTGTGCGACCAGCCGTTCGTTCACAGTGCAAAGGTTTAGGAAAAACACTAAACTTCGCGTCGAAAACGGCCGTTACGTGGGGCAACGCCCAGAATAAAACTACCTTTTTTCTGTAATAACGTGGAATATACTTGGTGAGCAATAGAATGAATCTATTTTTATAATCTTGTTTTCAACATAAGTTGTGAGTTGCTAGCCAGGTGATTCCATGAGGTTGGGTGCCAACATTCCTCCCCCTCCGGCTGACATTGGCGCTTTCCTCATTTGGTCCGCGTGTACCCTCCACTCCAGTCCATAACGCGTAGCCACCACATACGATAAGGGCCCTGTGCACTCAATTACTTGAGCCTTGATGAAGCCTTTGTCGTCCTTCTTCCTCTTTACCCAGGCATCTTCCCCTACCAAGAACTCCTTGTAATAGAAACCCCAGCGCTGCTGTTGCTGCACCGTATCTTCCATGTGCGCCCCAAAGTTTGGCTTTAAGAGCGATAAGCGCGTTCGGGGTTCCCGTCCCAACATCATCATGGCTGGGGACCGATTGGTGGAGCTATGGGTGGCGGCTCTATACGAGGAAAGGTACTTCATCAACCGTTCCTGTACAGAACGCTCGTTCCTTGATGACAACATTCTCTGCTTGAAGGTCCTTACTGCCCGTTCTGCTAGGCCATTCGTCCGCGGATGATATGGTGTCGAGGTAACGTGCTTTATGTTGCGATTGGTACAAAATTCTTGAAACTCCTTAGACGTGAATTGGGGCCCATTGTCCGAAACAATAACACGAGGGAGGCCAAATCTGGCAAACATCTCCTCCAACGCAGTCACAGTCTTCCCAGCATTATGTTGCTTCATGGCTACTATCTCCTGCCATTTGCTAGTGGCGTCCACAACCACTAACCAACTATGTCCTACAAATGCCTCTGCAAAGTCAATATGAAGTCGAGACCACACCTCAGCAGGCACGTTCCAAGAGTAAATTGGCGATTCTGGGTCCCAGGGTCTGTTCCGTTGGCAAGACGCGCACGACTTCAAAAATTCTTCAATCTGCTTGTCCATTCCTGGCCACCACAGATGTAACCGCGCGACCGATCTCATAGCCGATGATCCTGGATGACCTTCATGCAAAATTTCCATTGCCCTATCTCTCAAAGAAGTAGGGATCACCAATCTACCCGTCCATAACAGGATCCCTTCTTCAAAAGACAGCTCGTCTTTCTTCTCAAAAAACGTACGTGTAAGTCGTTTCCTACCACCTCCTTATGTGGCCACCCGTCCTGTACGTAGCGAATCACCTTCCCTAGAACAGGGTCAGCCACTAAGCGCATCCTCAACAGTTTTTTTGAAATGGCTACGTCCTTGAGCCGAATTTGCGCTATCTTCAAGCCGAAATCCTTTCCCGCTGTACCCTCTGTAGTAAGGAGAATATACTAAACCCGATTTAGAGGCTTTATTCAGCGTAAATGTGGCTGGATTATAAAATTCAAGAGTTTACAACTGATAACTAAGTAACGAATAAAGATAGTAATAATTAACGAGTTCGTTATCATGACATTCACCCCCTCTTCATTCTTCCACATAAGCTTCCAAATATTTTGGTCGCCTGCGCTCTCGCTCCGATCGTCCTCTCCTGAATCTCCCTGCACCCAAAGACACAAAGGACCTTCAGAGATCCTTACTAGAAGTAACTGGCGCTAACTTTTAGTTAATACAAACGTTAACTACCAGATATTTAACTACCGCTTCATCTGGTAGTTAAAGCTTAACAACAACTGATAAGGCTTATTATCAGAACGTCTTATTTTATTATAATCATTTTTGACGACATCGGTGGTCGGTTGGTGATGATCGACCAGGAGGAAGAGTACGACGTTGACCAGGCGATCGCAAGGTTAGTACGACGCCCGCGTATGATACGGCCCAGAGTAAATTATTTGGAAATTTATGATGACCGCGATTTCATGACAAGGTTTCGAGTGTCAAAAGAACGATTTGGTTTTGTGTTAGCTCTCATCGAAACGGAGGTTCAACCTCCCTCAGAAAGGAATTACTCGGTTTTTCCTATATTAAAATTGTTATTGACAATGCGGTACCTAGCCACTGGGTCGTTTTTAATTACCCTTGCGGACTTCACAGGGGTAAGCAAGTCCTCTGCATGAAGATTCATAACGCAAGTATGCGGTGCCTCAGCTAGACTGAGCCCTCAGTTCATTAAAATGCCTGCAAGTGAAGAAGAAAGGAGAAGAGTCATGGATGATTTCTACAACGTAGCCCGCTTCCCAAGGGTTATAGGGGCGGTAGACTGCACCCACATAAGGATTCAATCTCCAGGTGGCGATGAAGCGGAAATCTACAGGAATAGGAAAGGCTACTTTTCCATAAATACCCAATGCATCTGTGACGCTTCGCTGAAAGTCATGAACGTCGTGGCACGATGGCCTGGATCATCACATGATCAGACCATTTTCGACAGCTCCCTCATTCGGTACAACATCGAAAGAGGATATGTAAGAGGAACTTTGCTGGGAGATGGTGGATACGAGGTAAGGCCATACCTGATGACCCCTCTGCTCAATCCGAATACTGATGAGGAACGACTTTACAATGAAAGCCACATACGCACAAGACAGACAATTGAAAGGTGTTTTTGGGTTCTGAAGAGACGATTTCCAGTGCTGACTAAAGGGATCACTGTCAATTTGAGAAACGTCCAAGCAATCATAGTTGCCACTGTCATCCTCCACAACATGTGCATATATGATCGGCTACCAAACGACATGCCAGACGACATGACGATGATGATGTTGAGGTTGATCCACCCCCGCTCATTGCAAATAACCAGCGTATGGCTAACCAAGGAAGGCTGTGCAGAAACGCCATTATCATGAACCATTTCAGGCATCTGTTGTAAAAAAAACTCTGCAAATTCTTGACACAACGGTTCATTATCTTCTTTGTACAGATCACCCTTCTGTCTAGATAACTAGGTCTAAATGTCTAGATCCTAAAATTTAGGATCTGGACATTTAGACCTAGTGATCTGAATAGACCTTGTGATCTAAAGTAGTTATTACGGTAATAATAATTATCACTAATTATTAACAATTTTATCAAGTACCTAGTGAAAATTATTAAATTATTTGTTAGGTATTAATAATTCGTATTTATTAATAATAATAATTATTATTAATTATGAATGATTAATGCGATATAATTCTGGGGTTTTTAATACTACGTCGGTAATAATTTTTCTATAAAAGAAGTACCTACCAACAAACATTCGAAATTACCTTCATTTCCGTAGCACGAAACGCACCTCAGAACAACAAACTCGACATCACATAAGCCATATGATGTTCCAAAGAGCTTGTTAGTATGAAAATGGACCTGTATTTCAACAGTTTCATTCACGATCGTGTAGTGAGGCACAATCTTTGAGCCGTCATTGTGAACGAACGGCTGGTCGTACACAGCTGCGGATGGTCTTAAAAAATTCTACGGAACAAACTCTATCTAAATATGAAATAAAAAACCTACCGTTCTATATGAATTTTTCGAGATATGAGATTTTCAAATTTTCAAAATTCGTTTTGAACCCCTTCCCCTTGACCTAGGGTTATGAAAAGTTTCGAGGACCATTGTGGGGTTGGTCTAAACCCATAAAAAAAATTTCGTAATTTTAACTCAACGCTAACTGGGCAAAGTGGCGCGGACGGCGTACGGCGGACGGCGTACGGCGTACGGCGGACGGACGGATTTTTTTTTTTTCGATTTTCTGAATCTACGTATCTTGAAACGTAAACCAACAAATTTTGAGGGGGGGTTAAAAAATTTTTTTCTTTGGGCGATTCCAATGGTTCATTATCGAAGATAATAAACCAAAATCCAGGCAGATAACGTTCATAAATATTTAAAACGACGTACCTATAGATATTCCATAAAATAATAATTAAATATAATAATTCATATTGAAATGACTAATTAATATTATTATGACTATACTAATTAACATTATAATGAAATACAATTATTATTAAAACGACTAGGTAATTAAATATTATTATTAAAACGATTATATCACAATGTTATGAGAAATTTATTATTGAAAAAACTGTATTATATCTAGATAGTAGGGGTAATGTCCCAAAAAACAGTTAGCAGAGCTGAGAACGAAAACTAATAAGAACAACTAATGAACGAAAAATCGTGTAATATTTAATTTATTAGCATTCACTGTTTTTTTTTTTTTTTTAATAATATTGTCAGCTCAGTAGACTCTTTGCCGCAAAAATGACCCGCCTTGTCATCAGATGATTGATAAAACTTGATAACACAGCTGTTTTCCTGTCTGGGTGTAGACTCATGGCAGCTAATCCTAACTAGAGGCGCTAACTAGAAGTTAGGCTAACCATTACATTGGTGAAACGCTTTTATCTGTAACCTTCAGTTTGTTGGTAACTGTTAGTTTGGGGTAGGTAACCTTTAGTTAGCTACGAATATGGTGAAACCGGGCCTTAGGAATGTTCTCCCATTATGCTAAATGGATACCAAATTATTCGGACAAAATACGGCCGCTAGTCATCAATACAGAGTTTCCTCTGACTCCCTCTCTGTGTCAAAATTTTGAATCATTGAAATTGGAAATTGCAGACTCCGTACTATCAGCCATCAACGACAACGAACCTATTGACGTCGAAACAGACGCTTCCGACTTCGCTATCTCCGCCACTTTGTCACAGCAAGGACGCCCGGTTGCCTTCTTTTCCCGGACATTGAATGCGTCAGAACGACACTATCCAGCCATTGAGAAGGAAGCTGCCGCCATAGTTGAATCCCTCCAGAAATGGAGACACTACCTTATCGGGCGACCATTCAGACTAATAACCGATCAGCGCTCAGTTTCTTTTATGTTTGACAACCGGCGACACAGCAAAATCAAGAATGAAAAGATCATGCGTTGGCGCCTGGAACTTGCATGTTTTCATTACGATATAATATTTCGCCGTGGAACTGAGAACGTTGTTGCAGACGCCCTTTCACGCTCAACTTCAGCCTCTACTAGTTCAAGCCTGTGTGAACTTCATCGAACCCTCTGTCACCCTGGTGTAACTCGAATGATACATTGGGTCCGTACCAAAAATCTTCCGTACTCCGTAGAGGACGTCAAGAGAGTGATTTCTAACTGCAGAGATTGTGCAGAACTGAAACCAAGATTCCATAAGTCGGAGGGCTCTCTCATAAAAGCTACCGCTCCGTTTGAACGACTTAACCTTGACTTTAAAGGTCCTTTGCCTTGCTCTTCAAGAAATATATACATCCTCACGGTTGTAGATGAGTTCTCGCGATTTCCTTTCGCGTTCCCCTGTACAGACGTCTCCGCAAATTCTATTATTCAAAACCTTACAAGACTTTTCGCAATATTTGGATTACCATCTTATATACATTCAGATCGGGGTGCGTCTTTCATGTCCTCTGACCTACGAGATTTCTTGACCTCCAAAGGCGTTCCGACAAGTCGAACCACCCCTTACAATCCAAGAGGCAATGGGCAAGCGGAACGCTACAATGGCATCATCTGGAAGTCCATACAGCTTGCACTGAAATCAGCTTGCCTGGAGACGAAGGATTGGGAAAAAGTGCTAACCCAAGCCCTACACTCAATCCGATCTCTTCTTAGCACCGCTACAAATGCGACACCTCATGAGCGGATGTTCCATCATCCTCGGAGATCAGCCTCAGGCCAGTCCCTTCCTTCATGGCTCACCTTCCCCGGACCCGTTTTACTGAAACGTCATTCGTTGAGTAGCAAGTATGATCCTTTGGTAATGGAAGTAGAACTTCTGGAAGCAAACCCTGAGTATTCCTACATCCGTACTCCTGATGGACGAGAAGTAGCTGTCTTCACGTCACCGTGGCGGGCCCAAGTACTGGTCGTGAAGCCAGAGAACCGCAAACGTAGGATGTGCATAGATTACTCCCAAACAATAAACCGCTTCACTGAACTGAATGCATATCCGATTCCTAACATTCTTCAAATAGTCACGCAAGTTGCCAAGAATAACTTTTTCAGCTCAATTGACTTGAAGTCGGCCTATCATCAAATTCCCTCCTCTTCCAAAGGCAACCTTGACAACACATCGGCCGGGCAATTGTCTTTCCCTGCAATGTATTCCACCGAAAAATCAAATTCTGCAAGCATCAACGCCCATCTACTCACCCGGCATGAGGCCACCCGTGGAAGTACCGCATTTTCACCAAACAAATAAGCCAAGGGCTTGTTGTCTGTTCGCAGTATGAACCTCCTTCCATACAAGTACCTTTCGAATTTCTTCACCCCGTTCATGATTGCTAAAGCTTCCCGGTCTATCACTGAGTACTTGGTTTCAGCAGCATTCAACTTGCGCGATGTATAGGCGATTGGGCGTTCTTTCCCGTCTGGAAACCGGTGACACAAAACTGCGCCGACCCCTGTTTGACTGGCATCCGAATATAAAACAAGGGGCAGTTCTGGATTGTAGTGAATCAGAGTGTCTGCCGACGTCAGCACATTCTTCAGCTTTTCCACTTTCTGCTGACGCTCTTCTGTCCAAACCCACTTAACCCCTTTTTTTAACAGCTCATGCAAAACAGCACAGTCTCCTTGTAGGTTTGGCATGAATCGTTGATAATAATTTATGCATCCTAAAAACGCCCTCAATTCTTTGACATTTGTAGGCACGTGTAGATGCTTCATAGCTTTGATTCGTTCTTCTGTTGGGTGGATTCCATTCTTATCAAACCTGTGCCCCAAAAACACCACAGAATCTTGCAACCATTTACATTTCTCAAGCCTCAATTTCATTCCTGCTCTGTTCAGTCTGCCTAACACTGCCTCTATGGTCTTGACATGAGTTGACCTGTCCATCGCTGTTACCATGATATCGTGGAGGTAGCACTTGACCCCCGGCACTCCTTGCAGTATGACGTCCATAGTCCTTTGAAATTTTGCAGGTGCAGAAGCTATGCCAAAGGGCATTCGACGATACCGGAAAAAACCCTTATGCGTTGTGATAACCAAATACTTTTTTGAGTTCTCTTCCACCTCCATTTGCAAGTAAGCGTCTCGCAGGTCAATAACCGAAAATTGCTCTCCCCCTGCTAACTCCGCACACACTTCTTCGAACGTGGGTAGGGGATGCATATTTGTAACAATATGTTTATTTATGGTTACCTTGAAGTCCGCACACAACCTGATCTTACCATTTGGCTTTGGCGCAATTACCAACGGCGATGCCCAATCTATTGACGTTACAGCAGGGTCAATTTGCTCAATTATTCCCTCTGCCAATAGTCTCTCCAGCTCCTGTTCCACTGCTGCTTTCAACGCAAATGGAACAGGCCGTGGCCGAAAAAATTTTGGTTCCGCCCCAGGTTTCATTTTTACTTCCATTTTATGCCCTATCACCGTCCCTGTATTGGTATCAACTAACCGTGGGTACTTTGAAAGTAACTTCTTTATTTCAACTGGTATTCGTTCTATTTCTCTTCTTTCGGGTTGTCCTCCCTCTTTTGTTGCTTGTTTCAATGTACATATCTCCGCCCCTGGCGGCAAGGGAAGGTTGAACTTCAAGGCCCAATTCAATCCAAACAGTGGTGTATCATGTTTGTTTACAACAATGACCGGCAAATCCATCGTCGAATCAAATGCCTCAACGAATACGTAGCCGACACCCAATGTTTCCACTTCCAAATCTGTGTAAGCGCGTAAATTAGGGTAAGGCTCGAGTTGTGGACGTCCTATGTACTTCCATGTTTTCTTACTGATAACGGACTGACATGCCCCGGAATCAAATAACATCCTAAGTGGTTTCTGATTCATCAAGACATTTAACATAACTTTTGAGCCATGTTTTGACACCTGGCGACAACTCAACCCTGATTCCCCGACAGAGTCTGACTCCGTTGCTGAACCATCTGATTGAGCCTCCTGTAGACGGTTGGCACACCGAAGCCCCTTTGCGTCTCGTTTATTGGTTGACTTGATGACAGCTCTTCCGTTTGTGACACAAACTAGTGCAAGGTGATCTTTTTGCCGACAGAGGAAACATTCCTTCCCTAGCGCCCTGCACTCCTCCTTTGCGGCATGTTTGTTTCGTCCACAAGCCATACAATTCTGGCCCACAACCAGTACTAAAGGTTTTCTCCCCCTACCCTCATGATTTGAAACCGTACACAAGCGGTTAGGGTGTCTCTCAGCCGTCATTTTCACCAACTGTAACTGAGCTTCTAAACTCTGCTCCAACTTCAGTGCCAACGTCTCTACCTCTTTCAATGTATGAGCGTTCCCCGGAAAAGTCTTTAACAAATCGTATTGCCACGATGACTTGTTGATCCCTACAATAATCTGATCACGTACTCTTTCAGCTAACGAGGAACCAAAGGCACACCGGCCAGCTAACGCCTTCAAATCGCTTATAAAATGTTTCACCTTCTCGTTATCGCCTCGTTTCCTAAGTGAAAACTGTACTCTATCTGTCGTAATACTTCTAACATCACAATAAAAATTATCTAACACCTCCATCAACTCCGCGTATTGACAGTCACCTACTCGACGAGGTCTAAAATGATCAACCAGCATTTTAAAAACCTGCGACCCAATCTTGGTAAGCAAAGCCATTCTCCTTTTCTCTTCGTCCTCAACTCCAGCCGACTTCACTTCCAGCTCAAAATACTGGCGATAATACTCCCAATCTTCTTTCTGGGGATCGAATTGCCGAATCTGCAACTTGAGTTGGGTGTGACCTTCTCCGTCTCCTCCAGCTCGTGTTGGAGACTCATTCCTCCTGTTTCGTGGTGACTTTTTTTTTTGCGCACTTTTTATCCAACGTCGCCACTTGTAATAACGTGGAATATACTTGGTGAGCAATAGAATGAATCTATTTTTATAATCTTGTTTTCAACATAAGTTGTGAGTTGCTAGCCAGGTGATTCCATGAGGTTGGGTGCCAACATTTTCATCTTCCCGGTAAACTACAGTCTAGAAATTTTAACCGTGAGTCGGGGATAGACCACATTGCAATATTCACTCGGTTTCTCATCTGTAAAATTGTTTAAATAATACCTTTTTGTAATAATACAAATTAAATTTTGATGATGAGCTATTGACTTGAAATTTTAAAAATAGTTCAGAACCGGATCACAATGCAATATTCACTCGGTTTCTTGTCTGTAAAATTGTTTAAATAATACCTATTTGTTTAAACAAATTAAATTTTGATGATGAGCTAGATACTTGAAATTTTAAATATAGGTCAGAAATGGATGACGTTTCAATATTCACTTGGTTTGTATGACATGGTATGAGTATGGTATAGTATATTATTGTATGTATGATTTGGTATAGTACGGTATGGTATGATAGGAAAGAAATTCGTATGGTATGGTATGAGTACGGTGAGAATATGGTATGGTGCCGATTTGCAACACAGTCTGGTATAGACAGAAGGGTGATCTGCACAAGGAAGACAATAAACCGTTGTGTCAAGAATTTGCAGAGTTTTTTTGTGTTTTCGACCTTAAGTCACTAAAATGGCCATAAGTCCCTCATTTTTCAGTCAAAATTAACATGTGATTATACCGTTGGAAGGAACATTAAATTGCCTATCTCCCTAGTGCTAAATGAAACTTTTTAAAGAAGATTCAGATTCAGCCCGAATAGGAAAGTCTCGAATATTTCGGGAATGTATAGTTTTTTCACTCTTGCTAGTTACTTTCATGCTCGTACTGCAACCTCAAAAGTTGAGCTTTCCAACGAACACGCATGTGATGTTTATTGGGGATTTTAATGTCTGCGCCCTTGAGGACACATCCAAGTTCAGTCGGTTGGTCGGCGTATTTAGTACTTTCAGTTTTTTCCTCCAGAATGACAAGCCTACCCGATTGCGGAGGTGCATTGACAATATTTTCATAAATTATCTTCCTGCACAGTCATCCACCCTGGTTATAGAGGATGTTTTCTTTTCTGAACATAAGGCCCTTTTCGGTTTATATGATTTTGATCTTCGAACTGAGTCATCCTCTGATAGTAAACTCACGATCCGCCCAATTACACGCAAAAAACTCGAAATTTTTGAGTATCATCTTTTCATGACTGATTGGGGTTTTGTTTTTTACCCTCTCATTGATGTTGATATCCGTTGGACTGGTTTTGTTGAGCTGATCTCGAACCTGGCCTCTTCGGTTTTTCCAAATAAAATTGTTAAGAAACATTATACGAATAGAACCAAGTCTAAGGGTTGGTTTAATGTTGAACTCAGGGCTATGAGGGACCGACTGAGTTCTCTGTACGTCGATTGTAAAATGTCTGATGAACCCTTAGTGAAAAAGAATTTTCAGCAGCTAAAATCGGAATATAGGATTAAAATCAAACGAGCTAAGGAGATTGATCGCGAGAAGCATATTTTTGCATCTGGAAACCCTGTGAAAGCCATGTGGGATGCAATTAACGAAAACAGGAAAGGTGAAAAAGGGACAAAGTCTGCTTCCGACAAGAGTTCTGCCGATGCTTTCAACTCTTTTTTTGTAAATGTTCCTGTACACATTGTAAGCAAACTTAAAGTAAGTACTAACGACCGACCCTCTGGCTTTTCATATCCAGCCTCCAGCTACGAAATTCAAATTTGCCAATGTTGAACCACACAACGTCATGAAGATTATCTCGAGTCTGAAAAAATCAAATGGCTTCGATGCTTATGGGATATCAACCAGTATGCTGAAGCAGGGGGCACTGGCTTTGGTTTTCCCTCTCACCCATCTTATTAACGAATCGATCGACGTCGGGAAATGTCCGTCGGTACTTAAGGTTGCAGAGGTGGTTCCCTTATTCAAGGGTGGTGAACGTGATTTAGCCTCTAATCACAGGCCCATATCTAAACTCCCTGCTTTATCAAAAGTGTTTGAAAAATCCCAGATGTTTGATATAAATGAATTTTTTGAGAAAAACAAGCTTTTTAGTGTTTCGCAGTTTGGTTTTCGCCTTGGTAGATCCACCTTCGACGCCATTCAAAAATTAACTGATTTTGTGGCAACTGCATTCGAGGCTGGTGAATACTCTTCTGCAACTTTTGTGGATGTCGCAAAGTGTTTCGATTGTATCTCCCATCCACTTCTTTTGGAAAAGCTCCGTAAATATAATTTTTCTGACATTGCGATTTCTATGGTTGATAGCTACATCTCTGGTAGAACGCAGGCTGTACGACACAACAATGAGTTGTCACGCTCCTTGCATGTTGAGTTTGGCGTACCACAGGGATCCGTTTTGGGACCAATATTGTTCCTCACTTTCATAAATGATTTGCCACTGTGTCTAGAAATGCAGTCAATTCTTTTTGCTGACGACACCTCACTAATTTTAAAAAGTCCATCGCTCTCAACGCTGTGTGACTGTGTGACTCTGAAGTGGCTGCCTTCAGTGCGGTTACCGACTGGTTTACAATGAACAGGCTTTCGGTAAATGCCGAAAAAACCAGGGTCATGAAGTTTGGTATGAGGGATTTGTCTACTCTCGACATGAATCCAGAAGACATCAAATTTCTTGGTGTCGTTCTTGACCCAAAGCTCGGCTGGGGGCCTCACTGTGCGCACCTCCGGAAGTGTCTCAATAGCTACACCTTCTGTTTGAGGCGCCTGTCCGAGAGGCTATCAAGGCCGGCCGTTCTGGCGGCTTTTCATGCCTGCTTTCAGAGTAGAGCTCTTTATGCCATCCTTAGTTGGGGGCATTCTGCTGCCTCCTCCACGATTTTTTCTTGCCAAAGAAAGGCTGTGCGAGTCGTCGCTGGTATGCGTTACCAGGAGGATTGCAGATCTGCATATAAAGAATTAGAAATTTTAACGGTCCCTGCTGCTTACATCCTGGAAAGCCTGTGCTACATAATGAGAAATAGGGAGTCTTTCCACACTCCTGTTCACGGTTATTCAACTCGCAATAAGAAAAATCTCTGTCTTCTGTTCCATCGACTGGCTGCTACTCGTAATGGTGCCACCTGGTGGGGAATTAAATTCTTTAATGCCCTCCCCACAAATATACGAAATGCTCCCCTTGGTACTTTTAGGGCCCAAATGATCAGGTACCTCACCAGATTGGCTCCATATGATTTTGAGGAGTTCCTGACGAAAATTAACTCTATTATTGTATTTTAGTTTTATCGACACTTTTTGTTCCTTTTGTACCTGTTTTGACTGTATTTTATTGTTGCTCACAATTTTAATTTACCGTTGCTATTTTTGTAAGATTTTTGACGTTGCTTATGTACTACGTGCGATCCTAGCAAATAAAAATATATTGATTGATTGATTGATTGATTGGTATGATCAAAACATTGTTTACAGTGAACCCATGGTGTAAAATCCTCGTTCCCGTGCCAAAAACCGTGGATCTTTCAGTGAAATTTTTCGCGAAAATCGAACTTTTTATCGTAAAATGAGTTAGGCAGCAATCTTTCTCTCGCTGAGTCAAATGATGACACAAGACTTCTCGAATAACTGATATCTTGTCCAATTTACTTTTCGACAATTGTCTTAATTTCTGTTGATTTGTATGGTAATTTTGTTAGACCAGGTAGGCCAAGCTAAACATTACTATCGTTGGCAATTAGGTCAAAGAAGTGTGTTTTTAACTTCCATCCCCCTCCCCCCATCGATTGAACAAACCAGCCTGCTCATAATAACACTAGGTTCCGAACATCATTAATTGATCAGTTCGTGACCTGTCTACAATCCACTTGTAACATGGCAATTAGTTCGACTCAAGAATATGCCGATATGCTGCTGGTTTATGGTTTCACAAACCAAAACGCGGCGGTTCCCACCCAGCAAAAACGTGTTTTCAAGGGTATGCAACCGGCTGACTGTGCTGTTCATGTTCTGTGTTCATTAAAAAAGAGGATATGTAATTTCTGTCAACGGATTTCAAGTAAAAAGTGTCGAATCCTCCCTTCAATAATTCCATCTTCCATGTACTTGAAAGGCTTATCCCAATCTCAGCTAATGAGATAACGTCTGTTATTGATATCTTTCGGTTTTATGAACTGCTATTTTGTTTTTGGTATCCTACTATTAATAAGGAGTTAAGCTTTCATTTTATTTTTTTAACACACTACATTGACATGGTTACTACATGATAGTAATGTTTAGCTTGGCCTACCTGGTCTAACAAAATTACCATACAAATCAACAGAAGTTAAGACAATTTGCGAAAAGTAAATGGGGCAAGATCTCAGTGACTGCTTATTCGAGAAGTCTTGTGTCATCATTTGACTCAGCGAGACAACGATTGCGTACAAGATTGCTGCCTAACTCATTTTACGGTAAAAATGTCGATTTTCGCGAAATATTTTACTTTTCGATTTCTACTGAAAGATCTGATTTTTGGCACGGGCACGAGGATTTTACAGCATGGGTCCACTGTAAACATTGTTTTGATCATAACGTTGGAAAGCTGAGCTTTTGGGCCAACTTTTGGGGTTACAGTATGAAATGAACCGGCTTTCAAACGTTTGAAGCAACTGTAAATTTCCGAAATTTGCAAGACTTACTTATTCGGGCTCATTTTTGGTTTATTATCTTCGATAATGAACCATTGGAATCGCCCAAAGAAAACATTTTTTTAACCCCCCCTCAAAATTTGTTGGTTTACGTTTCAAGATACGTAGATTCAGAAAATCGAATAAAAAAAAATCCGTCCGTCCGCCGTACGCCGTCCGCCGTACGCCGTCCGCCGTACGCCGTCCGCCGTACGCCGTCCGCGCCACTTTGCCCAGTTAGCGTTGAGTTAAAATTACGAAATTTTTTTTATGGATTTCGACCAACCCCACAATGGTCCTCGAAACTTTTCATAACCCTAGGTCAAGGGGAAGGGGTTCAAAACGAATTTTGAAAATTTGAAAATCTCATATCTCGAAAAATTCATATAGAACGGTATGTTTTTTATTTCATATTTAGATAGAGTTTGTTCCGTAGAATTTTTTAAGACCATCCGCAGCTGTGTACGACCAGCCGTTCGTTCACAATGACGGCTCAAAGATTGTGCCTCACATCACGATCGTGAATCAAATTGTTGAAATACAGGTCCATTTTCATACTAACAAGCTCTTTGGAACATCATATGGCTTAATAGATGTCGAGTTTGTTGTTCTGAGGTGCGTTTCGTGCTACGGAAATGAAGGTAATTTCGAATGTTTGTTGGTAGGTAGGTACTTCTTTTATAGAAAAATTATTACCGACGTAGTATTAAAACCCCCAGAATTATATCGTATTAATTAATCATAATTGATAATAATTATTATTATTAATAAATACGAATTATTAATACCTAACAATAAATTATAATAATTTTCATTAGGTACTTGATAAAATTGTTAATAATTAGTGATAATTGATAATAATAATTAATCTAGCATTTAGGATCTAGACATTTAGACCTAGTGATCTAGACAGAAGGGTGATCTGTACAAAGAAGATAATGAACCGTTGTGTCAAGAATTTGCAGAGTTTTCCATATCTGAATCTTCTTCAAAAAGTTTCATTTAGCACTTGGGAGATAGGGAGTTTAACGCTATTTCCAAAGGTACAATAGTATAATATAATTATTCTATAATATAATTATTATCCAAAGGTATAATATAATAATTATTATTATATTATAATAATAATTTGAATTTTGACTGAAAAATGAGGGTAAACCTTTTAGATAGAAAAGAACATAAGTAAGGCTTTATTCAGTTCGAATTACACGGATGAAATAAAATGAGAATTTAGAGAAAAGTAACAATCATATGGATAATCAGCCAATATCAAATGATAATGAGTGGAGGCGTTAATATTGTACCACATTCTCCCCCACTTCATTTTAGAACGTAGTCCAGGTACTTCTTGGGGGCCTTCCGCTCTCTCTGCGAGCGGCGTAAGGGGGCGGAGTCTGGGAGTAGCGAATCTGGGGTAGGACCAACGTTGGGGGTTTTTGGATGATCTGGTGGTGAGTCCTCTGCTTGTGGAGCATTGTCGAAGCTGACAGATTCTTCGGGGTCTCTTGGAGTTTCCGCTTCCAATGCTTCGCCGCTTCCTTCCCCACTGGTAGAATCCAGTAGTTTGACGTCCCCTCTTGGAGCCAGATGTCGGAGAGATGTTGTGGTTTCTCGACCGTCCAATGTCCTTACGACCGCATACTGGGGGTTCGCATGTAGAAGTTCCACCTCTTCAACTAGTGGGTCATACTTGGACCGTATCACATGCTTTTTCATGAGGAGCTTTGATCCGGGGGTTGTAAGCCAAGATGGTAGTGACGTCCCATTACTCGTTCTTCTCGGGTGATTAAACATTCTAGAATGAGGTGTCTCATTAGTAGAAATGCAAAGGAGTGAACGAATAGAATGGAGTGCTTCAGGGATGACGGATTCCCATTGATTGTTCTCTAGCCCATGGCTCTTGAGAGCAAGGCTTATAGCTCTCCAGATAGTGCCATTTGCTCGTTCCACCTGCCCATTACCTCTCGGATTATAGGGTGTTGAACTGCTAGTGGCCACCCCTTTTGAATGAAAATAATTTTTAAACTCAGCCGAAAAGAAAGCGGGTCCTCGATCGGAATGGACGTACGCTGGTAAGCCAAAACATGAGAAGAGGTCATTCAATTTTTGGATGACAGTTGCAGAACTGAGGTCTGAACATGGGTATACAAATGGAAATCTGGAATATTCATCTATAATCGTGAGAAAATATCGATTCTTTGTGGAGGAAGGCACAGGTCCTTTAAAATCGATACTAATCCGTTCAAATGGAGCGGTGGCCTTTATTAAACTATTGTCATTCGGCTTATAGAAACGTGGCTTGATTTCCGCACAAATCGGGCATTTTGAGGTAATGTTTCTTATCTCATCAATTGTGTATGGGAGATTATACGACTTTACCCAATGGGCCATTCGAGCCACTCCGGGATGACAAAGGTTTGTGTGTAGGCTGAAGAGCTTGTTCGAGTCAAAGGCACAGGAAATTCTTGAGAGGGCGTCTGCAGCCGTATTAGCCTTGCCAGGACGGTAAACGATGTCATACCGATATGGAGCAAGCTCGAGGCGCCAGCGAAGTACTTTTTCATTTTTGATTTTGCTAGAGTGATTAAAATCAAACATGAACGAAACAGATTTTTGGTCCGTTATCAGCTTGAAATGACGGCCTAAGAGGAAGTGACGCCATTTCCGAAGGGCCTCAACTATAGCGAGAGCTTCTTTTTCTACTGCAGAGTAATGTTTTTCGGAAGTTGAGAGTGTTTTAGAGAAAAATGCTACAGGCCTATCCAATTGAGACAGGATGGCTGAGATTGCGACATCCGAGGCGTCGGTTTCTACCACGAATGGAATCGATGGATCAACCGTCGGTAAAAATGATTTAGAGATATCAATTTTCAACTGATTAAATTCCTTTGTAGCGTCTGAAGTAAGAGGAAATCGTTGTGAGGTTTGTAGGTTTCGGATCTTGTCAGAAAAGTGTGGGATCCACTTGGAATAGTGTGCAAACATACCCATTGCACGTTTGAGAGAGGCGGCATTTTCAGGCACAGGCATGTTCAGAAGAGGTTTGAGTCGATTAGAATCAGGCCTTATGGATTTGTTTTCAATTTTGTATCCTAGAAGAGTTATGCTAGGAATAGAAAATTTACTCTTTTCATTATTAATTGTTAAATTGTACTTTTTAACTGCATTCATGAAATTTTCCAGATTACGATCATGTTCCATTTGATTACGACCTCCTATGGTAATATCGTCGAGGTAGGCATAGGTATCTCGAAGCCCCTCTCGATCAATAATGCTATCTATTACCCGTTGGAAGCAAGACACACCATTGGTAACTCCAAACGGTATACGACAAAATTGATAGAGTCGACCAGCCCCTTCGAAGGCAGTATATGGTTTATCATCATCTCTCAGAGGGACTTGATGGTAAGCACTCCGGAGGTCGATGGTGCTAAAAATGGAATATTTTGACACGTTAGCAATTATAGTCTCTATGTCTGGAAGTGGGTACGCATCAAGTAATGTGTAACGATTGATGGTTTGAGAATAATCAATCACCATTCTTCTTTTATGATTTTCATTAGAAACAACGAATGCTTGTGCCCTCCAAGGTGATCTACTTTCCTCAATAATACCATCTGCTAACATTCTCTGAACCTCTTCCTTTATGAAATGGAAGTCTGAAGGGGCATGTCTGCGAGACCGGATGGCAATTGGTTTCACATTTCCATTTAGACAGTGGAATAGAGGAGGAGGGTCGATTTTGGCATGAGCAAGGGCACAAATATTGAGGGGTGGCATGGGACCCCCAAAATTCAATGAAATTTGACTGTGCTTCTTCAGGAATTCGTGACCAATAATTACATCAGAGCACAAGTCATTCAAAACAGAGAACCTGACATCATCATAGGACTGGTTCATCATCCTAACGGTTACCATACAATAGCCTGTAATAGTCGAAGTATGAGCAGTTGAAGCCATGGAAACAGACGATTGTTGGGGAATGAACTTGAGAGAAAACTTTGAAACGAATGCCGCGTCAATGAAATTCTCTGAGCTGCCAGTGTCAATGAGCGCCTTGGCTGGGAACTGGTTGATAGCTACTGGAACCATAGCTTTCTGTAAAGTGCTGATAGAAGCGGAAATACTTGATAACTGAAAAGACGCAGCAGCTCCAGCTCGGTCCAAAGGTTGCTTCTTGGACCTACACACCTTTTGATAATGCCCACGTTTCATACACGACATACAGGTCGCATCTCTGGCAGGGCAGATTGAGCGAGAATGTCTAGGACCCCCACAAAAATAGCACTTTTGGTTTGATGCTACAGCTGCCACCTGGGGGTCAGGAATCGACGAGGGTACAGGGTTTGGATCAGAAGTAGAAGCAGAGATGAGATCTTGAGAGTCGGGGAATGAATAGCTAGCTGATTGCGTATGAGCAGCTTCTAAGGAACGTGCGGCATTCACAGCTGCTTCTAAGGTCAATGTTGTATTCTCAAGAAGTCGTTGACGAATACTAGTAGCTTGAATTCCGCTGATAAAGGCATCCCTAATACTAAGTTTCCTATGATCTTCGGCGGTGACGTCTGTGAAACCGCAATCTTTGCTGAGAATCTGGAGAACCTGTAAATATTGATCTATAGACTCCCCCGCTTGTTGTCTACGATTGGCGAGTTTGAAACGAGCATAGATCTCACTCTTCGGTTTTATGTATAAGGCATCAAGAATTAATTTCGCTTCGGTATATAAATCGCACTCAGACACATACTCAAATACCTCATGCGAGACGTGGTTCATCAGTAGGTGAAGCTTCGTGTCTTCGTCTAGGAGCTTAGTCCGGTCGTCTTTGTCTGGAGTGATTTTGAGAAGAAAGTTTTCGAATGTCTTGATCCAGTGAGACCATGCTTTTGCAGAGCCCGGCGAGTTTGGATCTGTTTCGAACCTATCTGGTTTGAGATAGCGCTCCATATTCGAACTGAATAAATTGTTATAAAGTAAACCTTTTAGATAGAAAAGAACATAAGTAAGGCTTTATTCAGTTCGAATTACACGGATGAAATAAAATGAGAATTTAGAGAAAAGTAACAATCATATGGATAATCAGCCAATATCAAATGATAATGAGTGGAGGCGTTAATATTGTACCACAAGGGACTTATGGCAATTTTAGTGACTCAAAAAGTCGGATTTCAACCGGTTTAAAAAAAAATTGTATAGGACACTTTTCATCAGAAATTAGTTGTAGAATCGATCCCTGGCCGGTGGTACGACCTTAACGCTTACACCCTGTATAATATATACATTATTATTTATAATGATGTCACACATTGATGCAAAAAAAAGCAAGATAAGGGATGCCAAGGAACCTAATACCTCAAATCAACCTAGCTTTTAGCGAGTATAGGAGAAAAGTAAAACTTGTAAGAACTAGGATCAATCAAAAATTCCGGTCCCTACACACATGTTGTCTCTTAGCCATTGATATACCAACTAAGTATAATAATTATACTATACTATACCTACTAAGTATAATAATTATACCTACTATACTATACCTACTAAGTATAATATTATACTATACTATACCTACTAAGTATAATAATTATTGTGGCTTCAATATATCTAACTCGCATTCATGAATTCATACAACACAATCCAGTTACAATCGTACCATATAGAAAAATCGTTGCCGGTTGCTTGAGTATTATTTACCTATGCATTGCAGTAACGATCCTACCAAATCACTGATTTCGTGTTTTTACAGATAAATAAGTTGGTACTTTGGCAACGTTCCTTTCCCTCGCTGTAACCATTAGGTTACACCCCAAACTAATTAGTCTAGTTCCCACACTCACAAGTTCGTATACAAACTGTACCTTTCTGTCTGATTTTCCTACACATGCTCGGTCGAACTCCCGGAAGATGAGGGAGATCCGCTTCCTGTTTGCAGTCCGTTATTGGAACAGTCGAATTGTCGAAAGGGTCGGCGCATTTCGGGTCCGAGTCTGACCGACACACCCAGCATTTGAGAGCCAAACCTGACATCAGAAGGAAATCAAAAGGAATATTGAAACCATTCTCTGGACAAAAACACGAACGCTGACATTAGAAATGGTGGAATTATCCAAAATAAACTCACTTGGAGCGACCACGCAGAGGAAAAACAGCACCACCGTTGACTGCATTCTCAAGTTGTTTGGTGGAAATTCTGATATTCGCACAAGTCGTCAGAGCTCAAACATACAATTCACTTGAAACTGAAAATTTATCGGATTCTACGAGTTATGACTACACACTAGGTAAAATCTGAACCGTACAAATAACTCGAATGATAGAAACAAGCAACAATTCAATCAACAAGTTCGGTTTACAACAAAACCAAGAATCTAATTGAAAGGCTAGAGGTGGGTCGCATAACCTGAAACTGTTATGAATAACCGGTTATTTTAAAATAACCGTTATAACCGTTATTCAATTGATAAAATAACGGTTATAAAACCACCTAAAATTTTGTTTCGCTCCTATATTGCGGCTATTCTGGCCTCACAATCACAATAAATTGTCACTCCCATACTGTCGACAGCTGATGAAGAAACATCAGTGATCCTTCATCATGTTCGTCTTTTGTTCAAACGTTCGTATTTGTAAGCGAAAATCGAAACGTTATCGCCTCAGCGCATCGGTTACAATGTAACCGTTACATAACAGTGGTTATTCTGTTATTCGAAGTTTTCTCAGTTATTTTACAGGTTACGTTTTGGTTTATTATCTTCGATAATGAACCATTGGAATCGCCCAAAGAAAAAATTTTTTTAACCCCCCCTCAAAATTTGTTGGTTTACGTTTCAAGATACGTAGATTCAGAAAATCGAATAAAAAAAAATCCGTCCGTCCGCCGTACGCCGTACGCCGTACGCCGTACGCCGTACGCCGTACGCCGTACGCCGTCCGCGCCACTTTGCCCAGTTAGCGTTGAGTTAAAATTACGAAATTTTTTTTATGGGTTTCGACCAACCCCACAATGGTCCTCGAAACTTTTCATAACCCTAGGTCAAGGGGAAGGGGTTCAAAACGAATTTTGAAATTTTGAAAATTTCATATCTCGAAAAATTCATATAGAACGGTATGTTTTTTATTTCATATTTAGATAGAGTTTGTTCCGTAGAATTTTTTAAGACCATCCGCAGCTTTGTACGACCAGGCGTTCGTTCACAATGACGGCTCAAAGATTGTGCCTCACTACAGGATCGTGAATCAAACTGTTGAAATACAGGTCCATTTTCATACTAACAAGCTCTTTGGAACATGTGATGTCGAGTTTGTTGTTCTGAGGTGCGTTTCGTGCTACGGAAATGAAGGTAATTTCGAATGTTTGTTGGTAGGTACTTCTTTTATAGAATAATAATTATTATTACCGACGTAGTATTAAAAACCCCAGAATTATATCGTATTAATTAATCATAATAATTATTAATAATAAATACAAATGATTAATACCTAACAATAAATTATAATCATTTTCACTAGGTACTTGATAAAATTAATTATAATTAGTGATAATTCATAATAATAATTATTCTAACATTTAGGATCTAGACATTTAGACCTAATGATCTAAACAGAAGGGTGATCTATACAAAGAAGATAATGAACCGTTGTGTCAAGAATTTGCAGAGTTTTTTCGGTTATGGAATAACCGAAAAAAACGTGACCTGTAAAATAACGCATGCGTTATATTATAACGCATAACTGTTGAGGCTCGTTTTTCTGGCTGTAGCTGTACTCAGGTAAGGTTCTCGATTTCTTTTCGGTTATTCTATTTCATTAATATTTTTATGGGAGCTCCAATTTCCCCCGTCCTGGCAGACTTATGTCTGGACCACTTTTGGTTTATTATCTTCGATAATGAACCATTGGAATCGCCCAAAGAAAAAAAAATGTTAACCCCCCCTCAAAATTTGTTGGTTTACGTTTCAAGATACGTAGATTCAGAAAATCGAATAAAAAAAAAAATCCGTCCGTACGTCGTACGCCGTCCGCCGTACGCCGTCCGCGCCACTTTGCCCAGTTAGCGTTGAGTTAAAATTACGAAATTTTTTTTAGGGGTTTCGACCAACCCCACAATGGTCCTCGAAACTTTTCATAACCCTAGGTCAAGGGGAAGGGGTTCAAAACGAATTTTGAAATTTTGAAAATTTCATATCTCGAAAAATTCATATGGAATGGTATGTTTTTTATTTGATATTTAGATAGAGTTTGTTCCGTAGAATTTTTTAAGACCATCCGCAGCTTTCTTCACCTTGGAGGAGTATCGGTTTGCCCACATAGAGAATCCCACATTAAATTGCACGAAGGATAGCGTTTAAAAGATTTTAGGGGTTAAAGAATAGGATGGTGTAAACATCAATTCCAAAGTTGACCGGTCTTCATTTTTATAGAATGGCTTGTAGAAATTATTGTATCTAGTGCAACTTAGCATTGAACAAAAGACAATATCTAGTGCAACTTAGCATTGAACAAAAGACAATATCTAGTGCAACTTAGCATTGAACAAAAGACAATATCTAGTGCAACTTAGCATTGAACAAAAGACAATATATTTATATCGTACAATCTCGTATTTATACAATCTAATTATCGGGTAGAAATGATATTTTATCCTCTAGGTTTTCTTCACGAATCACTGCGATAATATTCGTGTAGGAGACTTTTTAAACTATACATAAATATAATTTTCAAAAAACTCAGTGCGTTATAGATACTCGTAGTTTGTGAAGAGCAGAAGAGGTATAAAAATAATACATCCATAAGCAACAAAGAATTTTTTGACTGGGAATGTTATATCAACAGAAAAAGGAGTAGAGTAAATTACATCGTAAAATGTGGAAGTGCCATGGAGCTAAATTAAAAAAGATTTTTTTACCCCAACATTTTTTTCAAAACAAGAATCGCAGTAGTTAACGTTCAATTTTACTAGCAAAACTGCTATTTATCAAAAGTGGCGTGCTCGGAATAACCTGACAACCGAAAAATAGCGAGAAACGGAAAAAAACTATCATGTAGGAAGTAACTGAAAAACGAAACGATTATTTTTGTAGGTTAGCAGAAAAGAAATAACGGTTATTTTGTAACCGAAAAAAATGGCGAGAAACGGAAAAAAACTATCATGTAGGAAGTAACTGAAAAACGAAACGATTATTTTTGTAGGTTAGCAGAAAAGAAATAACGGTTATTTTGTAACCGAAAAAAATAACGGTTATTTTTTCATAACTAACGTAACGTACCGTTATGGAAAAGTAGCAATAACGCCCACCACTATGAAAGGCCGATCCTACAAGAAGACGTTGGATTCCGGCCGTGCTGTGCCAATACGTCATCGGCTTTGACCGTTTCAACTCGTCTACTGTGACCATTGAACCAGTTACCACCACCATCCAGTCAAGAGTTTTGTATGAGAAATTTTCTCTTACCCCAATCATCCCACCACATACCTCACTCCATGTCTCTACCCTCCATTATCCCTCACTTTGTTAAACCTTTAGGGCCGTCAGGCCGGTATTGTATAAGCGCCAATCATCCTGTACAAACAAACTTTGTATGCATATTTCCACCAATTCTTGATTCTTGATTCTTGATCTGGTTTAAATTAGGATATCTGGCTGTCACTCAGAAGGCCCGGGTTCGATTCCGGCATGGAAATATTTTTTTTAATAAGAGTATGTTTTTTACACCAAATTTAACCCCAGGTGGGTTGATCTATATGTCCAACTAATCTATATGGTACTAATCAGTTGTTTGAGGGATGTTTTTATTCCGCAACCCCGTCCACTTGATCTACATGTCCAACTAATCTATATGGTACTAATCAGTTGTTTGGGGGATGTTTTTATTCCGCAACCCCGTCCACTTGATCTACATGTCCAACTAATCTATATGGTACTAATCAGTTGTTTGGGGGATGTTTTTATTCCGCAACCCCGTCACTTGATCTACATGTCCAACTAATCTATATGGTACTAATCAGTTGTTTGGGGGATGTTTTTATTCCGCAACCCCGTCCACTTGATCTACATGTCCAACTAATCTATATGGTACTAATCAGTTGTTTCAATAAAAAGTCAGTCTCCCGAATGATTGATCGTCATGGCGCATTTTAGGTTGAATTACACGGTTTGAAACGAACCGCGAAGAAAGGAGTTGGTCCAAGTTGACCTCCAGGTCACGAGGTAGCGCTAGTGGAGCGGCACAGCACGGCCGGAATCCAACGTCTTCTGATCCTACACGCAACTTAAGCGGCCCACTCACGATCCTGCAGCAGGAAGTGGGGGGAACCGAAAATTTCCCCCTCTTCGGACACGGGCCTGTGTGTGGTGGCCTTCCTGCCGCAGGTGTCCTGCAGAGCTTGTCGGATGGGATTCCCATCCGACCAACCTGCGGTCTGGCTTCCCCCACCCTGTCAACCTGCAAGGTCCGACCGTGTGTGGGGCTGCAGGACGACATTAGAGTGTTGTTATCACCAGCCATGACAGAAATCGGTTATCATCCGCCATGATAGAAAAATTATCATTTGAATTTCGGCGGGAAAGTGCCGGTTCGGGCTGGGGGAGAGCGAAGAGGGGGACCTCGTAGCACTCCCCACTTCCTGCAGCAGGATCGTGTGTGAAGAGCGTAGGAGAGCGAAGAGGGGGACTTCGTTGCACTCCCCACTTCCTGCAGCAGGATCGTGAGTGGGCCGCTTTACGATGCATAGAATCAGCTGCACTAGCTCTCCTAGCGGCGAAACCCCTACTGCTTTACAACAGATTCCTTCTGCAACCACGTTGGCCTGAATTCTAAACTAAAACAAAAACAACGACGATTCAATAATATGTATATTATAGAACTTGCACGCCTGGAGCTCGTACGAATACTCATTTAACAGGTGAATAGACGAATTGGGGTGATTCGATTTTAAAGTTGGCGGCTCCGAGAACTGATAATCGATACTAGAGTGATATATCGATAGTGAATTGAACCGCGCCCTTCTACACCGCGTCACGGCGTCCGTAGGGTTGAGGATCTTCTGATATATGATATCGATAACGATATTCAACATCGATATCGATACAGCGATATTATCGCCACAAAATATCGATATCTGCAATATCAAATGATATAATATATATATATAAATTATTACTACATCATTTGCGATATACAATATTATTGCGAAATTTGTATGATTTCTGTATGAAATTTATTATAAATCATACAAATTTGCGATATACAATATTATTGCGAAATTTGTATGAAATTTATTATAATTTATTATTATTATTATAATTATTATTATTAATTATTATTATAATTTCGCAATAATATTGTATATCTCAAATGATGTAATATTTTATATATATAAGTTACCACAGTCAATCCTCGACAAGACAAAGGACCTCATTCATCCACACCGGATGCGATAACGCCGCCACTTGAAGTCGCTGCGGATTCAGCAGAATCCACATCACAGACTAGGGATGGGCAAAACGGTTATTTTCGAGAAACGTAAAATAACGTTCGTTATCATGGAAGAAAGAAATCCTTCTTCCATGGCCTCACACATCGTCGGGTCCCACTATCCGCAGCGTTTCTGACCCTCGAAAACATCGAAGTATGCCAATAAGAGAGCCGTCTACATTGAACCAACCATGATACATTATGTTGCTACAATCTGTATACTAAAATCTTCATTTACTGGTATATAAAAGAAGTACCTACTCATCTTCCTGTATATTTTGAAATTTATACTTTCTTCACCCTATCACCAAAGCTTGAAAAAGATAGGTAGTATTGCAATCGGCTTGAAAACCAAATTTCGAAATGACTTCCGAAAAATTCCTTTATCAACATATAAACCCGTTTCAGAACATTCTAAACAAATTTCTGTGTGTGTGTATGTGATTATGTATGGAAGTCGTCACGATTGCGGCCGGTAGGAAGAATACATTTTTATAATGTAGGTAGTTTCTTCATAATATTTTAATTATGGTTTATAAAATAGTTTTATCGTAATATTGAGATATACTCAATATTATACAATACACAACATTACTAAACAAGTAAAGTTGTACAATAATATACAAGTATACAGTATTATATGGTACTTAATAAACAACGCCATTCTTTTGCCCGCTGTTCGAATCAACTTGCAAAGGGAAGTGGTTCCCCAACCTCATTGGGATCATCTAATGTGTTGACGTTTCCAAGGAAACGAATGATGACCTTGGTTTACGTGCTTTGATGCCTACCGGCGCGACGCCCGCCCGTTTGTTGCCCCCTTCTCCTTTGCCGCGATTCCTTCATCACCTCCACCCCTTGCCTCTCCTACACCGTAAAATCGCGTTTCGGTCGGTTCTAATTAACCGATTTGAAATCTGAAAATTGTTTTGGACTCAGGACGATGCAGTGCATTGCAGAGCTACCTCAGTTTTTCAAAAAATGGCTTGGAAATGTAAAAAACGATCGCAACTTTCTCAATTTTTGATTATGACTCATTTCAACTAATTTTCGAAAATTCTACGCTCTTTTTACGTCCATAGCCGTTTTCAGATCTAAAATCGGTTCAATAGAACTCGAATTATCACCTATCTAAATTTAGGGTCGATGGTGCAGCCATCTATTGAATTTTCTTACAAGTTTTTTTTGGGCTATTGAGCCTTAATTACAGCCGCCGAGTTCGATCTAGCTGTGGAGGGGTTTGAATATATGCGAACTCGTCGTTCGGCACCATGGGTGAGGAGACGAACATACGGGTTATTCAATTTAAATACTATGCGAGATGAAGACATTGAACTTCTCTTCCGCTTCAAGAGAGCGCAAATACCCTTGCTGCAACGAGGCTTTCAAATACCTGATGAGGTATACGTTGAAGAAGGAAGGTCGGTATGATAAATTATTTATTATTTACGAGTATTTAAATAATGCGCATTCCTTCTAAACACAAACGATTCTTTCTAGATACCGCATTCCCGGAAGCACTGCTCTGTGCATTTTGCTGCGGCGATTGGCGTACCCAAATCGCCTATCTGATTTGGAGGGGCTGTTTGGTTTGAGTGGGAGGACGTTGTCCGCCGTAGCTAGAGAGATGGTTCAGCATATCATGGAAACAAAAGGCCATATTCTGGAGGACTTAGGAACACTGACATGGCTGAACACCCAGCGGCTGGCTTCCTATGCCACTGTACGTAGATACATAAATATAATATACTATAATATAATATTATAGTATAATATAATAATATTATAATATATTATAATATAATTATTTATGTGATACCGGATGTGACTAAGTGGTAGGAAAGTAGGTACTTACGTTTTTTAACGAATATTATATATTATATACACTTTCCTTCTCTCAGGCTATTGGTCAGAAGTCAGGCGCTCTTCGGAATTGCTGGGGGTTTATTGATGGAACCGCTCGGCGAAACTGTAGGCCCACAGTCGACCAAGAAGCGTACTACTCAGGCCATAAGCGGTACCATTGCCTGAAGTACCAGGCAATAGTCACACCAGACGGGATGGTAGTCAGCCTGGATGGCAGCTACCCAGGGAGACGTCACGATGCAGGTACAAACGTGGATAGCTTTATAGTAATAATTTACGTCATCAGTGTTGAAATAAGACGTAGCCTACTACGAAATGGCTTCAGATCACCATCTGTATATTTAAAAAAAAAAAAGTTAAGTAAGTACCCACTAAATCTTTTTTTTTTTAGGAATCTGGAGGGAGTCCGACATCTCCAACCAGCTCAGATCGCTGTGCGTTACAGAAAATGGCACGTATGTGTTATATGGTGACCCTGCCTACCTGATATCGGACTTGCTCATTAGTCCCTTCCCCGCCAATTCGACAGAGCCCAACGCCGCGGTGTTCAATGCAGCCATGTCCAAAGTGCGACAAGCCGTGGAGTGGGGGTTTGGGAAAATTGTTCGGGATTTCGCTTTTGTGGACTTTCACAAGAACCAGAAGATCCTTCTGCAAAATGTCTCCTCTATGTACAAAGTTGCAGCTTTGTTTTCCAACTGCCATACTATTTTGAACGGCAGTCAAATTGGACATTATTTTGGGCTGAACCCACCTTTATTGGAAGAATACTTGAATTAATTTTTTTTAAAATTAAATTTATGTTCCTGAGGACTTTTTTTCGAATTTTCTTTTTAGGAGGTAGCTAACCTGTTTAGTTCTGCTCAGGTAGGTTATATTTAATGGAATCTCAATTCAATTTATCCAAGAAAACAGTACACAATATATAGGTATAACAAACAGTCTAAGTACATAATGATAAAACAATTCAGATGTTTTTACATCTGAAGATGTTTTTACATTATGTACATACAATACAGTTCTATGGATGTAAGTTATTCTGGAGGTGAGAACATCGAAGGTTTTGTACAGGGACCTAGTTGTAGAACGCTTATGGGCATTAGTTGCTATTCTTAGAACTGAATTCATTTTCTACGTTTACTTTATTAAAGTTAGATGCAGAAGTATCCCATACAATAATACCATATGTTAAGATGAGCACAATAGGTACACGAGCACCACGATGTGTACATGAGATAATACTTACAGCATTTTAGCCAACTTGGTAGCATTAGAAAGTAATGCATTGATTTCCTGATTTTCTTAACCAATGCTGCTACATGATCCTTCCACTTGAGATATTTTTATATTATCTAAGTGCACTCCGAGATATATTATTGAACCCAGCCTTTCTATTCCCATGCAACTACATACCGTTCTTACTGCAGCACAGTTTTCCTCGTGCACTTTGAGTGTAGAGACATTAGGAGAAGTCCTGTTTTATTTATTGAGAAGGTAATGTATTTAATTTTCAAAAGGTTCATGGTAATACTTCGGATTAAGTTCAAAATGTTACGATTTGAGAATGAAAAATGACATGAAGCAAGAAGAAAGATTATTTATTATTGTTTTCTTGTTAGCGGTCTAAATTTGAAACAACATACAAGTAAGTCTTATAGCGATTCTGGAAGTCAAAAACACGGTACAAGTTAGTGTTGAAAAGTTGATCCAAGGCCCGCAATCATGGATCAATCTCGGGAGAAAAAGTAATCGACTCACTTCTATTCTTTTTCCCATCCCACGATTAATCCATGGTTGCAGGCCTTAAGAAGTTTTTCTTATTTTTTGGTTTTTTATAATCCATTGGAATCGACCAAAGAAAACAATGTTTCAACCCCCCTACCCTTCAAAATTGGAAAGTTTACGTGTCAAGATACGTAAATTCAGAAGATCTAATGAAAAACTCTGCAAATTCTAAACAAAACGGTTTATTATATTTTTTGTGTAGATCTTTTTTGTGATTACCCTTCTGTGTAGATCACTAAATGGTAATAATGATGATTGATAATTATTATTTCAAGTACGCACATTTTGAATGTACCTACTTATATAATATTATTATCTTCTCGTCAACAACTTTCATTTGAGTCCGTAGATTATAATATCATTATTATGCTATCGTTCTCGGTAATTATTTATATTTTATATTTATTAATTGAGGACGGTTTTTTTTCAATTTTCTGAATCTAAGTATCTTGAAACGTAGGTAAACCCTCACATTTTGAAAATAAACCAACATTAATTTTTTTTTTTTTTTTTACCCGTGAGAATACCCTTGATTGAATAAATTGATTGATTGTGAGTAGCCCCTTACCCAGAGGGTACTCTACGACCTATTCTCATACCTACCTAATATACATACAACATTTCCGTACTTTAAATAAGAATAAGCAATCTACCATTTAGTGATCTAGACAGAAGGGTAATCTGCACAAAGAAGATGAGTATTCATTTTCAATTAAAATTGCGGAATTTACAGCCGTTTAAAATTCGTTCCTATTTCCCGGACACCCTTAACACACAAAACTCTTGCATTTTTCGTTATGGAAAATGACCTACATTTTTGGGAGTCCTGCAGGAATTTCCTAATAGCACCGACTTCATTTAAAATTTGGTCAATTTTTTTGTTCTGTTGTTCGCTCATAAAGCAGAACTTGGCTTCTTCGAGAGAAATTCTTCTTTATTCCAACGCTATCCTCTTCTGATCATTATCCAGCGACATCAACTGGATCTCCTGATCTCTTGCTCTGAACTGTTTCAAATAATCTGAAACCACAGTATTCCCGCGTTTTCTCTTCTGGGGAGCCGACACTAATTTCTTCTTCGACGTATTGCCTTGTTGCTGTTGAGATGGCAGCGTCGATTCGCTAGAAACGGGATGATCCTGAGGCTGCGATTGTTTTTGTTGTTGTTCTGGTTCTGGTTGTTGAGTGACACACTGTTGTTGCGATGCGCGAGCCTCAACATCTGGGTGGTGTACAACCAGAGTGGTTATGTCACAAGAAGTGGTAGGAGTAGGACTACTCATCGTTTCTGTGAATTCCAAAAGATGGTCTGGCACCCTGACGTCCTGTGGGCAGAAGAGGAAGAGGGTGGGAAAGTGTCATGTGAAAATTTGGTACGAGACAAATACATAGCTTAATTTTCTTCGAAAATTCGCTAAAAGCAGAATAATAAACGGAGACTACTGAAAAGGCACTTCACTTACATCTACATTTTCATCAGCCTGTTCAGTAATCATGGCTTGGGCTGCCGCCTGCCGCATCAGTTGTCCTGCGGCTGTTTCTCGCTTAGTTTCTCCATTCGCCTTGGCCACATTCCTGAAGTCTTCTCTGAAGCGTGCCAATTCTTCGAGGAGAACCTCTCTCTCAGTGTACTGTTCTTCAGTGCCGCTTTTCCAGAGAATGGCCTTCTCATCGCGGCAAAATTTGACCAGCAGAGAATCCTTACCGATGGCTGTCGACAGCTTTGAGGCGACGTGTTTCCACGTAGCACCATTACACCTGAACATAATATTAGTTCATCTTCTCCACAATTGTCCGTAAAATACTCTATTTCTACTTGTACATACCTAATTCACTTTCAAACAATTGTAAACATTATTTCATCCTCATCAGTTATTATTATTATTATTAAGTATTATTATTATCATTTTAAGTATTATTATTATCAACTATAAATTATTTTGTTATTTCATCTTATTGTAATTCTTGTTTAGAACAGAACAACACTCAGGTGCCCTTTGGTCATTCTCAAGGAAAGTAGGCAGAGATGGGCGTATTCGTATTCATAAATATGAATATGAATAAAGTAACAAAACGCGGATTTGTAAATATGAAGACACTTATGAATATGAATAAATTCACAGGACGAGAATTTCTGAATATGAATAATGTTATGAATATGAGTAACACGTTATTCACATTTCTATTTATGGATGACGAATCACATGTAAATAACGCGTTATTCATGAATAAACATGTGAATAACACGTTATTCATGAATAAACATGTGAATAACGCGTTATTCATAAATAAAATGTGAATAACGTGTTATTCATATTCATAACTGTATACCTACATAATAATATTCACAAATCCTCGTCCTGTGGATTGATTCATATTTATGAACATGAATACGCCCATATCTGGAAGTAGGTAAACGTAGGTACCAATGATCGTCTTACCTGTAAGGCATCTCCTCCAGGACCTGCTTCAGCAACAGAATATCGTCCGCTGGAAGGAATCGCACAACGGCTCTTTTCTTTTTTGGATTCTGCAACGGCAGAAGGGAGGAATCATTGTACCTTTATCAGTTAAAATAGAATAGAATAGAAAAGTACCTATCCGTCGGTGGCTTGCATAAACAGAACCAAGAACGGTATCCGGAAAAATTTCACTTGTCAGACTGTCTCGTTTTGGGAATTTATGGGTAATCCACCCCCCACCCCCCATCTAACACCCCAAACCCCTTCTTAGCTTATAGATTTTTCAACGCTGAACAATGGTGAAGTCATAATTGCGATATCTCATTCCGTTATGAGATTAGAGCAGACTAACGATGAAGAACATCTCAAGTATCAACCACGTTTCTTCATCTTCAAAGTGCTCCAGTTTTGGAACGTAATAAGATATCGCAATTCTGACTTCACCATCGTGTTCGGCGTAAAAAAAAACTTTAAAATTTGGTGTCACTTGTGTGATTGTACCTTTTTGGGTAATTACCCCCTCCCCATCCAAACTCCCACAACGCTCCTCAGTGAGACAAGTGAGACCTCCTCATCTTGCAGATTATTCAAAGCAGATGGTGAAGACAGAATTACGATATCACATTCGGTTATCAGATTACAACAGACTTGAATTTGAATAGCAAACTTGAACTTTTGATCACAATTCTATCGAGAGTTATCGACCGGAGTGACACATAAATGTGTATACCTACATCTAATTTTTGTTGTCTTCAGTGAGTGGAATCAGGATTGTCTGAAACGGATTTTGGTATGAAAAGCTTTCGAAAATTCGAGTTTTAAAAACTTTGGACCGAGAAAAAATGCGCTAACACCCCCGTTATTTTCCCCGAACGCCAGCTTTAGCTCGCAAGATCTCTACACAAATCTCTACAAGATGCTTAATGCAACACTTACCTAGAGTGGCAAATCCATTTCAAAATCCACAGCAAAATACACACAAAAATGTACCACGGATAGCGTTAGGTCGGTCACGGCAGTCGGCACCAGAACACAGAAAACCCTACTATACTACGTCACAGAAAACCCTACTATACTACGTACAGAAGGGACACTCAGGGTGGGGGGTGGTTTATTCCAGAACGTTTGGAAGGTTTATTAGAGAGAAGGTTATGAATCCACTCGTCGTCGTTTTCGTTGCCGCATTCGTCATACGACTCAGTCGACTCCAATCGGCAGACGAATGCGCATTCGTCACTTATTCGTCACTTGTTCGTTCGTCAGACGAAAGCGTGCGTAACTTTGGTTGCAAGAACTCTCTAATAAACCAAAAAGTGGGGATACGTGGAGGATGGAGGAAAAAAGATTGAAAAAGTCAGATGGATCTACAAGGGATACTACGACCAGCTGATCAAACAAACGTTCGACAATAACAATCTGGAGTCGAGCAAACTGAAGCTATGGGTAGGTGGATCGCCAAAATGTGTATCACCTAGGTATTTTCATCCACGATCCACAGGAATTATTCAAAAATTAATCCATTCAAGTGATCCATTCAAAAAGTTAATCCATTGAGTTTGAGTTTGAGTTTGTTTATTTGTTGCCATTATACCGTAGAGCACATTGCAAAAGTCATAGTACATAAAATATTAATAGAAAAATCAGGTGACACGTCATACACAAAATAATATCATAACAGAAATAAAATAAGATAAAGTCGAAATGTGGTCACACAAAGATAACAGAGAGCACGAGTACTATGTATAAAAAATTCCTCAGCAGACCAGAAAAATTGAAATAATATACTAAAACTACTTGGTAACAATCAATAAAAAAGGCTAAAAACTATCAAATAGAAATTCCTCTCGTGAGTAAAACGCTTTCCTTTTCAAATAGGATGTAATCGTTTTTTTAAAACTACCAAGAGTTTCTTCTCTGAGCATCATCGGTAACTTGTTATAAAATTTAATCGCCCAGTAATTTACCGAGTTCTGACATCTTTTGAGCCTATTATATTTGGTAGCCAGGTCATTCTTACCTCTGGTGTCGTGAACATGGATCTCACTTCTTAACATCCATTTATTTTTATTCTTGTGGACCATAATCAGACATTCTCTTATATATACACTTGGCAGAGTCAGAATACCCAACTATTTGAAACTCTCTCGACAATCATCCCTATACCCCAATCCAGCCAGTATTCGTATAGCTTTCCTCTGGACAGCAAACAAAGCATTCAAAAATTAATCCATTAGGCCCGGTTTCACCACCTCTAGTTAAGGTGATGGTTAAGCCTAACTATCGGTTAGGTGGGTGTAATGTAGCTACTTCCTCCACACAATCACTTCACCATGCCACCTCCTGGCTCTGCTCTCACGTTAACGTGACTGGAAGTTTTCATTCAAATTCTCGAACATGTGATGCTATATTTTCCATTAAACTTTCTACGTAATTTCAAGTTTTCTAATATTATTTCCCCATTGGACACAACAAATTTTGGCGACGAGGTGAAACTAAAACTGTAGTGAATATTCAAGTGACGGTAAACGGCAAGTTAAGTGAGTTTTTTCTACCCCGGATCTGAGAACACGCCAAGTCGGAAGCGCTCTGGAACATTCGATTTCGACGCCAGTCTCTGTCAATCCGGTAAACTCAATCCAATTGTATGATTTACATCTCCTACATTCGATCACGTTCAGCATTCAACTGATCATCACAGTTTGACAAGTTCCAATTTCGATTTAACATTCTATGTACCTATGGGGAGCAACACACCCTTTGTTTGAGCCTCCACAACAGGGACCGCATGCACATCGAGCCTAGTATAATTATAATTTCTTTCAAATATTTATCGTCTCAGGCATAATGGATGCAAATCAGTTTACCAACCTCATTAATGCTTTCAATACTCATCAAGCAAAACTGATAGAGACCCTGTCGGCGACTTTCAGCTCTCGACCGGCTCCTTCTGGGGGCACCCAGGTGTTGCACAATGCATTTTTACCCCCCTTCGAAAATTTCAACTCCTCTAAGGAAAATTTCAAGGTGTATAGGGCCCGATTCGAAAACTATCTTACAATGAAAGGCGTTTTTGCCGACAAGACACTATCCAGCCAGATGCTATTAAATTCTATAGGCTCAAGCCATTATCAACTCATTGCATCGCTTATCGCTCCACGACAGCCTAGCGAACTGTCATACAACGACGTTATAGGACATCTCGAAAAACACTTGTGTCCAAAACGAAATGTCTTAGTTGCCCAGCACCGATTTCTTTCACAGTACCAACAAGAGAGTCAATCAATAGCTGACTATGTAGCTCTACTTCGTCGGGATATCTCCGAATGTGAATTCATTTGCCCCAACGTCAATTGCACATCCAGCATTGCTGATACTTTTCTTCGAGCACAATTTATACGTGGTCTGCGCGACAACTCGATACGGGAACACCTGTTACAATCGGATAAGACGAAATTCGACGAGATTTTTGACAAAGCTCTCGCCCTTGAGGCCTCCAAAATTGACAGTCGCGAACTTTCAAACCGTCAACCGGCGACGTCACCATCGCTTAGTGGGTCCAACGTCAATAAAATTGGTCATAACAGGTCTCGTTCAAATAACCGTTCAAGTGACGAGAATAATTCTACACAATTTCGTAATAAATCTCCCGGTTCTACTCAAAACACTCGCTCTAAGTCAAGGTCTCGCCTTAACTATAGGCAACTCGGACTGGAAAATTCTTGCCTACGTTGTGGTCGACAAAACCACTCTACTAAAGACTGTCGCGTCGATCACTCTAAACTTCGATGTGATTCATGTAGGAAATCCGGACATGTTGCTCGGGTATGCATATCTACGCTTATGAAGTCCAAGACCAATTCAATGAAGAATACCTCTTCACAAAATATTCAATCAGCCAACTATGTTGACATTTCGACATTTCGTGATCTTGATGGTATACATCAGGTTGTGGATATTTTCGAAAAATCTAGTGAGTTTCAGGATTCCACCAAATATTATGTGGATGTTCGAATTGAAGGCCGAGTTCAAAATTTCGAAGTGGATTCGGGCGCTGGTCTCACACTCCTCCCAGTGTCGGATTTTCAAAATCTAAAACTTCCTATGGAGTTAAGGCCCACAGAGGTACAATTCCGATCGTACACTTCTGGAATTTTCAAACCTCTTGGCGTAGCAGAAGTTACTGTAGAATACAATAACCAGAAATCTAGAGAACTGCTGTTTGTAGTACCTACACATTTTTCACCAATCCTAGGTAGGACCTGGATTCGACACCTAGGCATCTGTTTGGAAGAAATTGATCGGAAACATCCAGATTTTCAAGACATTCTGGTTAATTCTATTGATCCTATTCCAGATATTGTCCACCAATTCGCAGATATCTTCGAACCCAAGATAGGATGTACTCCAGGGTTCACCTGCTCTCTCCAGCTTCGACCAAATTCAAAACCGATATTTATCAAAGAGAGGAATGTTCCATATGCTTTACTGGACAAAGTCAACCAGGAATTAGACAACCTCGAACAGTCAGGTATCATTTCAAAAATCGAAACCAGTGATTGGGGTTCACCCCTAGTTATTATTCCAAAACCTGATGGTTCCCTTCGACTATGTGTTGATTATAAAATTGGGGTGAACAAACAGCTAATTTCTGCACGATACCCAATAAGAAGAATCGATGATATACTCAATAATTTGCGTCATTCAAAGTATTTTTGCCACTTAGACCTTTACAAGGCATATCTTCACATTAAAGTTGATGAGGAAAGCCGAGCAATTCAAACAATATCTACGCATAGGGGTACTTACCTTATGAATAGGCTTTCTTTTGGTATAAAAAGCGCACCTAGCGAATTCAATCGCATTTTGGATCAAATTCTGTCAAATCTTGATGGAACAATGTCGTATTACGATGATATAATTATACATGGTTCTACATACGAGGAATGCAAACGTCGACTAATTGCTTGCTTAGAAAGGCTACAAAAATTCGATTTACACCTGAACAGAGCCAAATGTGTTTTCTTTCAAACTCAAGTTCAATATCTTGGCTACTGTGTCAGTCACAATAAAATTTCAAAATGCCCTAAGAAAATAGAAGCTATTGTCAAGATGCCAGTACCTCAAAGTCCTGACGAACTACATCGTTTTCTAGGAATGGTAACCTACTATGCAAGGTTCATTCCTAATTTATCTACAATCACGTATCCACTACGACAGCTAATTCAACGTGACAAAAAATGGGTTTGGTCTAAACCATGTCAAATAGCTTTTGAAAAACTCAAAACTGAAATCCTGAGTGACAGAGTGCTCATACCCTTCGACCCTTCACTTCCAGTATCATTGGCTTGTGATGCTAGCCCAACTGGTATTGCGGGAGTATTGTCACATGTTATTAATGATGAAGAGCGACCAATCGCATTCATTTCAAGGTCGCTAACCAAGGCTGAACAAAATTACTCACAGCTAGACCGTGAGGCTCTAGCTATAATTTTCTCAGTGACAAAATTCTATATGTATCTCTCAGGAAATAAATTTACATTGATTACAGACAATCAGCCACTTACAAGAATCTTCCACCCAGAATCAAAGCTACCTGCATTTACATCTGCCAGACTCCTACGCTATGCCACATTCCTACAAGAGTTTGACTACAAAGTTGTCCATCGGAAAGCTGAGGATCATGTCCATGTAGACTGCCTCTCCAGAGCCACATATTCTAATGCCGATGTGTCAACAGAATCCGTTCTGAGCTACGAAGTTCAAACTCTCCAAGATCAACTCGTCAACCAGATATCCAGTGACGTCATCACAAGTGCACGTATTGCAGATGAAACGTCAAAAGATCCGCTACTCTCAAAACTCCTCCAGGATCTTGTATCTGGAGAACTCCGTGATCCAGAATACAGCACTGCTAATGGAATTGTTTTCAAAAATGAACGAGTCATCATTCCTGAAGTCCTCAAGGATCAAGTCTTGCAAGAACTCCATCGCACACATGTTGGAATCGTCAAAATGAAACAGCTTGCTAGACGCCACTGCTTCTGGAAGTCTATTGACAAAGATATTGAGCGAATGGTCAAAAGTTGCAGAGAATGTGCCCTAACTCAGAAGAGTCCTGCGAAGGCTCCAGTACACCAGTGGGACGAGCCTCAACAAAATTTTGAAAGAGTCCACATTGATTACGCCGGCCCTTTCCTCAACCACCATTTCTTGGTTCTAGTAGATTCAAAATCGAAATGGGCGGAGGTTAGAATTTTGAAGGACGCCCCAACCACTGCCATCACCATAGAGTTACTGCTCGATATATTCTGCACTCATGGATTCCCAGAGATTTTGGTCTCTGATAATGCCACCATTTTCCACAGTGAATCATTTACTAAATTTTGTCAAAATAATGGCATTATTCAAAAGTTTTCGGCGCCCGGACACCCTGCAACTAATGGATTAGCCGAACGCTATATTCAAACACTTAAATCAAAACTAACTGCCATGGAACCAGGCTCGATACAGCACAAGGTTAGGGAAATCTTATTCCGGTACAGGGCTACCCCCTTGAAATGCGGTAAAACACCTGCCGAACTGTACCTGAACCGAAATATTCGATGTCAACTCGACGTTTTCAAACCACTGCCTCCCAAACAAAAGAAGCGAGTTACATTCAAGTTGCCACCATCTAAGGAATTCGAGATTGGTAACCACGTACTTGCACGTTGGTACTCCGGAAACAAGGATACATGGAGGCTTGGAAGGATCACGCAGAAGTATGGTAACCTTCACTACCAAGTTCAACTAGAAAATGGCTACAGTCTGAAACGTCATGTAGATCAGCTGAGGAAAACTGAAGTGGAGTTGGAAAGACCTCAACAACAACGGCTTCCTGAGCAGCCTCAAATCCCAGAAATACCCGCCATATCTACTCAGGATCAAATTCCGATGTTAGTCCTGCCTCATCTTCCTTCCTCTGATGCTGATTCGTTCGAATTTCCGGGATTCTCTTGGTCTATTGCTCCTCCGGACGGCAATCTCCGACGTTCATCTAGAGAACGTCGTCCTCCAGACCATCTAAGGGACTATGTAGTTCAATAATTTTAATTCCTTGCTCACATTTATTTTGTTCAATGTTCTTCAATAATGTTCGTTCTATCTTGCTCAATGTTGCTCTTCCTTGCTTAAACTTTGTTCGATTGTTAATTCAAATTTGCTCAACCTTTTCAATATTTTGCTTTCACTTGTTCATTACATCAATATCAGAGTTTAACTAAGTTGGGGAGAGTGTAATGTAGCTACTTCCTCCACACAATCACTTCACCATGCCACCTCCTGGCTCTGCTCTCACGTTAACGTGACTGGAAGTTTTCATTCAAATTCTCGAACATGTGATGCTATATTTTCCATTAAACTTTCTACGTAATTTCAAGTTTTCTAATATTATTTCCCCATTGGACACAACAGTGGGAGAAGAGTCAAAAGTAGCGTTTCACCAAACCAATGATGGCGCTAACTTTTAGTTAATACAAACGTTAACTACCAGATATTTAACTACCGCTTCATCTGGTAGTTAAAGCTTAACAACAACTGATAAGGCTTATTATCAGAAAGCAGTGTTGCCAGACGTAGGGATTTTTCCCTACACGTAGGGAATTTTGGGGGTGCATTGAGCGTAGGGAATCCCTACGCTGAACGTAGGGATTTTTGGTCAAGCTAGGTTACGTGATTCAAACACTGGCAAAATTCTAATAAATTGAATAGTTCTACGATTTTAGTACATTTATTCGTGATCGGAAAACCACTTGTGTAGACACCTATCACCAGTTTCGTTCGTCCCCGTCATTTGACAACCACAAGCCACAACTCTTCTTTAAAGAAAAGCATAGTATGTGAAAAGTATGTGAAAAGCATAGTAGAAGTGTATTAGACTTCTTATCCATGTTCCATGCTTCCATGTTGTTGTTTTCGTTCAGTAATCGATCTCGGTATCAACTGTCATCTGTCACTCTGTCTTGTTGAAGACTAGCCTCGGTATTCCAAGGTTAATGTAACCAATGCTACCATTTTTGAGCCTTAGTAATAAGCCTTATTATATTTATATTTCTTTATTTATATTTCTCAAGTACCTAACAATTCTTGTCCTGAAAAAAAATGACTGGACCTAATCTAACTATTATTGAGACAGCAATAAAAATTACATTGTGCAACTCAGAGGTTCAATGGTTATTTCAATCCTCAAACCAAACCAGCAGCAGTGAATGCAGTGATCTTGTCGTTTTGTAGATGACTAGGAGGGAAGTGATCTTCTTTTGTTCTTTTAAATGTTCAGCAATCGAAATTGTACGCGTAGGGAATTTTTTAACACGGTAGGGAATTTGTAGGGAAAAGTAGGGATTTTGGAAACGGTCCGTAGGGAATTTCGAGGCAAGTTGTCTGGCAACACTGTCAGAAAGTCTTATTTTATTGTAATCATTTTTGACGACATCGGTGGTCGGTTGGTGATGATCGACCAGGAGGAAGAGTACGACGTTGACCAGGCGATCGCAAGGTTAGTACGACGCCCGCGTATGATACGGCCCAGAGTAAATTATTAAGTCATTATTGTGGAAATTACCATGACTTACTGAATTAATGAATTAATGAATTTCTCCTGTCTATAATTCTTGAAATGCTGACTTGATGATATAGTATTTTGTAGTTTCCAAGGAAACCATTCCTCGGATCTCAAAACTGACTTCACCAATCGATCGGGCGTCAAAAAATACATAGGAATAGCAAATAAACCGGAAATTGAAAAAATTGACTTAGTGAAGTTCACTTGTAAGCCGACGATATACCTATCGACTCGAGGTGTTTATTCGAGTTCGAATGGACCTTCAAGAAGAGCAATTGTCGACTCAAATACATCGTGAAAACGAAAGAAAGTTGACTTCATATCGACTCGAGGTGTTTATTCGAGTTCGAATGGGCCTTCAAGAAGAGCAATTGTCGACTCAAATACATCGTGAAAACGAAAAAAATTTGACTTCATATCGACTCGAGGTGTTTATTTAAGTCCGAATGGACCTTCAAGAAGAGCAATCGTCGACTCAAATTCATCGTGAAAACGAAAGAAAGTTGACTTCATATCGACTGGAGGTGTTTATTCGAGTTCGAATGGACCTTCAAGAAGAGCAATTGTCGACTCAAATACATCGTGAAAACGACAAAAATTTGACTTCATATCGACTCGAGGTGTTTATTTGAGTTCGAATGGACCTTCAAGAAGAGCAATTGTCGACTCAAATACATCGTGAAAACGACAAAAATTTGACTTCATATCGACTCGAGGTGTTTATTTGAGTTCGAATGGACCTTCAAGAAGACCACTTGTCGACTCAAATACATCGTGAAAACGAAAAAAGTAGACTTCATATCGACTTGAGGTGTTCATTTGAGTTCGAATGGACCTTCAAGAAGAGCAATTGTCGACTCAAATACATCGTGAAAACGAAAGAAAGTTGACTTCATATCGACTCGAGGTGTTTATTCGAGTTCGAATGGACCTTCAAGAAGAGCAATTGTCGACTCAAATACATCGTGAAAACGAAAAAAATTTGACTTCATATCGACTCGAGGTGTTTATTCGAGTTCGAATGGACCTTCAAGAAGAGCAATTGTCGACTCAAATACATCGTGAAAACGAAAAAAATTTGACTTCATATCGACTCGAGGTGTTTATTTAAGTCCGAATAGACCTTCAAGAAGAGCAATCGTCGACTCAAATTCATCGTGAAAACGAAAGAAAGTTGACTTCATATCGACTCGAGGTGTTTATTCGAGTTCGAATGGACCTTCAAGAAGAGCAATTGTCGACTCAAATACATCGTGAAAATGAGAAAAAGTTGACTTCATATCGACTCGAGGTGTTTATTTGAGTTCGAATGGACCTTCAAGAAGAGCAATTGTCGACTCAAATACATCGTGAAAACGAAAAAAAGTTGACTTCATATCAACTCGAGGTGTTTATTTGAGTTCGAATGGACCTTCAAGAAGAGCAATGGTCGACTCAAATACATCGTGAAAACGAAAAAAAGTTGACTTCATATCAACTCGAGGTGTTTATTTGAGTTCGAATGGACCTTCAAGAAGAGCAATTGTCGACTCAAATACATCGTGAAAACGAGAAAAAGTTGACTTCATATCAACTCGAGGTGTTGATTTGAGTTCGAATGGACCTTCAAGAAGAGCAATTGTCGACTCAAATTTATCGTGAAAACGAGAAAAAGTTGACTTCATATCGACTCGAGGTGTTTATTTGAGTTCGAATGGACCTTCAAGAAGAGCAATTGTCGACTCAAATACATCGTGAAAACGAAAAAAGTAGACTTCATATCGACTTGTGGTGTTCATTTGAGTTCGAATGGACCTTCAAGAAGAGCAATTGTCGACTCAAATACATCGTGAAAACGAAAAAAGTAGACTTCATATCGACTTGAGGTGTTCATTTGAGTTCGAATGGACCTTCAAGAAGAGCAATTGTCGACTCAAATACATCGTGAAAACGAGAAAAAGTTGACTTCATATCGACTCGAGGTGTTTATTTGAGTTCGAATGGACCTTCAAGAAGAGCAATTGTCGACTCAAATACATCGAGAAAACGAGAAAAAGTTGACTTCATATCGACTCGAGGTGTTTATTTGAGTTCGAATGGACCTTCAAGAAGAGCAATTGTCGACTCAAATACATCGTGAAAACGAGAAAAAGTTGACTTCATATCGACTCGAGGTGTTTATTTGAGTTCGAATGGACCTTCAAGAAGAGCAATTGTCGACTCAAATACATCGAGAAAACGAGAAAAAGTTGACTTCATATCGACTCGAGGTGTTTATTTGAGTTCGAATGGACCTTCAAGAAGAGCAATTGTCGACTCAAATACATCGTGAAAACGAAAAAAAGTTGACTTCATATCGACTCGAGGTGTTTATTTGAGTTCGAATGGACCTTCAAGAAGAGCAATTGTCGACTCAAATACATCGTGAAAACGAGAAAAAGTTGACTTCATATCGACTCGAGGTGTTTATTTGAGTTCGAATGGACCTTCAAGAAGAGCAATTGTCGACTCAAATACATCGAGAAAACGAAAAAAGTAGACGTCATATCGACTTCAGGTGTTCATTCGAGTTAAAATGGACCTTCAAGAAGAGCAATTGTCGACTCAAATACATCGTGAAAACGAGAAAAAGTTGACTTCATATCGACTCGAGGTGTTTATTCGAGTTCGAATGGACCTTCAAGAAGAGCAATTGTCGACTCAAACACATCGTGAAAACGAGAAAAAGTTGACTTCATATCAACTCGAGGTGTTGATTTGAGTTCGAATGGACCTTCAAGAAGAGCAATTGTCGACTCAAATACATCGTGAAAACGAAAAAAGTAGACTTCATATCGACTCGAGGTGTTCATTTGAGTTCGAATGGACCTTCAAGAAGAGCAATTGTCGACTCAAATACATCGTGAAAACGAGAAAAAGTTGACTTCATATCGACTCGAGGTGTTTATTTGAGTTCGAATGGACCTTCAAGAAGAGCAATTGTCGACTCAAATACATCGTGAAAATGAGAAAAAGTTGACTTCATATTGACTCGAGGTGTTTATTTGAGTTCGAATGGACCTTCAAGAAGAGCAATTGTCGACTCAAATACATCGTGAAAACGAAACAAAGTTGACTTCATATCGACTTGAGGTGTTCATTTGAGTTCGAATGGACCTTCAAGAAGAGCAATTGTCGACTCGAATACATCGAGAAAACGAAAAAAGTAGACGTCATATCGACTTCAGGTGTTCATTCGAGTTCGAATGGACCTTCAAGAAGAGCAAGTGTTGACTCAAATTCATCGTGAAAACGAAAAAAAGATGTCTTCATATCGACTCGATCCCGCACCATCTCACCTAACCAGCCCTAACCATCTCGTCTAACCATCCCTAACCTACTCGTCTAACCATCCCTAACCTGCTGTGCACTGATCTTTTTTTTTGCCCACCATTTCAAAGTAAGAGACTTCTAGTAGGTTACTTCTAGAAATTCGCACATTACATCTTGCTGCATCCCATTTTCTATGAAAGAAGTACCTACCAACAAACATGCGAAATCACCTTCATTCTGTAGCATGAAAAGTACCTACCTCAGAACGAAGATAGTGAAATCTTCTATCATAATCTTCCTTTACACCTTGAGAGCGAATCGGGCGGCCAACCAAATTTATTACCAGACCTAAATTTTCAAGTCAAAGACAATCAGATGTCAGATGTAACAATCAACCCAAAAGACCTAAATTTTCAAGCTGTTGAATTAAATCATGTTCGAAGAATAACTCCTTTAGACTTGAGGCAATATTTCACCCCTAGTATATGGACTATAATTGTATATGTTGTAGTAGGGATTGTTTGTATATCTTACTTTATTCACTACTGTAATCATAAAATGAAAAATGTTAAGGTTCGAACTGATACTGCAACCCCTACTAGCCAAATAGCAACCCCGCCGAATTTTTCTATCCACCTTCCAGGTAGTGGAAAGATCTAAAGGGGGAGGAGATACGGTAACGTAAATCGCCAAGTTTACGGATATTAAATGCTGAAGCAAGCAGAGCCGGCAGTCTCTCTCTCACGCTCGTCCAGTCCAGTTCGATCCTATTTTCCTGTGTAACGGTTGTTCGAAAAATAAATTTCTTAATTTAGGACTTTGGAAGTTTAACAAGTTTTTTAAAAAGCTTCTCCCAAAGTCCCGCGAGTTAAGTTAGATATATCTATGTGATTAAAAATAAATTTGTTACTGAACGGTTTGTTAAGATTGGATATTATTAATATCAACATAAAATGTCCCAATGTGTTGCAGACTCGTATGCAAGCATTTTTTTAATCATTTTTTTGTGTGACACGGTAGAGACTCTGGGGTCAAAATTGACCCAAAATGTATTTTAATTTATATATTATACTCAATAAATAGTTTCCCAATAACTAACTATTTAAAAAAAATCAAATATTAACCTACCTACGCATAGAAACAAGAAATAGAATAGGTACATTAAGTAGAATTGAATATTTTATTCGTGGTTTCTTGCAACCATTCTTAGTAAAATTTTCAAAAATCAAAGTTTTGGGCATGTGAATTTCAAAAATTCAGTTCTGAAGATACACAATAATTAAAAGCAAATTATCAAAGCTGACTATCTCTCGAATAGTCAGAAAAAACTGTAACTTTGTAAGTTTAATAGTAAAGTTTTCACGATACCTTGAACTTAATCCATTTTTCACATCTCTTCCTTTTTTCTAACCTAAACTGATACACTGTTTTTATTCCGCATTCAATTGTTTATCATCTCATTCTATTAATTTTTTATGAAAAAATAATTAATAGTAATTGCAAGATTATATTTAAGCGATAGGCACATATAAAAAACGAAATATGAATGTATTTTTCAAAGTTGTTTTTAAAAACACGACGGAATTATTAGGTAGATTATTATTTGTTATAAGTATTATTATTTGTTATAAGTACCTATTATTATTTGTTATAAGTACCTAATTGCATTTTTCACACGTCGTTTCGGTATGACTGTGAACTTGTACAGTTTCCAATAAAAGTGTCCCATATCTCTCGAATGGGTGCAAATTTATCGGTCAGTCGTCTTTCATTTCTCGTAGTGCGGTCGTCAGAACGTAAACACGCTCTAAAAATAAATAAAATAATTAGTAGGTGTTAAGCAGTAATGTAGTCAATTCAACCTTAGTCAGGAAAAACCCATCTGAGTACATAAAATGCCAAAACCCAAACCATTTTTGGAACCAAAATGAAACCTGACCTATGATAGCCCATCAACTAGACACATTTACCCAGTTGAGAATCTTCACCTGAGTCATCTAGTAGGAGTGGTCGAGAAAAAGAAATACCTACTGACTACCAGATTATAAAAATACTTATTTTCTATGAGAAAATAAGTGAATTATGATATTATCTGACTTACCTAGTGATGAAATCCAAAATACACACTGGGGTCAATGGCTACCCCAACAGAACAAAATTAGGAACGCAGAAGACACACTGGGGTCAAAAGTGAACCACAAGAGATTCACAACCCTCTGGCTCGAGGTCACAACGTATACAGCCAGATGTTATCACTTCCTCGCCTAGCCAATGCTATCAACCTAATTTACAAAATATCCCTTTTGGATAAAAAAATTGTAAGGCCCAAAAATCATACAAAATATATTCGGTGGGGTCAATTTTGACCCCAGAGTGACCTCGAAGGTCTAATTGTAACTAAGTCACTTGTCAATTTGAGGGTGGTAGAGTTAGTATGAGTGGGGGGGGGGGGGGTGTTGAATTGAGTGCGGTACCTCCATGTCCAGAGTCACGCTACGCTCCTCGTTCTTTGTGAACCTCCCAATGAATTTTTATGAATTTCCAGACGATTTGAGAGAGACGAATGGGGACTAGTTGGTTGGTCTGTTTCCATGTGAAAATGAGTTATTTGACTTTGTAGAAGTTGACCTCCCTCAATGCCCAGCGCACACTCCTTCAGTTTCAAGAGGAACCCAACTCCAAAATTGTGGTTATTGTGAGAAATGTGAAGTTTATTTGTGTTGAACTGAAAGAAAAACGTGTTGAAGGATTACCATTCTTAATTGTCAAACAGTTGTACAAATATTCAACAAGAGAACACCAACCAATCGGTTTTTGAAGATTCTCGCGTGTTTCAATAAATTCAAATGCTCATTAAAACAGGATTTCATTGATGACAACACCCTCCCAAGGTCCAGAGCGAGGTGCTGCCCATACGTACAATGATGCCTTCAGACACTTTCCAGTTTTTAGGAATTCCAGGGAAAAAACAGTGATGAAATTTTTCATTAATTTTCCCGCTATCCTGAGACCTATTTCTACCACTCAGATTTTTTCTCAACAAAAGAACAAATCATGTACTAAAGGGTTAAACAGGAACAATCAAAGTCAACGAGTGTTTTAGATGAGAGTCACATTTACTTATAAAAGAATATCAAAGCTATTTTTTCACAAATCAAGTATTTTCGGAACTTTGGAAGATGTGGGCGTGACCCAATCGTCAACCACATTTGTATCAGAGTCCATATTGATTGTGCACTATGGTTCATCGTCTAATCAGTATCAGAGGAAGTCGACTCTGCATCTGCCCGGCGTTGTCCCTTGGAATCAGAAGTTTTAGAGCGTAGACTCATTTGCCTCCTTCGTTTGGATGATTTCTCGCCTGCAATAAATTACAATAATTTTAAGAAGGAATGAGTATATTCTTGAGTAGATTCAGGATTTGATTTCCAGATTTAGTATTTTCTTCTTCTTTCTAAACTGCAGCCCTAATCAGGGGCGTAGCGTCAGAGGCAGCGCAGGAAGCGGCTCGTACCCACAGGAAGTGAAGAATGTAAGCAGAAGTGGAATGATGAAGAAATTCATTACGAATAACAAAATATTTAATCAAAAGTAAAACATTCAACTGAAAATTACCTACAGCTACCTACCAACCCATGGAAGAATTCCTTCTTCCATGCTACCTACCTATCAAGAAGGCAAGTCATCTAAGAAAAAGAAGAAGGTAATGACCCACAATCTTAGTGAGATCGTGGATCTTTACCTTCTTTTTATTATCGCAAATTCTTCTTATTATGAACCGCAAAATTATCGCTGATGGTGGGGCGGGGGGGGGGGGGGGGTTGACGTCACACGTACATTGTGTGCGTCCATCTGTGTGTATTCTGGCGCTGGCGTGTGAGTGTGTCTCTGACTGAATTGGGTGCTGTACCCCCACGTTCAGAGCCATGCTACGCTCCTGGTCCTAATAGTTGATGATATGAACATAGGAAGGTACCAAACATGTAAGTAGTGTGGTTGTCTATTTAACAAGTACCGACCATTCATAATGAGGCTATGCCTGCATATTTGCCAAATCAAAGTATACTTCAAGATGAGGTAAATCTCATCCACTTGTATGAGAGGAAAAATCACCTATTCACTTAGCAGCTTGAAAAGATGCCAACTTCATCAATGATGGGAATCACAAGCACTCAGTGGCACAAGAGTAAATATATGGAATTATAGTTTTAGTAACTAAACCTGCAGGTACCTGTGTGGGTTGTCATGTGCCTTGAAATATGTCCTCGGTGAGCAGCCTTGTAGTTGCATAGATGGCAAGAGAATGGTTTTTCTCCTGCAAAAAAAAAAAGTTAACTTCAATATACTTCAAGATGATTTAAATCTCATCCACTTGTATGAGAGAAAAAGTCACCTATTCTCTTAGAAGAATGAAAGGATTCTTACAACTGCATCAATCATGCAAATTACAAGCACTCAGTGGCACAAGAGTAAATATATGGAATTATAGTTTTAGTAACTAAACCTGCAGTTACCTGTGTGGGTTCTCATGTGCGTTGAAAGAGATGAGGGACGAGCAGCCTTGTAGTCGCATAGATGGCAAGAGAATGGTTTTTCTGCTGAAAAAAAAAAGTTAACTTCAATATACTTCAAGATGATTTAAATCTCATCCACTTGTATGAGAAAAAAGTCACCTATTCACTTAGAAGAATGAAAGGATTCTTACTACTTCATCAATCATGCAAATTACAAGCACTCAGTGGCACTGGAGTAAATATATGGAATTATAGTTTTAGTAACTAAACCTGCAGGTACCTGTGTGGGTTCTAATGTGCCTTGAAAGATGTGAGGGCTGAGTAGCCTCGTAGTTGCATAGATGGCAAGAGAATGGTTTTTCTCCTGAAAAAAAAAAAAAAAAACTTAACTTCAATATACTTCAAGATGATTTAAATCTCATCCACTTGTATGAGAAAAAAGTCACCTATTCACTTAGAAGAATGAAAGGATTCTTACTACTTCATCAATCATGCAAATTACAAGCACTCAGTGGCACAAGAGTAAATATATGGAATCATAGTTTTAGTAACTAAACCTGCAGTTACCTGTGTGGGTTCTCATGTGCGTTGAAAGATTTGAGCGCTGAGTAGCCTCGTAGTCGCATAGATGGCAAGAGAATGGTTTTTCTCCTGCAAAAAAAAAGTTAACTTCAATATACGATGATAAGATGATTTAAATCTCATCCACTTGTATGACAGAAAAAGCCACCTATTCACTTAGAAGAATGAAAGGATTCTTACTACTTCATCAATTATGCAAATTGCAAGTACTCAGTGGCAAAAGAGTAAATATATGGAATTATAGTTTTAGTAACTAAACCTGCAGGTACCTGTGTGGGTTCTCATGTGCATTGAAAGATTTGAGCGCTCAGCAGCCTTGTAGTCGCATAGATTGCAAGAGAATGGTTTTTCTCCTGCAAAAAAAAAGTTAACATCAATATATGTTCTCCAAGATGATTTAAATCTCATCCACTTGTATGAGAGAAAAAGTCACCTATTCACTTAGAAGAATGAAAGGATTCTTACAACTGCATCAATCATGCAAATTACAAGACCTCAGTGGCACTAGAGTAACTATATGGAATTATAGTTTTAGTAACTAAACCTGCAGGTACCTGTGTGGGTTCTTATGTGCTTTGCTAGATCTCCTTGCCGAGCAGCCTTGTAGTTGCATAGATGGCAAGAGAATGGTTTTTCTCCTGCAAAAAAAAAACGTTAACTTCAAGATGATTTAAATCTCATCCACTTATATGAGAAAAAAGTCACCTATTCCTTAACAAGAATGAAAGGATTCTTACTACTTCATCAATCATGCAAATTACAAGTACTCAGTGGCACTAGAGTAAATATATGGAATTATAGTTTTACTAACTAAACCTGCAGGTACTTGTGTGGGTTCTCATGTGCCTTGAAAGAGTTGAGGGACGAGCAGCCTTGTAGTCGCATAGATGGCAAGAGAATGGTTTTTCTCCTGCAAAAAAAGTTAACTTCAATATACTTCAAGATGATTTAAATCTTATCCACTTGTATGAGAAAAAAAGTCACCTATTCTCTCGGCAGAATGGAAGGATGCTTACTTCATCAGTGATGCAAATTACAAGCACTCAGTGGCACTGGAGTAAGGATACGGAATACTGGATGTCACAATCGTTCAAACCGTTATCAAATGTGAATCATGAGTACAATGGGTACTTACTGTCATTATTTTCCACCAACTCGATGTCGCATTCTGATTCCTCAAACATTTCTTCTACAGCTTCATCTCCATCTAATCGCCTCATAGTCATGCCGTCCTCTTGTTGGTCAGTGTTACTGGCCTCCTCTTCTGACATACACAAACAGAACCACTTGATTCAATTTATGATACATTGGAACAATTGATATGAATATTCAACATTGGTTAGGGGTTCAAATGTCAATACTGAGGATAATTGACGGCTAGGTGTACCACTGCAAACGTGATTCAAAAGGTTGGTGGGACGGGGGCATATTATGTGTCATACACCTCAGCACCTCTTTGTTGACGTTTGAACAGGAGAAAAACCATTAGACGCCGGAGAGGTCAGAATGTACCAAAATAGTAACCAAAAACAGTTCTTACCATCAGCAGGAGAAGGTTCAATCTTAATAGCTGGTTCTTCATCGAAATCATGTTCTTCTGTAACTTCCACAAGATCCAGTTCAGGGTTCAGGGGGTCGAAACACGCTTCATCTTCTATAACAAGAACAGCCTGTTATTGGGTCACCGATGACATCACATTCGATTTTGATGATTTGCGTAAGATTCACATATTAGACTAAAACCCCAAGTTAATTTTTAAAAGTATGTGTTTCATGACATCTTAATGTTGATAACCCTAATTGGAACCTCCCCTCAGGTTGACTATGTAACGCTAATAGAAAGCCCTGCGTCTGCACACCAGGAAACATTTGATTGGAATCCGTCGCCCACCAACTTGGTTGCCCTCAACTCCAATGCTTTCAGTGACACAGTGAATAAAATCCAGAATGAGTCCTTTTAGAGAATTTTGAAGGAAAGGATGCTGTTGTTCTCAGCCCCACATTTTTGAAACTCGAATTTCCAAACAAATGTCAATACCAAAATCCGTTTTGGACCATCCTGAATCCATTGCCAAAAGACGCAAAAAAAAAAAAAAAAAAAAAAACATAATACTATTATAATAATATAAATTATACATCATATGTATAACTGGTTTTATGTAAAATTTCTCTATTACACTGGTTTTATAACAAAAATGGGGTGACTTGTTGAAATGCATCATTTGCCAGATCTAATAGATGAACGGGTCGGTCAACAGGGATCGGTAATTTAGGTACTTGGTAAAACATTGGGTATAACTACTTTATTACCTAAATTACCAAACATATCATTCCCTTAATTTTAATAATATTCAGCGTAGAAAAATCTTCAGAATGAGGTGTCACTTGTCAGACTGTTCTATTTTAGGAATTTATTGGTAATCCCCCCCCCTCCCTTTAGAGCAGCCCGATCTGACGTACTTCGAAGCCTGATCTACGAACTTAGCCTTTCGATTGCTAAGACGGATTGTTTGTGCAAATTTGAACTTGTTATCTCAATTCTATCGAGAGTTATCGTCTGGAGCGACACATACATAATAATAATAAACAAAAATAATACATATTAATAATAATACATAAATAAAAATAAACATGGTGTAAACGGATTTTGGTATACAACTTTTTCGGAAATTCAAGTTTTTAAAATTTTGGACCGAGAACAACAGCTACATTTTCTTCAAGAAATTCGCTGAAAGGAAACAGTCTGACAAGAGACACCTCATTTTAAAGATTTTTTTTAACGCTGAACACGATGGTGAAATCAGAATGGCGATATCTCATTCCGTTCTCACACTGGAGCACTTTGAAGAGGGAGAAACGTGGTTAATACTTGAGATGTCCTTCACGGTTCATCTGCTCTAATCTGATAACGGAATGAGATATCGGAATTCTGACTTCACCATCGTGCTCAGCGTAAAAAAAACCTTTAAACTGAGGTGATTGTCGGCAAAAATTCATTATAACACTAGTAAAATAGAAACATTGTACATAAAACCAGATATCAAGTGATGAGTACAATTGGTACCTACCGTCCAGGAAGGTGATGTCGCATTTTGATTCTTCGAAGATTTCTTCTTCTTCTTTCACAGATTTCTCTCCATCAAATCGTCTCATAGTCAAGCCGTCCTCTTGTTGGTCAGTGTTACTGGCCTCCTCTTCTGACATTCGCAAACAGAACAACTTGATTCAATTTATGATACATTTGGGCAATCGGTATGAATATTCAACATTGGTTGGGGGTTCAAATGTCAATATTTGAACAGGAGAAAAACCATTAGACGCCGAAGAGGTCAGAATGTACCAAAATAGTAACCAAAAACAGTTCTTACCATCAGCAGGAGAAGGTTCAATCTTAATAGCTGGTTCTTCGTCGAAATCATGTTCTTCTTTTACTTCCACAAGATCCTGTTCAGGATTCAGGGGGTCGAAACACGCTTCATCTTCTATAACAAGAACAGCCTGTTATTGAGTCGCCGATGTCATCCACATTCGATTCTTATGATTTGCATACGATTAAAATATTGGACAAAAACCCCAAGTTAATATTTAAAAAGTAAGTGTTGCATTACGTCTTAATGTTGATAACCTTTTTGATTTCCTTGTTTTTAAATCATAGAACTACCGAATTTCAAAATCATTCGAACCGTTATCAAGTGATGAGTACAATGGGTACCTACCGTACACCAAGGTGAAGTCGTATTTTGATTCCTCAAACATTTCTTCTTCTTCTTTCACAGATTTCTCTCCATCAAATCGCCTCATAGTCAAGCCGTCATCTTGTCCATCAGTGTTATCAGTGTTCCTCTTCTAACATTCACAAACAGAACAATTTGATTCAATTTATGATACATTTGGGCAATCGGTACGAATATTCAACGTTGGTCGCTTCAAATAACCTAATACTGTTCAGTAACCTAGTACCAGAAACCCCTATTACTGGAATAACTGTTTTGAGAACTTGGTTGAAAGGCCTTTGAGGGCCTCTTTACGAATACCCCTGCCGGTCCCTTGGGATTCCTTGATAACCACTAACTACCTGGCAATAGGTTGGCTGGGACCTGTCGTGGGACTCAGCCAGTTGATTATAATCATCTGGAGATGGTTGCTAGGAAGCAAGTAAACGGACGTGGGATTTTCCAATAGTTGAGATTGTATCACTTTTATTCATTCAAATTATACCGTTCAATACTTAGCTTACAAGCTATTTCACTTCTACTTTAACGTAGTACATAACATGGTGTCAGAAGTTTCGAACTATGCCTCCTAAGCGGTCAAAAATCCAAAAAGGAGGGAAGGTGTGGAGGGATCGGTCAAGTTCAGAAGACTCGCTATCTCCGAAGTCCCGCGACATGGACCGTTTTGTTTTTTCGAAGCCTCCACTGGAAGGTTTTTTCAGCCCGGATAACCGCTTGCCTTGGAACTCCTGGATTCGACGCTTTGAACGGTACCGAGTAACATCAAGATTGGTTAATGCTAGAGACGATGTCCAGGTGAGCACTCTTTTACTTTGTATGGGCGAAGAAGCAGAGGACTTATTGGACTCATTCAATCTTAGTACTCCAACGTATGAGCAGGTGACAGAGCACTTCAATAGCTTTTTTGCTAAGCAAGTTAATATTATTTATGAACGAGCTCAGTTTAACAAAAGATGCCAGCTCGAGAATGAATCCGCTGAATCATTTATTCTAAATTTACACAAGCTTGTAAAATCGTGCAATTACGGTCCTCTGAAGGATGAACTGTTGAGAGACCGTCTGGTGATAGGCGTTAGGGACCAGCGTCTTTCGGAAACTCTTCAAATGGATCCCAACTTGACTCTCGCAACGGCTATAACCCAAATTAAAATTCATGAATCAGTCAAAAGCCAACAGCCGTCTCTACGTCGAAATAATTTTAACACACACTTTGAAGGGTTAGCCGTGTCAAAAGGGAATGCCAGACCCAAGCAGCAGTCGTCGTCATTTAAATGTTATCGTTGCGGTGACACAACTCCACATAAGATGGAAAGTTGCAGGGCTCGTTTTTCCAAGTGTAAATTCTGTAATATCCTTGGACACTTCGAATCTTGCTGTAAGAAGAAGAAGATGAAAGCTGTAAATGACATAGCTGAGGTTTCTGATGCTGAAACTGAAGGGGTTGTCCTTGACACTTTAGATTACCATGCCCTTGTGGTGCATAATAAACAGTTCACGCCTCCTTTCATGGTGTCACTGTTAGTTGAAGACCACCCAATCTCGTTTAAAATTGACACCGGGGCTGATATTACCTGCATGCCCACAAAGATTTGGAGGGAGTTAGGCCAACCCCGACTCCAAGCGTTTTCTGGTACAATTGAACACGCTGGCAGGGGATCCCTACACTGTGATGGCTCATTCACTGCCAACTTATCCACATCATCCGGCAGTCAATGCAAAGACTCGATTTTCATTATCCGAAATTTAAAGCAACCTTTGCTTGGTCGATCAGCTACTATTGCATTGTCCTTGCTGTCATACGTTCCACCTGCCCGTCCTCTGGCAGTACAACATATCTCCTGGGAAGATAAATATAGTCCCCTGTTTTCGCCTAATCCTGGTAGCCTCAAATGCAAACCATATGTTATCAAACTCAAACAAGATGCAATACCTTACGCCATAGCTGCTCCTCGAAGGCTACCCGTTCCCCTTAAGCCGAAAGTACAACAAGAGTTGAATCGAATGTTAGACATGGGAGTCATCGAGAAAGTGACAGAAGCTACAGAATGGTGTGCGCCAGTTGTCATTGCCCCAAAGAAAGATGGTACCATCCGTCTTTGTGTCGACTACACAAAACTAAATGAGTACATTCTAAGGGAAAGATATGTTTTACCAACATGTGATGAAGTTTTGACTTTATTGAGTGGTGCTCGTTATTTCTCAAAGTTGGACGCCCGACAAGGATTTTGGCAAGTACCACTTAGTAATTCGTCCAAGAAACTCACAACGTTCATAACTCCTCAAGGGCGCTTTTGCTTTAATCGTCTCCCAATGGGAATTTCGTCTGCCCCAGAACATTTCCAACGCCGCATTCGCGACATTCTGGACGGCCTTGAGGGTTGTACGAATATGATTGATGACATATTAGTATTTGGATCGACTATGGAGGAACACAATTACCGCTTAGAGCGTGTTCTTTCCCGTCTACAAGAATACAATGTTACACTTAACAAAGATAAATGTGTTTTTAGCCGAAATTCGGTTCAGTTCCTCGGCCACATAATTAACGTTTCAGGGATACACCCAGACCCCGATAAAATAACAGCAATTCAAACGTTTCCTGCTCCAACAAATGTAACGGAACTGAAGCGTTTTTTTGGTATGTTCAATTATGTATCCAAATTCGTCCCTGACGCTTCGGCTATATCTCATCCCTTGAGGGAGCTGTTAAAATCGGATGTCGAATTTACATGGGGACCGTCCCAAGACGCAGCCTTTTGCAAAATGAAGAACATACTCTCTTCTCCACCCGTACTTCAACCTTTCAACCCGAATGCCGATACTCGGCTTTCTGCTGATGCTTCCTCTTTTGCACTTGGAGCGGTTCTTGAGCAGAGAATGGTTCCATCCGATCCGTACAAACCAGTTGTATATATATCGAGAGCCATGCTTCCCGCTGAGAAAGCATACGCGCAAATTGAAAAGGAAGCTTTAGCTCTATGCTGGGCATGTGAGCGGCTTGACGTTTATCTCAAGGGATTGCGTTTTTCGGTTCTCACAGATCACAAACCACTTGTGTACCTTCTAGGAAGCAAAGCAATTCACGACTTAACACCTCGGATTCTGCGCTTTCGTCTCAGATTACAACATTACGATTTCGATATATTGCATGTGTCTGGTAAAAATTTCTACATTCCAGACGCCCTTTCTCGTGTTGAAAATCTACGATACAGTGAGGACGACGCAAGTAATCTCCAAATTTTTGAAACCTCAGTCACTTTCTTTCACAACCATCTGCCTGTATCCGACCGTCTTCTTGGTGAGATTAAAAGCCATACAGAACAAGATGACCGCTTACAGAAAATAAAAATTTACTCCTCTAATGGTTGGAGAAAGACAAACAATAACGAGCCTGATCCAAAGTCATCACCTTACTACAAGTTTCGCCATTCCTTATCATTCGATAATGGGATCATGTTGATGGGGGACCGAATTGTTATCCCTAGGATTCTGCAACCTGCGATTTTGGACAAGATTCATTCGGGACACTTAGGGGTAACGAAATGTCGTCGATTAGCACAAACATCGGTCTGGTGGCCAGGAATTAATGGTGATATTGAAAAGAAGGTGGAAGACTGCTACACCTGCGCGGTCCATCGCTCTCCACATCGAGATCCTTTGCTACCAACCCCCTTCCCTAGCTTACCATGGTCAATGATTGGTTGTGATTTGATGTATGTTCAAAATTCAAACTACCTCGTTATGCAAGACTATTTTTCAAGATTTCTGGAGGTGTTTAAATTGAACTCTACATCTGCAGTCATCATTTCCCTTTTACAGACAGTTTTCTCTCGCCATGGTGTACCCCATGTTGTTCGGCATGACAATGGACCACAGTTTGACTGTCAGGAATTCCGAGACTTTTCTGAGAAGTGGGGGTTCCAATCTGTGTCAAGCAGCCCTAGCTACCCTCAATCAAATGGTCAAGCGGAATCGGCAGTTCACACGGCCAAACGACTGGTATTGAAGTGTGCTAACTACAAAGAAGGTCTCATGATCTATAATGCCACTCCATTACATAACGGGTACTCTCCAGCTGAGTTATTGATGGGAAGACGCCTCAGAACTACCGTCCCCACTTCTCCATCCTCATTGCAGCCGAAGTTGCCGGATTTTCACAAATTGAGGGAATTCGAAGAAAAAGAGCGAGAAAAAGAGAAGATGAGGTATGACCAGAGACATCGAGCCACCAAGGAAGCACCACCATACCAGCCAGGAACTCAAGTCCTAGTACGAGACCTCAATGTGTCAGGCACAATACTGGGAGCTCACGGAGGTCCTAGATCTTATTTGGTTCAGTTGAACGGAGGGAGAAGGATAAGAAGAAACCAATTTCATCTGATTCGTCTTCCTTCCACACCAGACCCATCGGAGGACTCACTGACTCAAGAGCCAGAACAACGAAGACCAAGGAGAGACATTCGTCCCCCGGAACGGCTCAATTTATGAGGGGAGGATGTCGTGGGACTCAGCCAGTTGATTATAATCATCTGGAGATGGTTGCTAGGAAGCAAGTAAACGGACGTGGGATTTTCCAATAGTTGAGATTGTATCACTTTTATTCATTCAAATTATACCGTTCAATACTTAGCTTACAAGCTATTTCACTTCTACTTTAACGTAGTACATAACAGGACCTAATACCAGGTAATAGGTTACGGAAAACGAATGCGTGAAAGGTGTGCACCTACGAAGATATTACCATTATGAATCGCCTAAGATATAATTTCATTGAATTTTAGCAATAGTTAGTTATAAGACTGTGATGCCTATATAATGGTTATACCAAATCGCCGGTAACCTATTACCAAAATAACCTAATACGACATCCTATTACCCGACGGTCGCTGTTACTCGATAACCTATCACCAAGAAATAACCGTATTAGCCACGCCTAGCTGATAAGACCTGATTTAGTCAGTGACTGGTTAAATCAAAATTCACTGATGCCTATATAATAGTTACCTAGCTGTATACAAGATTAAAATATAATCTTGTGTACAGTATTTAATACTTGTACGATTATACTCGCATACCTACGCAATTAGTTGTGAATTTTAAATTGAAGATCCCTTTTCCCACATCAAGAGTCCAACTATCAAACAGAGTTAGCCACATAATATTTATTAAAGGACCAGCCATTCTTCAACTAAAACAGAAATTTCGATTCTTTAGAGATTACTGTCATATTCAGTACAATAATTTGTGTGTCTGTTTCAATAAGAAGGTACCTCATTTTTTCGGTGCGATTTTGAGTTCAATCTTATTTTTCGAGTAGGTAGGTACCTGTTTTCACTGTTGCACTTATTTCAATCAGAGTGTCATGAAACATGCATCAGTACGTAGGAATTATAACAACGCAAAAGTTGTCATACGAGCTAATGGTGAGAATTAAAAATGACACAAGATCGGTTGTGAGCCTGAAAATCCAGTCCGCGTTGGGCGGTGGAAAGGTTCCCGAATCGCCGGTAACCTATTACCAAAATAACCTAATACGACATCCTATTACCAGACGGTCGCTGTTACACGATAACCTATCACCAAGAAATAACCGTATTAGCCACGCCTAGCTGATAAGACCTGATTTAGTCAGTGACTGGTTAAATCAAAATTCACGAATGGTTACGTGGAGAACGACTGGAGTAGGCTTACCACAGCCAGACTTCATAGTGCTCACAGTGATGGTACATTTGTGAGGTACCAGGGAAATCTAGCAGACGAACATTCAGACTTTCTGGAACCTCGAATGTCTCGATTCAACGAGATCGTACGCCCCCAGCAACGTAAGTTAGAAGGTACCTTTAATTATAATTAAATGTTTGAGATGGATACTGTGATGCAGTAAGAAACTTGTGTAGCTGCATGGAAATAGAAAGGCTGAATTCGATAGTATTATCTTCGGTGTGCACTTAGATCAACATCTCAAGTGGAAGGATCATGTAGCAGCATTGGTCAATCAAATCAGGAAATCGATGCAGTAGGTACTTTCTAATGCTACGAAGTTGGCTAACAAGAGAAAATCTTAAAAGGGTGTATTATGCTCAAGTATAACAAGTATTCTGCTCTACGTGGCGTACAAATCGGGAATCCCCTCGGATGTCGTGACTTATACTGCCCTCCTTCACAGATGCCACCTTGATACCCTGGAAAGAAGAAGAATCTGACGTTCTTCGGACCTCGTTCTGTCGTTCAAATTACTCAACAATCGTATAAATTGTCCCTCTTCGCTTTCTAAAATTAATTTGGTCGCCTCTAAAACCCCCACTCGCTCATCAGTTTTATATAATATCCCTTTTTCATTCACAAACTACGTTAGAAAACCGCCCTCTTCACCGAACCCTCCGAAGTGCGAATCTCCTCCAGGCCTCTTACCCACAGTTTGACTTTTTCAACTCCTCCCTTCCAAATCTCAAATCTATATTGTTGTCTTCACCTCTTTCTTTTCAATGATTTCATGACTGTCACTTCATTACGTTTCGCTTGCTGTAATCCCCCATGTATTTTAATAAACATTATGGGGTTTACTGGGGTTGCCCGTGCTAATAATAAATAAAAGTACACCGCATCTTAACTCATGGTATTATTGTATGGGGAGGTACTTGTGCATCTAACTTCAACAAAATAAACATAACGAATGAATTCAGTTTTAAGAATATCAACTAATGCCCATAAGCGTTCTCCAACAAGGTCCCTGTGCGAAACCTTCGATGTTCTCACTCCCAGAATGGCTTACATCCATAGAACTAGGGATGCAACATTGGAACCAAATAATCGATTATACAACAAATGATTATTCGTAAGCTAATAATCGATGTAACCAATTCAATTGATATTGAATAATCGATGTTCGGTTAATCGAAAGCAAATAATTTATTTTTTAAGTATTTACCTACTTCAAACTCATAATTATTTGCTTTCCAATGGGTTTCTTCGTCTGTAGATGACGACCTATTGTTAAATTACAAGGCTCATGAAAATAAAAGAATGGCCAAACGACTAAAATTGCATAAAGTAGTTTTTAATTATAAATGGAGGGTACCATAAATTGTACCGAACGAAGGGCTGGTTGTACAAACCTCCGGATGGCCATAAAAAAGGTTTGAAATGGGTTTTGGGGGTTGATAAAGGTCTGGCATAATGTTTTGGTTACTTCCAAAATGTGGTGGAGTTCCTTCGGGGTCACCACGGAATGAAGGGACGAGGGCTTGGTGATCTCTAGAGAATGCAGGGGGTGTTCGCTGATGATCGTCGTATTTTGACCAAATCCAAATGCGGACAAATAGCGACGCGAAACCTCCAACAGCACGCTGATGCCCTTGTAAAGTGGGACGAAAAGTGGTTAATGAGAACAAATGCTCAGAAGTCCCACCTAGTAAACTTCACTTACCTCCGTAACTACACAACATCTCCTCTGTTAATGGGAAACCAAACGGTGCCCCAAAACGGCGAAGGTTTCTTACAATTTACACCGAATTTGGATGATTTTCCTGACAGTAGATTCGACTAAAGACCGTTTTGAACTCAACCTACAGCTTATTAGCCTTCTGAATTCGGTGTAACGTAAACGATTTGACATTCCACGTGTGAACAACTCGAAAATGATTGATTTTTGTCCATTTTCGGATGTCATCCACACGGAAGTCAACATTGTGATTCAGAAACATCGGGGCTGAGTACGTTATACTACACTTTTACCTTGAAAATCTCTACGAACTAAATCATTAGGCGACGAAATCGTGGAAACCCACGTTAAGGAAAATCAGAGTATTTCGTCGGTGAAACAGCAACTCATTTTTCCCAACTTTTCAGGAGAGACAGAAAAGTGTTTACAAAACTTTCGTCGTTGCCTCGCCACAACAGCATGTTGGTTTCAAACTGAATAATAGCTTGTTGGCAAGTAGTAGTTTTGTCGAAAAACTGACTTCTCCAGTCGATCCGGCGCGAAAATTTGAATAAGGAATGATGTCTAAACTTTATAACTGATGTATAAAAATTGACTTATAGCATGTTGCTGTTTCACCGACGATTTGAAGAATCGTCTGTTTCCACTGAAATGTGAGTATTGTTTAGTTACTGACGATGGTTCAATCACCGAAACCGGTCTAACAGTTAGGTACATGATGTTTCAGTGGAAATAGACGATTGTTTCAAATACGCTTGTTTTCCTATTGAAAATCTCTCGTACCTGCGAGTGAAACGGCAGAGGAAACTCGTGCATTTGATGAATTCGCGCCTTCAGCCATTTGGAACACTGCACCTGAAGCACGTCGACGGAGCACAAACAGTCAACGAAACCCTCGAAAAGTTATACGAATTTCACTGTGACCCTCTGACACTGAGCACTTGACTAATGTTGATGATATTTTGATATAAATTGACTGTTGAAATATACTCGTACGAAAAGCACCTAAAACACAACTTCTCACAACACACGAGGCAACAATCTTGAGGGGAGGTAGCAAAAGGGTTATAGTCTTCCACTTCACATCTCCGTTCGAGCGCTCGCGTCACTTAGGGTAAAACCCTCAAAACTATTCTCGACACCCTTAAGGAAAATTTTGACGTTATTTATCGTACCCTGAAGTGAGTTACTTTTTTAGGGCAACGTCTCCACTGATTTTATGATCGACAAGATCTCTACTTTCGAAATTTGAAACAAAAAATCAGATAACTTTTGTATATATATATATATTTTTGTTTAATGTAAACTTGCAAAAAACCTGTGTGATTCAGTTTTGGGCACTTTTTTTCCAGTTTTCGGCACTCTAAAAGAACTAGTTTTCGGCACACTAATTTCAGTTTTCGGCACTCTAAAAGAACTAGTTTTCGGCATACTAATTTCAGTTTTGGGCACCTCATAGCTCCAGTATTCGGCATCTCATGAACCAAGGTGTATCAGAAGAAACAACGCTACCAAAATGTATAAAGTAACGTTTTTAATTTTCTGAAAAAAGACAAGTTATTTGGCAGCTTAAAAAACTATACCTAAATGTTGAAACAAAGGGAGGTACAAATAATTTGCACCATTAAAAACCACTGAGAAAATTATTCTGAGTCACAGTCAAGGTTTGTTTGGTAGGTAAGTACATTCAAATTTTATCAGCCTTTATATCAGCCTAGGTATACGCAGAAACTTTTAAACAAGGGGACTTTGGCCTTAGGTATGCTGACACTTACAACATAAGTATTATTGCAATACACCCGACTGGTCGTAAGAAAAAGGACTAGTAACATACAAAAGAGATACATTTCAAATATTTACATAAACTTTAGTACTAGGCATCCACACGAGGTAGACTTCGAATAGGTACCTAGGTAGGTACTTACCTATTGTTAACTCAGGTACCTACTTGAAGGTAAAAACATTAGGAACAAAAATACCTACTACCTAAACTCTGAAATAGAAAATTATCAGGCGGGATATTCTTTGAGGCACGGTGAACATACAGAGAATACTGCGTCGTCCCCGAGGTCCTCGATAACGTGGGAAGTACCTACATCTTTGGTGGAATATCTTCTCACACGATTCGCACCTGTGGCTGTCGTTGTTCTTAGCTGTTCCCCCACATTTAAAACAAAGCTTACTCCAAGTGGCTTTGGTGATTTGGGAGGTCCCAGGGGTTGGCTCCACGATCGAATTCTTCATATTTTCCTTTGGCTCCTTGGATGCCTTATTATTCTCCCGTATTTTTCGTCGCTCATCTTTTGCAGCCTGTTCTTGCTTTTTCTTTTCATCTTTCTCATCATACACTTCACGCCATAGTTTGCTTGAGATGACAGGGCATTCTGTGTGTCATGCGGTTTCCCTTCCGTTTCGGTGTGGTTGGCCAATGCAATACGTCCCTTAGGGTAGTTGGGTTTGAAACATCCACCAATGCACTCCTACTTTCATGGGGTCTCCCGCAGTTCTCATCGATCTTCTATGTTCTTAAACCATTATTTTTATATCGGTCTTGATTCCAGGGTTTGTAATTCCACCTACCTACGCTGGAAAGTTGTTTCTATGAAAGAAGTACCTACAAACAAATATGCGAAATTACCTTCATTCTGTAGCATGAAAAGTACCTACCTCAGAACGAAGATAGTGAAATCTTCTATCATAATCTTCCTTCACACCTTGAGAGCGAATCGGTCGGCCAACCAAATTTATTAACAGACCTAAATTTTAAAGTCAATGACAATCAGATGTCACATGTAACAATTAACCCGAAAGACCTAAATTTTCAAGCTGTTAAATTAAATCATGTTCAACTCCTAACTCCTTTAGACTTGAGGCAATATTTCACCCCAAGTATATAAACTATAATTGTATATGTTGTAGGGATTGTTTGTATATCTTACTTTATTCACTACTGTAATCATAAAATGAAAAATGTTAAGGTTCGAACTGATACTGCAACCCCTACTAGCCAAATAGCAACTCCGCCGAATTTTTCTATCCACCTTCCAGGTAGTGGAAAGATCTAAAGGGGGAGGAGATACGGTAACGTAAATCGCGAAGTTTACGGATATTAAATGCTGAAGCAAGCAGAGCCGGCAGTCTCTCTCTCACGCTCGTCCAGTCCAGTTCGATCCTATTTTCCTGTGTAACGGTTGTCCGCAAAATAAATTTCTTAATTTAGGACTTTGGAAGCTTAACAAGTTTTTTAAAAAGCTTCTCCCAAAGTCCCGCGAGTTAAGTTAGATATATCTATGTGATTAAAAATAAATTTGTTACTGAACGGTTTGTTAAGATTGGATATTATTAATATTGACATAAAATGTCCCAATGTGTTGCAGACTCGTATGCAAGCATTTTTTTCATCATTTTTTTTTTTTTTGTGACACGGTAGACACTCTGGGGTCAAATTTGACCCCAAATGTATTTTAATTTATATATTATACTCAATAAATAGTTTCCCAATAACTAACTATATAAAAAAAAAATCAAATATTAACCTACCTACGCATAGAAACAAGAAAAAGAATAGGTACATTAAGTTAGAATTGAATATTTTATTCGTGGTTTCTTGAAACCATTCTTAGTAAAATTTTCAAAAATCAAAGTTTTGGGCATATGAATATTAAAAATTCAGTTCTGAAGATACACAATAATTAAAAGCAAATTATCAAAGCTGACTATCTGTCGAATAGTCAGAAAAAACTGTAACTTTGTAAGTTTAATAGTAAAGTTATCACGATACCTTGAACTTACCCCATTTTTCACATCTCTTCCTTTTTTCTAACCTAAACTGATACACTGTTTTTATTCCACATTCAATTGTTTATCATCTCATTCTATTAATTTTTTATGAAAAAATAATTAATAGTAATTGCAAGATTATATTTAAGCGATAGGTATAAAAAACGAAATATGAATGTATTTTGGTTTATTATCTTCGATAATGAGACATTGGAATCGCCCAAAGAAAAAATGTTTCTAACCCCCCCTCAAAATTTGTTGGTTTACGTTTCAAGATACGTAGATTCAGAAAATCGAATAAAAAAAAATCCGTCCGTACGCCGTCCGCGCCACTTTGCCCAGTTAGCGTTGAGTTAAAATTACGAAATTTTTTTTATGGGTTTCGACCAACCCCACAATGGTCCTCGAAACTTTTCATAACCCTAGGTCAAGGGGAAAGGGTTCAAAACATATTTTGAAAATTTGAAAATCTCATATCTCGAAAAATTCATATAGAACGGTATGTTTTTTATTTCATATTTAGATAGAGTTTGTTCCGTAGAATTTTTTAAGACCATCCGCAGCTGTGTACGACCAGCCGTTCGTTCACAATGACGGCTCAAAGATTGTGCCTCACAACACGATCGTGAATCAAATTGTTGAAATGCAGGTCCATTTTCATACTAACAAGCTCTTTGGAACATCATATGGCTTAAGTGATGTCGAGTTTGTTGTTCTGAGGTGCGTTTCGTGCTACGGAAATGAAGGTAATTTCGAATGTTCGTTGGTAGGTACTTCTTTTATAGAAAAACTATTACCGACGTAGTATTAAAAACCCCAGAATTATATCGTATTAATTAATCATAATTAATAATAGTTATTATTAATAATTAATACGAATTATCAATACCTAACAATAAATTATAATAATTTTCAGTAGGTACTTGATAAAATTGTTAATAATTAGTGATAATTGACAATAATAATTAATCTAACATTTAGGATCTAGACATTTAGACCTAGTGATCTAGACAGAAGGGTGATCTGTACAAAGAAGATAATGAACCGTTGTGTCAAGAATTTGTAGAGTTTTTAAAAGTTGTTTTTAAAAACACGACGGAATTATTAGGTAGATAGTTAGTATTATTATTTGTTATAAGTACCTAATTGCATTTTTCACACGTCGTTTCGGTATGACTGTGAACTTGTACAGTTTCCAATAAAAGTGTCCCATATCTCTCGAATGGGTGCAAATTTATCGGTCAGTCGTCTTTCATTTCTCGTAGTGCGGTCGTCAGAACGTAAACACGCTCTAAAAATAAATAAAATAATTAGTAGGTGTTAAGCAGTAATGTAGTCAATTCAACCTTAGTCAGGAAAAACCCATCTGAGTACATAAAATGCCAAAACCCAAACCATTTTTGGAACCAAAATGAAACCTGACCTATGATAGCCCATCAACTAGACACATTTACCCAGTTGAGAATCTTCACCTGAGTCATCTAGTAGGAGTGGTCGAGAAAAAGAAATACCTACTGACTACCAGATTATAAAAATACTTATTTTCTATGAGAAAATAAGTGAATTATGATATTATCTGACTTACCTAGTGATGAAATCCAAAATACACACTGGGGTCAATGGCTACCCCAACAGAACAAAATTAGGAACGCAGAAGACACACTGGGGTCAAAAGTGCCCCACAAGAGATTCACAACCCTCTGACTCGAGGTCACAACGCATACAGCCAGATGCTATCACTTCCTCGCCTAGCCAATGCTAACAACCTAATTTACAAAAATTTTGTAAATTTAAAATCCCTTTTGGCTAAAAAAATTGTAAGGCCCAAAAATCATACAAAATATATTCGGTGGGGTCAATGTTGACCCCAGAGTGACCTCGAAGGTGTAATTGTAACTAAGTCACTTGTCATTTTGAGGGTGATAGAGTTAGTATGAGGGGGGGGGGGGGGGTGTTGAATTGAGTGCGGTACCTCCATGTCCAGAGTCACGCTACGCTCCTCGTTCTTTGTGAACCTCCCAATGAATTTTTATGAATTTCCAGATGATTTGTGAGAGACGAATGGGGACTAGTTGGTTGGTCGGTTTCCAGATGAAAATGAGTTGTTTGACTTTGTAGAAGTTGACCTCCCTCAATGCCCAGCGCACACACCTTCAGTTTCGAGAGGAACCCAACTCCAAAATTGTGGTTGTTGTGAGAAATGTGAAGTTTATTTGTGTTGAACTGAAAGAAAAACGTGTTGAAGGATCACCATTCTTAATTGTCTAACAGTTGTACAAATATGAGAAACCGGGTGAATATTGCAATGTGGTCTATCCCCGACTCACGGTTAAAATTTCTAGACTGCAGTTTACCGGGAAGATGAAAAAAGGTAGTTTTATTCTGGGCGTCTGGAGGTTGACCCACGTAACGGCCGTTTTCGACGCGAAAGTTTAGCGTTTTTCCTAAACCTTTGTGCGCTCACTGTGAACGAACGGCTGGTCGCACAAAAATCCAATTGGTCTTATAAGATTTGTAATTTTTCAGGTCATTCAGAAGTGAACATTGCACGGTTCAGTTAAATATTTTGAGATATGACATTGTCGAAATTTTGAATTTCATTTTGAACCCCTTCCCCTTGACCTAGGGTTATGAAAAGTTTCGAGGACCATTGTGGGGCTGGTCCAAACCCAGAAACCAAATTTCGTAATTTTAGCTCAACGCTAACTGGGCAAAGTGCCGCGTACGGCGGACGGACGGATTTTTTTATATTCGATTTTCTGAATCTACGTATCTTGAATCGTAAACCAACAAATTTTGAGGGGGGGTTAAAATTTTTTTTTCTTTGGGCGATTCCAATGGTTCATTATTGAAGATAATAAACCAACAGTGATGAAATCTTTCCTTATTTTCCCCGCTATCCTGAGACCTATTCCTACCACTCAGATTTCTTCTCAACAAAAGAACAAATCATGCACTAAAGGGTTAAACCGGAACAATCAAAGTCAACGAGTGTTTTGGATGAGAGTCACATTTACTTATAAAAGAATATCAAAGCTATTTTTTCACAAATCAAGTATTTTCGGAACTTTGGAAGATGTGGGCGTTGCCCAATCGTCAACCACATTTGTATCAGAGTCCATATTGATTGTGCACTATGGTTCATCGTCTAATCAGTATCAGAGGAAGTCGACTCTGCATCTGCCGGGCGTTGTCCCTTGGAATCAGAAGTTTTAGAGCGTAGACTCATTTGCCTCCTTCGTTTGGATGATTTCTCACCTGCAATAAATTACAATAATTTTAAGAAGGAATGAGTATATTCTAGAGTAGATTCAGGATTTGATTTCCAGATTTAGTATTTTCTTCTTCTTCCTAAACTGCAGCCCTAATCAGGGGGCGAAGCGTCAGGGGGAGCGCAGGAAGCGGCTCGTCCCCACAAGAAGTGAAGAATGTAAGTAGAAGTTGAATGATGAAGAAATTCATTACGAATAACAAAATATTTAATCAAAAGTGAAACATTCAATTGAAAATTACCTACAGCTACCTACCAACCCATGGAAGAATTCCTTCCTCCATGCTACCTACCTTTCAAGAAGGCAAGTCATCTAAGAAAAAGAAGAAGGTAACGATCCATGATCTGAGTGAGATCGTGGATCTTTACCTTCTACTTATTATCGCAAATTCTTCTTATTATGAACCGCAAAATTATCGCTGATGGCGGGGGGGGGGGTGACGTCACACGTACATTGTGTGCGTCCATCTGTGTGTATTCTGGCGCGGGCGTGTGAGTGTGTCTCTGACTGAATTTTTTTATTTTTATTTTTATTTTTTTTTAAATGCATTCATTGACAAAAACAAAAATAGGTATTTACACTCTTTGAAAATAAATCATAAATGCTACAACCCCTCTAAGAAAACTTGTGTAGGGGTTGGAGTAGAGTAACAGAAAATAAATATTCATAACTTGTAGAAAAATAAATAAATTATTACATTACAAAATCCAAGACCACTTTTTGGAGTAAACATGATTTCTATTGTTACCATTGATAAAAAGATTATCAAGTTTATTCGTTGATCCATATTACACTCTCACTTTTCTTTTTAATTCAGCTTTAAACAGCTGCAAACTCATTTGTGGGACCTGGTCTGCAAATCCTTGACTATTAAATTTGGTTGCGCCCCAATAGTCAAAACTTCTCTGACCTGCTGTAGTCAACCGTCTAGGAATCTCAACTTGTATATTATCCGTCGCTCTAGTAATACTTTTATTTCTTTTAAGTTTTCCTGTTTGTATTAGTTTATAGATAATCGCTAGGGTAGTTTTTTCTAATAGGTTTTTTAATGTTAATATTTTAGATTCCTTGAATAATTGATTTGATGGATATCTGTGCGGTTTGTTGAATACAATTTTTATTAATAATTTTTGTGTGGTAAGTAAATTTTTTATTTTATTTGAGTAAGCATTCCCCCACGCAACTATTCCATAATTTAACTGTGATTGCACCAGAGCATTGTAGATCATTAATTTAGTTTTATTGTTCATTATGTTCCTAATTTCAAAAAAGGTAGGTATTAGTTTTCTTATTTTTTTATTTACTATTTCGGCTTGGAGTTCCTATGAAATAGTTTGGTCAATTTGAACTCCCAGGTATCTAATGCTGTTGGTTTGATGGATCTTTGGACAATTACAATTTAGGTTACAATTCTCGTTGTTATGACATATCAATTTGTTAATTGTTGGGATATCTTTTTTTCTGAGGGAAAAAGCAATGTATTTGGGTTTTTCATGGTTCAATATTAGATTTAGTTTGTTGTAATTTAGATTTAGATCTTCTGTTTTATTTTTGGCTTCCTCCCAGGAGTCACCGGTCGTTATCAAGGCGGTATCATCAGCATAATATGACACTAATTCTCCACGTATTTTGACATTTAAAATGTCATTTGCGTAAATTAGAAACTACACTGGGCTGATAATTGTTCCCTGTGGAACCCCACACGTCAGCTGACAGTTATTACTTAAAACTTCCGTAACTCTAACCTGTTGTTCTCTGCCATCTAGGTAACATTGTATCCATTTGACGAAAGTGGCGGAATTGGGTGAGTACCCCCACGTTCAGAGCCACGCTACGCTCCTGGCCCTAATAGTTGATGATATGAACATAGGAAGGTACCTAACATGTAAGTAGCGTGGCTGTCTATTTAACAAGTACCTACCTACCATTCATAATGCGGCTATGCCTGCATCTTTGTCAAATCAAAGTATACTTCAAGATTAGGTAAATCTCATCCACTTGTATGAGAGGAAAAATCATCTATTCACTTAGCAGCTTGAAAAGATGCTACCTTCATCAGTGATGGAAATCACAAGTACTCAGTGGCACTAGAGTAAATATATGGAATTGTAGTTTTAGTAACTAAACCTGCAGGTACCTGTGTGGGATCTCATGTGCCTTGAAAGAGTTGAGGGCTGAGCAGCCTTGTAGTCGCATAGGTTACATGGGTATGGTTTTTCTCCTGCAAATTAAAAACGTTTTGCACTTGGATAGCTGATAGTTTGAGGGGTGGGAGGGGGGGGGGGGTTGGGAATAATTCTACAAGATAATAAACTGTTGTGTCAAGAATGTGCAGAGTGTTTTCAAATCAAATGCTCCAAGATGATTCAAATAGCATCCACATTATTTTAAAAAAATTTCAAGTATCTAGCTCATCATCAAAATTTAATTTGTTTAAACAAATAGGTATTATTTAAACAATTTTACAGACAAGAAACCGAGTGAATATTGCATTGTGATCCAGTTCTGACCTATTTTTGGTTTATTATCTTCGATAATGAACCATTGGAATCGCCCAAAGAAAAAAATTTTTTAACCCCCCCTGAAAATTTGTTGGTTTACGTTTCAAGATACGTAGATTCAGAAAATCGAATAAAAAAAACTCTGCAAATTCTTGACACAACGGTTCATTATCTTCTTTGTACAGATCACCCTTCTGTCTAGATCACTAGGTCTAAATGTCTAGATCCTAAATGTTAGATTAATTATTATTATCAATTATCACTCATTATTAACAATTTTATCAAGTACCTAGTGAAAATTATTATAATTTATTGTTAGGTATTAATCATTCGTATTTATTATTAATAATAATTATTATTAATTATGATTAACTAATACGATATAATTCTGGGGTTTTTAATACTACGTCGGTAATAAAGTTTCTATAAAAGAAGTACCTACCAACAAACATTCGAAATTACCTTCATTTCCGTAGCACGAAACGCACCTCAGAACAAAAAACTCGCCACTATATCACTTAAGCCATATGATGTTCCAAAGAGCTTGTTAGTATGAAAATGGACCTGTATTTCAACAGTTTGAGTCACGATCGTGTTGTGAGGCACAATCTTTGAGCCGTCATTGTGAACGAACGGCTGGTCGTACAAAGCTGCGGATGGTCTTAAAAAATTCTACGGAACAAACTCTATCTAAATATGAAATAAAAAACATACCGTTTGATGGGAATTTTCCGAGATATGAAATTTTCAAAATTTCAAAATTCGTTTTGAACCCCTTCCCCTTGACCTAGGGTTATGAAAAGTTTCGAGGACCATTGTGGGGTTGGTCGAAACCCATAAAAAAAATTTCGTAATTTTAACTCAACGCTAACTGGGCAAAGTGGCGCGGACGGCGGACGGCGGACGGCGGACGGCGTACGGCGGACGGACGGATTTTTTTTTATTCGATTTTCTGAATCTACGTATCTTGAAACGTAAACCAACAAATTTTGAGGGGGGGTTAAAAAAATTTTTTCTTTGGGCGATTCCAATGGTTCATTATCGAAGATAATAAACCAAAAATCCGTCCGTCCGCCGTACGCCGTCCGCCGTCCGCCGTCCGCGCCACTTTGCCCAGTTAGCGTTGAGCTAAAATTACGAAATTTGGTTTCTGGGTTTGGACCAGCCCCACAATGATCCTCGAAACTTTTCATAACCCTAGGTCAAGGGGAAGGGGTTCAAAACGAAATTTAAAATTTCGAAGATGTCATATCTCAAAATATTTAACTGAACCGTATAATTTTTAGTTCACTTTTGAATGACCTGAAAAATTACGAATCTTTTAAGACCAATTGGATTTTTGTGCGACCAGCCGTTCGTTCACAGTGACCGCGCAAAGGTTTAGGAAAAACACTAAACTTTCGCGTCGAAAACGGCCGTTATGTGACCCAACCCCCAGACGCCCAGAATAAAACTACCTTTTTTCATCTTCCCGGTAAACTACAGTCTAGAAATTTTAACCGTGAGTCGGGGATAGACCAAATTGCAATATTCACTCGGTTTCTCATCTGTAAAATTGTTTAAATAATACCTTTTTGTAATAATACAAATTAAATTTTGATGATGAGCTATTGACTTGAAATTTTAAAAATAGGTCAGAACTGGATCACAATGCAATATTCACCCGGTTTCTTGTCTGTAAAATTGTTTAAAATAATACCTATTTGTTTAAACAAATTAAATTTTGATGATGAGCTAGATACTTGAAATTTTATATATAGGTCAGAAATGGATGACATTTCAATATTCACTCGGTTTGTATGACATGGTATGAGTATGGTATGGTATAATATTGTATGTTTGATTTGGTATAGTACAGTAGGTATGGTATATCATACATGATAGGAAAGAAATTCGTATGGTATGGTATGAGTACGGTGAGAATATGGTATGGTGCCGATTTGCAACACAGTCTGGTATAGACAGAAGGGTGATCTGCACAAGGAAGATAATAAACCGTTGTGTCAAGAATTTGCAGAGTTTTTAAAATTTCAAGTCAATAGCTCATCGTCAAAATTTAATTTGTATTATTACAAAAAGGTATTATTTAAACAATTTTACAGATGAGAAACCGAGTGAATATTGCAAAGTGGTCTATCCCCGACTCACGGTTAAAATTTCTAGACTGTAGTTTACCGGGAAGATGAAAAACTCTGCAAATTCTTGACACAACGGTTATCTTCTTTGTACAGATCACCCTTCTGTCTAGATCACTAGGTCTAAATGTCTAAATCCTAAATGTTAGATTACCTAATTATTATTATCATTATCACTAATTATTAACAATTTTATCAAGTACCTAGTGAAAATTATTATAATTTATTGTTAGGCATTAATAATTTGTATTTATTATTAATAATAATTATTATTAATTATGATTAATTAATACGATATAATTCTGGGGTTTTTAATACTACGTCGGTAATAATTTTTCTATAAAAGAAGTACCTACCAACAAACATTAAAAATTACCTTCATTTCCGTAGCACGAAACGCACCTCAGAACAACAAACTCGACATCACTTAAGCCAAATGATGTTCCAAAGAGCTTTTAGTATGAAAATGGACCTGTATTTCAACAGTTTGATTCACGATCGGGTTGTGAGGCACAATCTTTGAGCCGTCATTGTGAACGAACGGCTGGTCGTACAAAGCTGCGGATGGTCTTAAAAAATTCTACGGAACAAACTCTATCGAAATATGAAATAAAAACCGAGTGAATCCAGTTCTGTGATCCAGTTCTGACCTATTTTTAAAATTTCAAGTCAATAGCTCATCATCAAAATTTAATTTGTATTATTACAAAAAGGTATTATTTAAACAATTTTACAGATGAGAAACCGAGTAAATATTGCAATGTGGTCTATCCCCGACTCACGGTTAAAATTTCTAGACTATAGTTTACCGGGAAGATGACAAAAGGTAGTTTTATTCTGGGCGTCTGAGGGTTGGGTCACATAACGGCCGTTTTCGACGCGAAAGATTAGTGTTTTTCCTAAACCTTTGCGCGCTCACTGTGAACGAACGGCTGGTCGCACAAAAATCCAATTGGTCTTAAAAGATTCGTAATTTTTTAGGTCATTCAAAAGTGAACTGAAAATTACACGTTTCAGTTAAATATTTTGAGATATGACATAGTCGAAATTTTAAATTTCGTTTTGAACCCCTTCCCCTTGTCCTAGGGTTATGAAAAGTTTCGAGGACCATTGTGGGGCTGGTCCAAACCCAGAAACCGAATTTCGTAATTTTAACTCAACGCTAACTGGGCAAAGTGTCGCGGACGGCGTACGGGGGACGGCGTTCGGCGGACGGACGGATTTTTTTTAATTCGATTTTCTGAATCTACGTGTCTTGAAACGTAAACCAACAAATTTTGAGGGGGGGTTAAAATTTTTTTTTCTTTGGGCGATTCCAATGGTTCATTATCGAAGATAATAAACCAAAACTCTGCAAATTCTTGACACAACGGTTCATTATCTTCTTTGTGCAGATCACCCTTCTGTCTAGATCACTAGGTCTAAATGTCTAGATCCTAAATGTTAGATTAATTATTATTATAATTTGTCACTAATTATTAACAATTTTATCAAGTACCCAGTGAAAATTATTATAATTTATTGTTAGGTATTAATAATTCGTATTTATTATTAATAATTATTATTATTAATTATGATTAATTAATACGATATAATTCTGTGGTTTTTAATACTACGTCGGTAATAAAAATTATTTTTCTATAAAAGAAGTACCTACCAACCAACATTCGAAATTACCTTCATTTCCGTAGCACGAAACGCACCTCAGAACAACAAACTCGACATCACTTAAGCCATATTTTTTTTTTTTTTTTCCCCCTTTAAAACATTCTTTATTACACCAAGTTTACAACTTATTAGCAATTTAATTTTGATCTTATTTACTACGTGTAGCAATCGAAACAAGATACAGAACTTGTTAATTGTTGAGTCAGATAACTGTTGAACTATTCATTACTTCACATTCACTGTGTTAGTTCGTGAGGCTTCCTTCTTTTCAATCTTCTCAGTAGGTCACTTACATCCAGCAAATGGACAGCTTCGATGTTGACATGACCCCTTAGTCGCGCTTGGTGGGCGATGGCAATTTTCTTGATAGTTTCATCGATAGATTCCACCTCTAGATCATGGTGAAGTCTATCATTCTGAATGTACCAGGGTGCATTAACTATGCTCCTGAGCACACTGTTTTGAAAGAGCTGAATAATTTTCCGATTGCTCAGAGCTGTGCAGCCCCACAGCTGCGCTCCATAAGTCCATACTGGTTTTAGGACTTGGTTGTACAGGGTTAGTTTATTTTGCACAGACAGTTTTGATCGCCTGCCCATTAACCACGACATTTTTCTGAGTTTAAGAGTCAGTTCGGTTTTTTTCTTCTTTACGTGCGATTTCCATCGCAGCTTCGCATCTAACGTCATCCCAAGATATTTCGCTTCGTTAGCGTAAGGGATGACTTTGCCATTGAGGTAAGCGGGCAAGTAGCTGATTTTGCGGTTCGTGAAATTAACGTGGACCGACTTTGCCTCATTCATCCGTATTCTCCATTTAGCAGTCCATTTTTGGATTTGTGTAATTGATTGGTTGAGCTTGCTCATAGAAGCGTCAATGCTCTCCCCCACAGCTAACACTGCGGTATCATCTGCAAAAGTGGCGGTTGTATTACTACTGATTTCAGGTTGGTCACTGGTGAAGAGTAGGTACAGGAGTGGGCCAAGTACACTACCCTGAGGTACACCAGCACCAATTGGTTTAGGTTCGGAGTAGGCGTCATCAAGTTTAACGCGGAAGTAGCGGTCAGTAAGGTATGACTCTAACAGCTCGGCATATTGTGATGGTAGTGATTTTCTCAGTTTATACTTTAGGCCATCATGCCACACTTTGTCAAACGCTTGGGTAACGTCGAGAAAGATGGCAGAGCAGACCTTTTTCTCTTCTAGCGCTTGCTCTATTATGCTGGTAATTCTGTGAACTTGGTCTATTGTTGAGTGCTTTTGTCTGAATCCAAACTGGTGGTTAGGTATTAATTGACGTTCTTCAATGAGCGGAATGAGCCTTTTATGAAGCAGTTTTTCAAATAACTTGGACAATACTGGCAACAGGGAAATCGGTCTGTATGATGTGCATTCCACAGGCGGTTTTCCTGGTTTTGGAATCATAATAACCTCGGCTATCTTCCAAAGCTGGGGTACGTATTTCAGGCGAAGCGTAGCATTGATTATTTTTGTAATTTTGATTATGGCTTTTCGGGGTAGTTGCTTTAGGATTTGTCCTGTGATCAGGTCATATCCTGGTGCTTTCTTTGTATTAACTTCAACCTTTATTGTATTTTCCACCTCCTTGATTGTAACTGGTGGAATTGTGATGTAGGGTTCTACTGGAGTTGTGTACTCCAGTTGTTCACCTGATACAGGGGAGTTAGGCTTAAAAATGTTTGATAGATAAGTTGCAAAAACATCAGCCTTGCTCTGGTTGTCTTTAACCCATGATCCATTCTGGTCCTTGATTGGGGATGCTTGGATGATCGGCCTTTTTAAATATTTTGTTGCTTTCCACAGCGAATAGTCAGTGTGTTGGTCACTGGTGAGTTCACTAAGGTACTGCTCAGTTGATTCATTTTCAATTAGTTGTGTTAAATCTCGTAGTTCTTGGGCGAGTCTATACCACTCTCTCTTGTAGGCTGGTGCCCGACTTGTCTGCCATCGCTTCCTCGCTCGCCTTTTTTCAGAAATGATTTCTACTATCTCACGGGGAAAGTTGATCCCTCTGATTTTCTTCGCATTACTGGAGTATTATTCCATGCTGCATCATGAATCATCATAACCAGATTGAACACTTCACGATCAATGTCCTCTGTTGCTTCCAATGGGGCTTACAGGTTGATATTTTTGGCAAGCTGAATTTTGAAACCGTTCCAGTCAGTTTTTTTGTTGACCAGCACAGGATTGTATGGAATTTGTATTAACCGCTCACTTAGTGTCAGTATTACTGGGGAGTGGTCGGAGCTTAGATCTTCATTCTCTTCAACCAGTATATAGTTTGCCGAGATGTTTTTGACTATGAAGAAATCTAATAAATCTGGAACCTTGTTTATGTCTGTCGGCCAGTAAGTTGGCTTGCCTGTCGAATGTACTTGACATCGATTGGTCTGTATGGCTAGGTACAGTTCCCTGCCCTTTTTGGTTATCAGTCTTGAGCCCCAGAAGGAGTGCTTCGCGTTGAAGTCTCCACCAAGTACAAACCGATTTCCCAATTGATTGAAGATTTCTGTGTATTCCCCTTCTCCTAGCTGGTACCGTGGCGGGCAGTATATGCTCGCAACTACCAGAGGAAAAGAATGGGTTTTTATAGTAATTGCTGTTACTTGGAGTTTCTCTGTTCCCCAACTCAGGTTTTCGTAGTGACTTAAATTTTCCCTTATGATTACGGCGCTACCACCCCTAGCATTATTACTTGGGTGGTAGGTGTGGTAACATTTAAATCCCTGCAGTTTACAATTGGATTCTCGAGTGAAATGAGTCTCTGAAATGAGACAAACATCTATGTTATTAAACTCTAAAACCGTCTGGAGCTCCTTTCTTCTTTGAAGGAGTCCATTGGCATTCCAACACATGATTTTCAGACTTTTCATTGCATTTTAGGACGGCCCCGTACGGGTTTATTTTTTTCAAGGGCACCCACTCGAGTGCTCACACTGAGGATGAGGTTTTCTAGTTTCAAAAGCTGTTCCATAATTACTTGATTTGGTTCTGTAGTGGGTTGCAACCGAGACTGCAGCCCTTTGGTGATGGAGGCATATGATTCCAGATTACTTGGTACTTTTAACGATTGCCTTCTGGATACATTAGGCTTCGGTTCCCGGGGTTTGTTAGCGTCACTCTTCTTTTGTCCTGGTTTCTGATTTATCACCCTCTCCCTTGCCTTTTGGGCTTCAACCGCAACCGGACAACCTCGGTAGTTGGCAGTGTGCTCTTTTGAATCACAATTGGCACATCGGGGGTGGATCTCGAATGGTTTAGTGCAATCTTTCGTAGAGTGTGGTTTGCCACATTTTACACATTTTGATGGTTTTGCACAGTATGTTTTGGTATGTCCAAATTCTTGGCAATTTTTGCACTGCGGGACTAACTTCGATCCCTGCAGTGGCGCTATGTTCACTTTACACCCAAGTATGGTTTTGATGTCATAGATTTTATCCAAGTCAGATTCTTGTGAAAATTCCAAAATGAACATATCCAAGGGGTCCTTTGTCCTCCATGCTAACTTATTCGTCGCTGAAATAATAATGAAGCCTTTTTCTTTCAAGTCGGTTATGATATCTGTCGTATCCCAGGAGTGATGTACCCCTTTGGCCATTACCCTGATTGGTCTATCTTGTTTGTTTTGGAATGTATAGAAGTGGAATTTTGACGGTTTAAGAGTGTTAACTACATTTCTATAATCGTCTGGCTCATCCAAATTAATTTTAGCAGACTTATTTCTAGCTGGTGAAATTAGCATCTTACCTTTGAGCTCGACGGATTCTTTTATAAGTTTGTTTAGTTCTGGGAATGATTCAACATTATTCACATAAATAGGGGGTGGCCTTGGATTCTTAGGTGGTGCCTTGTAGCAATTGTTCTGTCTTGGTTTACTCTCATTGGATGAGCCAGCTTTACCAATACCAGATTTTTTTCTCTTCCGATCCTGGGCCACTTTCCAGTCCCCGGTTTCGTACTCTAATTCCTCCTCATCCGTGTAATACAGCATTCCTGAATCCAATTTCTGCTCAATTTGAATTGGTTGACTGGTGACACCTTCTTGTTCGGGAGAAGATGATGCTTTCCTTTTTTTGTTTTTTTTTCCTGATTTTATGCGAGCTGGTTTCTCGTTCGAGGTCTTCCTCCTCCGTGATATTTTCCGTTTCGCTAATTTTCATAATTTTGCGCTCTTTTTGTTTTTCCGCTTCTTCAAGCAGATCATTTTTTCTTTTTAGGCTTGCGACTTCAGCCCTGATTGACGAAATGTGGGCGTATGATTCTTCTAAAGCATCACACAAAGTTGCAACTTGTCTTGAAAGCAGATCAAATTCACCTCGGGTAGGTGTTTCATTCGAATTCCTCTGAGTTAAGAGGGCTCTAGTTTCGGCAATCACTTCCAGCACCGATATTTCCTCCGTTGTTAGGCTGTCCGAACCGTCCTTGACACTCATCGCACTGAGTTTATTAAACAAACACTGCGTTCATAACTGCTGCATTGCACAATGTCACATTACGTAACCACTCACGGGAGCAATATCACAGAGCTGTTACTCCGTCCGCGTTTCGAGCGCAACAAACTCGACATCACTTAAGCCATATGATGTTCCAAAGAGCTTGTTAGTATGAAAATGGACCTGTATTTCAACAGTTTGAGTCACGATCGTGTTGTGAGGCACAATCTTTGAGCCGTCATTGTGAACGAACGGGTGGTCGTACAAAGCTGCGGATGGTCTTAAAAAATTCTACGGAACAAACTCTATCTAAATATGAAATAAAAAACATACCGTTCTATATGAATTTTTCGAGATATGAAATTTTCAAAATTTCAAAATTCGTTTTGAACCCCTTCCCCTTGACCTAGGGTTATGGAAAGTTTCGAGGATCATTGTGGGGCTGGTCCAAACCCAGAAACCAAATTTCGTAATTTTAGCTCAACGCTAACTGGGCAAAGTGGCGCGGACGGAGATTCAGAAAATCGAATAAAAAAAAAATCCGTCCGTCCGCCGTCCGCGCCACTTTGCCCAGTTAACGTTGAGCTAAAATTACGAAATTTTTTTTATGGGTTTCGACCAACCCCACAATGGTCCTCGAAACTTTTCATAACCCTAGGTCAAGGGGAAGGGGTTCAAAACGAATTTTGAAAATTTGAAAATCTCATATCTCGAAAAATTCATATAGAACGGTATGTTTTTTATTTCATATTTAGATAGAGTTTATTCCGTAGAATTTTTTAAGACCATCCGCAGCTGTGTACGACCAGCCGTTCGTTCACAATGACGGCTCAAAGATTGTGCCTCACAACACGATCGTTAATCAAACTGTTGAAATACAGGTCCATTTTCATACTAACAAGCTCTTTGGAACATCATATGGCTTTAGTGATGTCGAGTTGGTTGTTCTGAGGTGCGTTTCGTGCTACGGAAATGAAGGTAATTTCGAATGTTTGTTGGTAGGTTCGTCTTTTATAGAAAAATTATTACCGATGTAGTATTAAAAACCCCAGAATTATATCGTATTAATTAATCATTATTAATAATAATAATTATTAATAATAAATACGAATTATTAATACCTAACAATAAATTATAATAATTTTCACTAGGTACTTGATAAAATTGTTAATAATTAGTGATAATTGACAATAATAATTAATCTAACATTTAGGATCTAGACATTTAGACCTAGTGATCTAGACAGAAGGGTGATCTGTACAAAGAAGATAATGAACCGTTGTGTCAAGAATTTGCAGAGTTTTTTTTATTCGATTATCTTGAAACGTAAACCAACAAATTTTGACGGGGGGTTAAAAAAAATTTTTCTTTGGGCGATTCCAATGGTTCATTATCGAAGATAATAAACCAAAAAACTCTGCAAATTCTTGACAACGGTTCATTATCTTCTTTGTACAGATCACCCTTCTGTCTAGATCACTAGGTCTAAATGTCTAGATCCTAAATGTTAGATTAATTATTATTATAAATTATCACTAATTATTAACAATTTTATCAAGTACCTAGTGAAAATTATTATAATTTATTGTTAGGTATTAATAATTCGTATTTATTATTAATAATTATTATTATTAATTATGATTAATTAATACGATATAATTCTGGGGTTTTTAATACTACGTCGGTAATAATTTTTCTATAAAAGAAGTCCCTACCAACAAACATTCGAAATTACCTTCATTTCCTTAGCACGAAATGCACCTCAGAACAACAAACTCATCTCTTAAGCCATATGATGTTCCAAAGAGCTTGTTAGTATGAAAATGGACCTGTATTTCAACAGTTTGATTCACGATCGTGTTGTGAGGCACAATCCTTGAGCCGTCATTGTGAACGAACGGCTGGTCGTACAAAGCTGCGGATGGTCTTAAAAAATTCTACGGAACAAACTCTATCTAAATATGAAATAAAAAACATACCGTTCTATATGAATTTTTCGAGATATGTGATTTTCAAATTTTCAAAATTCGTTTTGAACCCCTTCCCCTTGACCTAGGGTTATGAAAAGTTTCGAGGACCATTGTGGGGTTGGTCGAAACCCATAAAAAAAATTTCGTAATTTTAACTCAACGCTAACTGGGCAAAGTGGCGCGGACGGCGTACGGCGGACGGACGGATTTTTTTTAATTCGATTTTCTGAATCTACGTATCTTGAAACGTAAACCAACAAATTTTGAGGGGGGGTTAAAATTTTTTTTTCTTTGGGCGATTCCAATGGTTCATTATCGAAGATAATAAACCAAAAGAGAAAAAATCACCTAAAAAGATGCTTACTTCATCAATGATGCAAATTACGAGTACTCAGTGGCACTAGAGTAAATATATGGAATTATAGTTTTAGTAACTAAACCTGCAGGTACCTGTGTGGGTTCTCATGTGGTTTGAAAGAGTTGAGCGCTCAGCAGCCTTGTAGTCGCATAGATGGCAAGAGAATGGTTTTTCTCCTGCAAATAAAAAGTTAACTTAAATATACTTCAAGATGATTTAAATCTCAACCACTATATGAGAAAAAAAGTCACCTATTCACATAGAAGAATGAAAGGATTCTTACTACTTCATCAATCATGGAAATTACAAGCACTCAGTGGCACTAGAGTAAATATATGGAATTATAGTTTTACTAACTAAACCTGCAGATACCTGTGTGGGATCTCATGTGGTTTGAAAGATTTGAGCGCTCAGCAGCCTTGTAGTCGCATAGATGGCAAGAGAATGGTTTTTCTCCTGCAAAAAAAAAAAAATATATATATATATATATATACTACAAGATTATTCAAATCCCAACCGATTTTATTTATTTATTGATTTATTTAAGAACGGGCAAGCGAAATTACAAAGCAGCAGGAATTATATACATACACAATACAATTTAGACAAGTTAACAAAAAAGGAAATAATATAAGACTCTCGTAGGTACGGTCGTATTAAACAAAACAAAAGGGAGAAGAAAAAATGAGGCACTTGAGGGCATTCTGGGAGTGAAGGAAAAAGTCAAATTCTGGGTGAACGATAATAAGAAGATTTGCTGGTCGAGGGATCCTGCTGAGGGGGCGATGGAGCAGATAATTTGAAGTGGAAAAATCAACTTGGAACAGAAGAGGGGAGCGCGGCGATTGTAGTCCCCAAAGAGGACCACCTTGAAGTCCGGATGAGCAGTTGAGACAGCATCCAGTTCGCAGAAATGTTCATCTAGTACAATAAGAGACTGGTAATCAGGGTAATAGAGGCATCCGAGGATTAATTTAAGGCCCGGTAAGACGACAAACACCTGTTCAGCTGAATCGGCCAACTCCCACCTATATGATAAGTACTCCCTTGAGACCGCACTCAACACTCCGCCTGCCAATGACCTGTAGCTGTTGTTGGATGAAGATCAATGAGTGCAGTAACCATTGTAATTAGTTAGACGAAGTTCATTTGAGTGGGTATTGGGTGACAGCCAAGTTTCAGTGAAAAATAAGAAGTCGTAGGTTAGATGAGGAGCTTGGTGATGCAGGAGGGACAGTTGCGTATTTTTTTTTTTTTTTTTTTTTTTAGATAATGCATTTATTTGATAAGACACAGATATATACAGGTAAAAGATACACAATAAATGCTACTTCCCACTTTAAGTCTAGGACTTGTGCTGTGGGAAGGAGTTGCTATCTACTAATCAACTAATCAATTAATGCGGATACATTATGTATAAATGAATAAAAACATAAATCAATTGCTTAAAAGAAAAAAAAAATATATATGCATAAATAATATCGATCCTCTAATATAGTGAAACATAACAAAGAAAAAAAAATACATTGAAGCCTCTATGTAGCAACGACTTAAATAATGCAATATATAGATAGAATGGAAAACAAAAATCAAAACATTTCTCTTCAGTGATTACGGTTTGACTCCATATACTTTCTGAGCTCCTCTTTGAAAACCGATATCTTAGGTATTGAGCGCAGGTGCTTAGGCAAAGCGTTAAACAATGTCGCACCTCTATAGTCGTGGGCACCTCTATTGATTCCATTATGAGAGAAAAAGTCGCCTATTTACATAGAAGAATGAAAGGATTCTTACTACCTACTTCATCAATGATGAAAATTACAAGTACTCAGTGGCACTAGAGTAAATATATGGAATTATAGTTTTACTAACTAAACCTGCAGGTACCTGTGTGGGTTCTCATGTGCCTTGAAAGGTTTGAGCGCTGAGCAGCCTTGTAGTCGCATAGATGGCAAGAGAATGGTTTTTCTCCTGCAAATTAAAAACGTTTTGCACTTGGATAGCTGATAGAGATGGGGGGGGGGGGGGGAGAGAGAGAGATAATTCTACAAGATAATAAACTGTTGTGTCAAGAATTTGCAGAGTTTTTTCAAATCAAATGCTCCAAGATGATTCAAATTGCATCCACATTATTTTTAAAAAAATAAAAATAAAAAATTACCTAAAAGATGCTTACTTCATTAATGAAGCAAATTACATATATTTAGGCACTCTGTGGCACTAGAGTAAATATATGGAATTATAGTTTTAGTAACTAAACCTCCAGGTACCCGTGTGGGTTCTCATGTGGTTTGAAAGATTTGAGCGCTCAGCAGCCTTGTAGTCGCATAGATGGCAGGAAAATGGTTTTTCACCTGGAAAAAAAAAAAAAAAACGTTAACTTCAATATACTTCAAGATGATTTAAATCTGATCCACTTGTATGAGAGAAAAAATCATCTATTCACTTAAAATAAAGAAAGGATTCTTACTACTTCATCAATCATGAAAATTACAAGTACAGTAGGGCCCCGGCTATCCGAGCCCCGACTAACCGAGTTCCGGTTTAACCGAGGCGCAAAAAAAAAAATTAAAAAAAAAAAATTTAAGACCATGGATGCCGGGCGCCCGGCGACAGTGTTTGTACTCTATACTTACAGTACCGTAGCAAGCGAGCGGTGGAGTGGGGTGACCGCTGCTACTGTGCTACCCACCACACTGCACGTATGTAGGTACATATTTTCATATTTACCATTGACCTTGTTTTATATTTATAGGCTGGATTTTATTAACTAAAACTGTATTTTTAGTGGGTTTCATAATAAAGTGAACTTAATATGTTAATTCAATTTTACGTCTTTATTTATTACTGTATCAACCCCAAAATGTCTTTGTGCTGCTCTGTCTGCCCGTGTTATCCGAGTTTCTGGTTATCCGAGGGTCCTCTGGTCCACATTAGCTCGGATAGCCGGGGCCCTACTGTACTCAGTGGCACTGGAGTAAATATATGGAATTATAATTTTAGTAACTAAACCTGCAGGTACCTGTGTGGGTTCTCATGTGCGTTGAAATCTGTCCTTGCCGAGCAGCCTTGTAGTTGCATAGATGGCAAGAGAATGGTTTGTCTCCTGAAAAAAAAAAAAAAAAAAAAAAAAAAAACGTTAACTTCAATATACTTCAAGATGATTTAAATCTGATCCACTTGTATGAGGAAAAAAAGTCACCTATTAGGGCCCCTCACACGTACACTCTTGAGTCGACGACTGAACGGGACACTCAAGTCTCGAATCAAAAGTGTTGGTGTAAACGGCAATTCTGCGTGGACTTAGGAACGGAGCTAGCGCGCCGGGGCGTCGACGGTTTTGAACGCACTCCTGCCCAAGGTTAAGAGTGTCAGTGTAAACGGCAATTCTGCGTGGACTTGGGAACGGAGCTAGCGCGCCAGGCGTCGGCGGTTTTGAACGCACTCCTGCCCAAGGTCAAGAGTGTCAGTGTAAACGGCAGTAAGGGTTGGAGTGGGGTTAGGAACGTGGAGTGGGGTTCACACGTACACTCTTGAGTCGACTTCGCTCAGTTAGTTCAGTTTCAGTTTTTCTCCTGTTCAAGTGGTTGTTCCCGTTCTAGTGCTTCACATCGTCTTGACATGGCAGACAGCAGATGCTGGAGTAGGGAAGTTATAACAAACTTCATTGATCTCTACAGAGAATTGCCATGTCTGTGGAAGATCAAATCCAAGGAATATCTAAACAAAAACTTAAAAAACGAAGCCTACGACAAGCTTGTTGAATTTTGTAAGCCTATCTTTCCCGGTGCGAACCGGGATTTCGTTTACAAAAAAGTACAAAGCCTTCGTGGAGCGTTCAGGAAGGAGTTTAAGAAGGTTTCGGAATCAGTGAGATCGGGGAAAGGTACAGACGATGTGTACGCACCGACCCTCTGGTATTACGACTCACTGATGTTTACGATGGATCAAGAAAAACCTAACCAGAGTATCTCGAGTCTCGAACGTGAAGGAGAGGAGATGGAGGATGATGTACCCCCAGATGAAGAAAATGCTGAACCCAGAGAAGAATGCGAACTTGTGGAACACGTAAGTAGACTACCATTTAATCAAACTATAAGTACCATTAGGGGTATTCATGGTCTGTTATGATAATCGAATCGAACATACATCGTTGCCATCCATAATTCAGCGATTCGACGTCGAATTGGCTAGACCATGAATTGATAAGGTGAAGGGAGGGTATGAGGAAAGATTTCAACTACAGTGAAGGATTTCGTGTAATCGTTTTAATAAACACTTTGTAGAAGTACATTTTGAAATTATTGAATACAAATTAGTTGAAATATAATATACAAATCATATTCCTTCATTTTGTTATAAAAAATAGTAGAAATGAGAAGTATAATTTTAAAAATTGCGCACATCACGCTCTACCTGCTTTCAACATTTCCTCCTGCCATGGAACACTTCCTTCGTTACAAAAATATTCCTTGTATCGATCTCTATTTTCTTTGGCCGAGTTAGCGGAGTTTCTCGGTGTAGCAGATTGTAAGGTATGCAGTTCTATTCTGTCATGAAATGTGATGTCCGACAAATTTCCTGTATCGAGTGATGCAGGTGTTATATACCCACTACTTCTTCTTCGCAGGAAGTTATGTAAAACGCATATAGCGCATACTACATAGGAAATGCTGGCCACTTTCATATTAATTGGGGTATGAAGCACTCGGAATCTCGAAGTTATTATGCCGAAAGTGTTTTCGACGACATTTCGACCCCTTGACAGCCTATAATTGAAAATTCTTTTGTCATGATCTAAATCCTGTTGAGGGTACGGCTTTAAAAGATTTTCTTTCAAAGCAAATGCTTCATCACCCAAAAATACGAAGTTTAAATTGTTTACGTTTTCGTTGTTTTCTGGCAAATGTAACTGTTTACTTTTTAATCTCTCGTAGAAATGCGTGTGTTCGATTACTCCACCGTCTGAAACTCTTCCATTTTTGCCAACATCTATGAAAATGAACTCATAATTCCAGTTTACCAAAGCCATCAGCACAATACTGTAATAATTCTTGTAGTTGTAGAAGTAAGCACCTGAATTAGGCGGGGGGACGATTCTTATATGTTTACCATCGATAGCGCCTCCACAATTGACGAATTGCCACCGATCTTCGAATCCCTTCCCTATTGCTTTCCATTCGTCCTTCGCAGTTGGGAACTGATAACAAACATAATAACAAAAAGTACAGTTATTGACCGTTTTGTGAAATGAAAACATACCAAATTAGGAAATAATAAAAAATTAAAAATAAATAACATAATGATTGAATTTATAAATATTGGAATAAATTTTTCTCGGATGTGCCGGTAAGAATTTCATTTGAACATTTTTTTAAATTACAGGAAACCCGGACTTTCACGACGTCTGAGATGCCCCTGAGACCCACAGCTACAGCCCTAAACAAGACTGCGAAGAAGAGAAAACGAGACAACATTGACATTGAAACTTTCATGCGGACATGTACAAATGCTTTACAACGACCAGTCCACAGCAAAATTGACATAACTGAGTTTGAGGCAACTGGAATCAAGGTCGGTAAACAACTGGAGAGAATGGAACCCCGTCAGGCTATTTACGCAGACAGTCTTATCACTCAAGTTTTGAGAAGAGGTTTACTAGTGTACTAACTTGTGTAGTATTCATGTGCAGGAGATAGCACACGAATACTACATTTGTCCACGTGTTAGTACCTACTTCACTACCGTGTGGTATTTACGCGCTTTCTCCCCGAAGGGGAGAAAGGACGTAAATACCACACTACCGACTAACGGTGTACTCTCGGTAGTAAGGAATGAGAACTAATTGATTCCACAAGAATATAACATATATTGCAAAGAACCTAACTCGCCAAGCACACGTCTCGCTAGGTACTCTCAAATCGGAATCGGGGAATCGAATGACTGCAGTTCCACGTAGAATCGCCGTCCAGTCCCCGGAAATAGGTCACGAGTGTTGCAACCGTGACACGCCAAATGTACCGTCAGCACCGGAATTTCATCGTGTTGGTATCTCTTATCAAACCTTGATAATGTCAGCTGGGCCGCGGATCCGCGCAGTGTTGCCATCGGCACGGCTGCCATACGTGTCCTCTCGGCCGGCTGATCCGGGTCGGTACATCACTCCCGGGGTAAGATTGAGCATGTCCTCATGCGGGCAGCCGGGGTACGCCAGGGTAGTCTGGGGCTAGTAGACCTGGCTCCTTTTGCCAAGGCGGTTCCTTCCATAGGCAGGCCGAATCGCATGACATATCAAGGTAGCAGACAGAGATACCAACCCTTGTTTCCCGTGGCCTTAGGTAAGGCGCGTCAACTCCAATGTCCTAGTGATCTGTCGAAGCCAGGGAGGTTGTCCGGTAGTGGTTGCTGGGGAAGGGGAGGTAGTAATTTTGATTGTTACATGTTTTCTAATATGGGACTCAATTGAGACGAGGCTTGGCCAAAACATACAGATTGAATACAGAAACATGATAAATAGAGAAGGTAAATAGAGACAGAAAAATGATAGATGCTACAGCTTAAGTGATAAAGACACTGCAGACAAGATAAATGGTAGAAACAGGATAATACAGAGTGATTATAGTCGTAAGAGTAATAATTGTAACTGAATACAGAAACAAGATAAATAGAGTAGGTAAAAAGAGGCAGAAAAATGATAGATGCTACAGCTTAAGTGATAAAGACACTGCAGACAAGATAAATGGTAGAAACAGGATAATGCAGAGTGATTATAGTAGTAAGAGTAATAATTGTAACTGAATACAGAAACAAGATAAATAGAGTAGGTAAATAGAGGCAGAATATAATGGTAGATGGGACAGTTTAAGTGATAAAGACACAGCGGACAAGATGAATACAGAGTAATTGCTGTACGTTCTGTAGCGATTAGGCGCTCAATCATTTCTGCATCTACGAGTATAAACCTACTCTGAAATCCCCTCACACTGGAGGCACCGATACCTCAAAGGGCACATTACATGGCTAAAACCCCTCCCAGTGGAGACACCAATACCACAAAGTGGTGCATTAGATGGCTTAACCGTCACAGCGGAGACACCGATACCTCAAAGGGTACATTAAACGGCTAAATCCTCACGGAGGAGTCTCCGATACCTACCAAGTGATACAATATATATGTCTAAACCCTCACAGAGGAGACACAGATACCACAAAGTGGTACATACATTAGCCGGCTAAACGGATCCAGAGCAGATAAAGACATAGCAGACAAGATGAATACAGAGTGATTATCGTAGTAAGAGTAATAATTGTAACAAACCAGAAAGAATATAAATAGCAATACAAGAACAGCCTACAAGGTATAGATAACGAGCTCGTGTACCAGTATTAAAAGTACCCTTTAAGCAGATGAAAGGAGTGGGGTTAAGGAATGCACATGGTTAGCCTTTATACACACAAAGGGAAGAACATGTAGGTTAGAAACCATTGGCATGCATAAAGAGAAGTAGGCCTTGTACGTCAGCCACTCTCCCTCCCCCCTCGCGAATAGACCACTTCCAGGTGGTGCTATACTTCCGCCCCTGCCCCTCATTCTCAACGCTCTCGCTCGCTCTCAACTCTGCGGCACTCTAGGTGAAAGCACTCATTTGTAGGGCTATTGATAGGAAACTGCTATCGATCAAATGATAGGACTGTCGAACTATCTAACACCCCTACTCATTTGTGGAGGCTCGCTTTACTGTGATGGGTTGTATAGCTAACAACTATGGTAAATGCTATGGAAGCACTCATTTGTAGGGCTATTGATAGGAAACTGCTATCGATCAATTGATAGGACTGTCGAACTATCTAACACCCCTACTTATTGTGGAGGCTCGCTTTGCTGTGATGAGTTGTATAGCTAACAACTATGGTAAATGTTATGGCTTAACTATGATACTTACGTGGTTCGTGACTATAGATTTACGTCTTACTGTTGTAGTCTGAGTCTGTACCATCACTTGTCCTTACGCGGTCACCATACCGTCATATGTCAGGTTTCCCGCCGTGTACCGTCGTTCCTCCCTCCCAGTTGGTCGAGTCATTCCGTTAATTAGAAATGAAGGTCGCTATTAGTCTGCAAAAAAAAACTACGATCAATATGGGGTACACAGGAAACTATTATTTTTGGCCAGAGCCATTAGTAGATTCTAGAGAACTAGAGCTGCGGGGTAACCATAACTACTGCAACCCCTGCACAAACAGTTCCTGCAGTCCAGTGGAACACCTTATAATGATGACGCCTCATCCGGACGTCTTCGTAGGATGGATTCAGCTGGGCAATTGCCTGCAGCAGGTCCAAGTGGAGTGATGACATCCGTTGCTCCCCCAAAGTCTGTGGTCTGCACCGTGGGCTGACCAACTAGCACAAAGTCGGGCCCTACTAGTGTGCAGCTGGCCTGGTCCCGGATGCGGCCACAGTGGGCTATAGTGCCGTGGATTGGTAGCTAGTCTACTTACTTCCCATCTTACCTCTTGCCTTGATTAAAGGAAAGCCTTCATTGGCTGAGTAGAGTTCACGTGCGGCTCCAGGCTCGCAACGTCATTTGTAGCTGTCTCGCAGTTCGGAGTAACTCTGAGGGCTTTAGTGAATCTCACCATGCTACCTCGAGCCTGTGACTGCCACTTGCCGGAGCCGTGTAGTCAGGACTTCCGTGCCAGTGTTCAGCTGTGTGTTCGCTTGCCATGGAAGGTATGGGAGACACAATTAGAAGGGAAACAGCAAGTATGGTAACCTGAAAGCAGAGAACTGTTAGTCTGGACTGATATAGGATGGGGTAATTGATATAATCCAGGGGCAGTTGTTCTGCGCAGTTGTTTTCCATTTCTTTTATTCTGGTCCTATAGTACCCATTTATATTATCTGTGTTTTTTTTTCTTTTTTTTTTTTTTTCTTATGTATTAATGTTATTCATCTTTTATTGTTTCTATATTATCATTTTTCTTAATTGCTTTATTTCTGTTTCTATATTATCATTTTTCTCAATTGTTTCTTTTTATTCTGTTTCTATATTCTCATTTTCCTTAATTGCTTCGTTTATTCTGTTTCTATATTATCATGTTTCTCTATCATTATCATTGGTTTATTTATTGTTATTTTATTTTATTTATTATTTTTTTTATTTTTTTTTTTTTTATTATTTTTTTTTTTTTTTTTTTTTTTTTTCTTCGATGACATTAATTAAAAATTGGACAAAAACGGAATATAATAAATAAACAACCGCCGTTATTGTCAATATGTCACTAATTTGACTGATTGATTGATGCTAGATTGTGTTAAAAACAAGTTTCCACAAGAGTTCACATACATGGAAATAAACTACTAATACTAATAAATGAAATACAAATTTCTTTAAATTCAGATAAAGTACTTAGTAGAAAGAAAGAAATAAATTCTGATTTGAAAATTTAGCTCAACAGCCAATAGTGTAAGGCACAAAGAGAGAAATCAAAGATGACAAGATGAGGCACATAACATCAAAATCAGTCTAGACGAAAAAAAAAACCTCCGTTTATAGTAAATGCCCGCTGTCGTAAAACAATCTGCAGAAATCCTACTAATTTCCCTTGGCTCTTGCCTATCGGTGCATAGCAGAACTGATCGGAAAACGGATTCATTTAAAAAGAAAAAAAAAAAAAAAAAAAAAAAGGGCTACAAAGTATTTAAAACGTTCGAAGGCAATATGTCACTAATTTAAAAGTGAACAAAAGTAGAATATAATAAATAAATAACCGCCGCTATTGTCAATACGTCACTAATTAAAAAGTGGACAAAAGTAGAATAGAACAAATGAATAACCGCCGTTATTATCAATAAATACATAGATAGATAAACAATCTTGGGCAATGCCTATATAAGTGTATATACTATGTTATTTGAATTATTAATAATTTCTTCCCAGAGGGGCATCCCAGGGGGGGCATGTCTATTACTGTTACCAATAATTGTTACTTATTAATTGTTACTATATTAACAATTATTGGTACTGTTGTATTTATATTGTCTAGGCATTATAATCGTCAGCATAGTACTGAACCTAGTTTAACAATATTATTTAAAAACGCATCATGTACAAACTCAATGAGTAAAGTTATAATATCGTAATATTATATGTACTGCGTAAAATGTAATATAATATATCGTAATCGACGAAGCACGAGCCTACCAAAGTAAAGGAAACAAACCAGAAAAGTAGAAACGTGCCATAAAGGGTTCCCGATTGCAACAAAGCCGACTCCGTGAGATAAAAAAACCCACAACCGGTCGTCGGTAACCTGCTATATTTCCGTAGCGATTAGTCGCCCAATCATTACTGCATCTATAAACCTACTCTGAAATCCCCTCACACTGAAGGCACCGAAACCATAAAGTGGAACATTACACGGCTAAATTCCTCACAGTGGAGACACCAATACCACAAAGTGGTGCATTAGATGGCTTAACCGTCACAGCGGAGACACCGATACCACAAAGGGTACATTAAAACGGCTAAATCCTCACAGAGGAGCCTCCGATACCTACCAAGTGATACAATATATAGGTCTAAACCCTCACAGAGGAGACACGGATACCACAAGGTGGTACATACATTGGACGGCGAAACGGATCTAGAGCCGATAAATAGACGACGAAAGACAAACGACCTAACTACAATTGATGAACTGAATTAATCCGACTCCAAAAGATTTACTGTCAATTCAACTCACGAACACGAAAACGGTTTTGAGAAACAAACAAGCGGAAAAACACTTGAGAAAGAAAAAAAAAATTTTTTTTTTTTTTTTTTTTTTTCTTTTTTTTTTCTTGCAACTCTCTAAATTCTTGAAACTGATCTGAAATATAATAATAATATTATATTATATATTATCTACTATGTTTGGAAACGTATGATCGGAAAAATATTATTTTTGGAAACGTACGATCTAAAAATATTATTTTTGGAAACGTATGACCGAAATACAAAAAAAAGATTTTCCTTCTATCACCAAAAATAAACTGTAGTGTCGCTACAATACTTTTATTATTGGTACCCCAAACAAACTCGTGATGATAAATTATAATGAACGCAAAATAGAACCCACGCAGGGCGTATAATAGGAATAGGAAGGAAGTGCTCGGCGAAACTCAAACGAGCCGAGTTATACTATTATATACGTATGACGCCGTGTGAAGTGCAATATAATATACTGTAATGATTAAACACGATCCTACTAAATGAAAGGGAACAAACCATAAATGTAGGAACGTGCCATAACGGGCTTCCGACTGCAACAAAATCGATTCCGTGAAAAGGAAAATTACTACAATCGCCCGTCGGTAACCCGCCGTACGGACCGTAGCGACTAATCAAATGAAGGTGCTCAATCAATCAACATCTATAACTCTATACTCTGAAATCCCTCACTCCGGAGGCACCGATACCATAAAGTGGCTCAAGACGGATACGGATTCAGATAGGACAAAGAGACGGAGAAAGACAGACGAGCGACCTTGACATAAGCAAGTTATTCCTATAAGGTGTCATAAGCGACTTACAACGCAGGTAATAAGAAACTTACAACTAGGTACTTACCATCGCAAACGGGAGACGTACTTGGTTCGTAGATCGCTGCCACCATATATGTACTAACTTGTGTAGTATTCATGTGCAGGAGATAGCACACGAATACTACATTTGTCCACGTGTTAGTACCTACTTCACTACCGTGTGGTATTTACGCGCTTTCTCCCCGAAGGGGAGAAAGGACGTAAATACCACACTACCGACTAACGGTGTACTCTCGGTAGTAAGGAATGAGAACTAATTGATTCCACAAGAATATAACATATATTGCAAAGAACCTAACTCGCCAAGCACACGTCTCGCTAGGTACTCTCAAATCGGAATCGGGGAATCGAATGACTGCAGTTCCACGTAGAATCGCCGTCCAGTCCCCGGAAATAGGTCACGAGTGTTGCAACCGTGACACGCCAAATGTACCGTCAGCACCGGAATTTCATCGTGTTGGTATCTCTTATCAAACCTTGATAATGTCAGCTGGGCCGCGGATCCGCGCAGTGTTGCCATCGGCACGGCTGCCATACGTGTCCTCTCGGCCGGCTGATCCGGGTCGGTACACTAGGAACATTACAACCGGAAACAAGTTTGTACGACTGTCAGTCAATAGATCAATACAACTCACCAGCCGCTCACTCATCAAATTTTTGTTGTAATCAATCATCGATGGGTAGTGACCATGAACCCTCAAATGTACCAAAGTATCTCACTATATTTGGTGATAGCACTACTTTTGATGACTCAAAATAACTGGAGGACTCCCAAGGGGAACGACTAGTAAGACACAATTTGCATGAGTTCAAGTTTGCACGATGAGTTTGCACGATTTTGAAATCACTCAAATCATTTGAATTAGGTATTATCATTTGATTTATTTTCAAATGATTTTGAATAAACACCCTAAGTACTCGACAGCTGCTCTTTATAAGGAATTTGATGTATTCGAAGTTAATAAGATTTTGATGTTTAATTTTTGTTTACTTGCTCATAATACTGGAATCCAGAAACAAATATTTTCTAGTATGAGCCACAGCAGAAACATTACTGAATCTAATCTTAAGATTTCCGTATGTAGGACTGAATTCTTCAAAGAGAATCCCTATAATAGAGCTTTTTTTCTATTCAATAATAAGATCAATTGGAAAACTTTCCCTAGTACTTCCCTGTTTAAGAAGGTTTTATGCAGCTCAAATGTTAAAATCTGGTGGTTTTTCACTTTTCGTATAATTTATGTAATTTTTAGGTTATAAGATTCAAGATGGCACTTGTTGTGTATTTGTTTGGAGTAAATCATTTTTTTGTTGAGTTAAATCCACAGGCTATGTCTAGTTAATTTTGAACTTTTTGTCGGTGTGCTTTCTGCTATATCATATTGTACCTACATATTATGTACAATCATTGTGATTATTGCCAATAAATAAATACATAAAAAATCATTATTTGACGATTTTCAAATTTTTTACGCGATCTCTCACCCACTGGCCGCGGAGGTGTTTAAATAAGAAATCTTCCGTGACGCCCAAGTTCCGCATCACCTACCGACGATCCTCCATCTGTGTGGTGGGTCCTATACGAACCTCGTTGGGGTCGTAAGTTTGATTATCGGGGTCGTACGAGGAGAAAACCACCGAGGGTTCGGGTCTAAATATAATTTTTGTCGGGAACGGAGGCGGAAAGGGGGTTCTCATCCCATCATAATTATACCTAAGGATTATATTTGACATCTTCAGGCAGATATCATATCTGGTATTTATAGACGACGAAAATGTACCAAATGTACCAACCTATCTCACTATATTTGGTGATAACACTACTTTTGATGACTCAAAATAACGTAACAGTAATTTCGTTTTCTAGTTTTTAAGTGATTTTATACCAGCTTATTTCGTAAAATATTCATAAAACATTTAACATTTTTTACAAATAATGTATTTTACAATAATTAACTTTGTCAAATAAAAAAACAATTACAACATGGTGTGCGCACTTACCTTCAAGTATTCTCCTCGTAGAACCTCATACAATGCCCTGCAGGTTTCCGGGATAACTGCTGACAGTAATGAAACTGAGATGCCAGTCGTGAATTTCAGATCTTCGTAGGAGCGCCCAGTTGCCAAATACCTCAAAGTGGCAACAAGGCGTTGCTCTGCAGATATGCTTGCTCTCATAACTGTATCCTTTTTTGCGATTTTTTCTTTTAGTAGATCAAGAAGTAAGTCGAATGTTGGACCGTCCATTCTCAGGTAATTCCGGAAGTCGTCCGGGTAATTTTCCCTTAGTTCTAGAACAAGTGGTGAATGATTGAACTCTTCCCTGTACCTCTTCACCCAAATACGCCGTTTTCTACCAAACTTCTTCCGTACATACCACGTAAAACAACAGGCCGAAGCTAAGACAACGGCTTGATTACTGCTTGTTACGACCGCCATGATACAGTTAGCACTGATGAGGCTTGGGCGTGTGGCGAAAAATTTCCAATTTTTCCAAATTCCACACGCCACTCAGGAGTGAGGTTAAAACTGAAAGTTCTGCCTTTACACGTACACTTTTGAGTGGACGATCCCAGGTGCCGCGTTTGCGTGCGGTTAAGAGTGTGGTGTCCAAAAACAACACACTCTTGCGTGTCCCACTCTTGAATGGCAGACGCCTGAACGACATTTCTGAGCGCACGCAAGAGCGGGAGGACAAAAAGTGTCCCGTGTGTGGAGTGTGGAAGTTTTAACCGCACTCAAACTTCGACTCAAGAGTGTCCCGTTCAGTCGTCGACTCAAGAGTGTACGTGTGAAGGGCCCTATTCACTTAGAAGAATGAAAGGATTCTTACTAATTCATCAGTGATGCAAATTACCTACAAGCACTCAGTGGCACTGGAGTAAATATATGGAATTGTAGTTTTAATAACTAAACGATTTGAAAGATTTGAACTGAAAGATTTGAGCGCTGAGTAGCCTTGTAGTCGCATAGATGGCAAGAGAATGGTATTTCTCCTGCAAATTAAAAAAGTTTTGCACTTGGATAGCTGATAGAGGTGGGGGGAGGGGATAATTCTACAAGATAATAAACTGTTGTGTCAAGAATTTGCAGAGTTTTTTAAAAAAAAATGCTCCAAGATGATTCAAATTGCATCCACATTATTTAAAAAAACAAAACAAATTACCTAAATGATGAAGCAAATTACAAGCACTCTGTGGCACTAGAGTAAATATATGGAATTATAGTTTTAGTAACTAAACCTGCAGGTACCTGTGTGGGTTCTAATGTGCACTGAAAGAGATGAGCGCTGAGCAGCCTTGTAGTTGCATAGATGGCAAGAGAATGGTTTTTCTCCTGCAAATAAAAACGGTAACTTCAATATACTTCAAGATGATTTAAATCTCATCCACTTGTATGAGAAAAAAAAGTCACCTATTCACTTAGAAGAATGAAAGGATTCTTACTACTTCATCAGTTATGCAAATTACAAGCACTCAATGGCACTAGAGTAAATATAATATATTCCATATTATGGAATACTGGATTTCAAAATCGTTCAAACCGTTATCAAATGAAAATCATGAGTACAATGGGTACTTACTGTCATTATTGTCCACCAACGCGATGTCGCATTCTGATTCCTCAAACATTTCTTCTTCATCTTCTACAGCTTCATCTCCATCTAATCGCCTCATAGTCATGCCCTCCTCTTGTTGGTCAGTGTTACTGGCCTCCTCTTCTGACATACACAAACAGAACAACTTGATTCAATTTATGATACATTGGGACAATTCCTATGAATAATCAACATTGGTTAGGGGTTCAAATGTCAATATAAAGGATAATTGACGGCTAGGTGTACCACTGCAAACGTGATTCTAAAGGTTGGTGGGACGGGGGTATATTATGTGTCATACACCTCAGCACCTCTTTGTTGACGTTTGAACAGGAGAAAAACCATTAGACGCTGGAGAGGTCAGAATGTACCAAAATAGTAACCAAAAACAGTTCTTACCATCGACTGGTG